>OY735199.1:63081851-63159351 GCA_963457665.1 Thysanoteuthis rhombus | reverse complement strand
ATTGCTCACGTCTTGCGTATCCTGCCATTGTTTTGTAGTCTTTGTTTAGACGAATAAAGTTTTTGGTAAAATTCTACGGTACGTCCAACAATCATGTCTGTTGTTAGGTTTCCATTTTCCCTGAGTATGCTGGTTATTTGCTTTCGTCTTTTGTTTAAAGCTTTGAAGCCCGACCCCTATCAAAAGTCAATTAAATAACTGCCATCATGTATTTTTTCTGTCTTTTCTTTGTTTTTTTTCTCGACAATTTATCAAGTTCGACCATTTCAATTTTCTGGCTTCTTCTGAGATTTTACTAATTGGTTGTGTGCTCATTGGTTTGAATATTATGGCGACTTCTATTATAGATGCTGTAATTTTGTTGCTTAGTTCGTTGAAGTTGGTGTTGTCTTGTTCAGTAAGAATTCCAAGTCCGGAATCAAGTCAATGTAGGCAGCGACCACGGAATGGCACGATGTAAAATGCAAGTAAACACCAACTAAGGACGCTGGAAAATGTTCCACACAAAAAACCCTCTCTAAACATCCTGATGAATGCTTAACCAATATTTATCCATGCCCATTGAATAATAGGAAAATAGTGTCCGTGTTAACCGTGCCCTGTTCTTTACTGCTATAATTTCTTTGCAGTCCAAAGAACCAATATAGAAATCTCAAACATATCATAGATTACAATGTGCTCCAGTTTTATCATTTTCTATTTGTATCTATTGAAATAAGAAGTTTGATGCTTGGCACCAAAAATCGCTGATAGATATGAATTATTAACATGTTTATCTTACATAGGGCTAATAACAAAACTCATCAGAATAGTTGAGCTTGAGATTTGAAATATCACAACTCTTTGCTTAAGAGCCTGTATATTGATGAGTGCATTTTTCAAGGCAGTAACGAGCACCCAAAATTATCAAATTCATTTTGCTAGCAAGTTACCCTGCAAGACATTATTCCGCATCAATCATCATTATTATCCGCAGTATCAGCCTTGTAGCGTCTATCGTTGAACGTAGATTTTTCCCAAGATTTGCCAGTCTGTTCTATCATGAATATCTCGGTATTTTCTGAATTTATCTCACTTGTCACACCATCTTATTTTCTTTACACAGAATTTTGCTGTGATCTCGATCGTGATGTCCAGTGGTTGTCTGACATTCTTGCAAAATGTCAAACCCATTGTCAGCTAAGTTTTATCATTGTTCTTATCTTATGTCGGACTCCGGTTTTTTTTCTAATATAATGGGTTTCCTTGAGATGTTTCCATGTGAGGTCAGGCATGATTTTCATGTGCATGTAGCATGGTTCTCAGTTTGAGGGTCTACCTTTTGGATGAATTCAATGTTTTAGCTCAATATGTGACTATCGTGTATACACAGTTTGTATTTTTCTTATTAGACTAGTGGGATTTTCATGTTCCTGAAAGTTGTGCTTGCCTTATCAAAAGCTTACCTACCTGAATAAACTCAGATTTGCTGAAAACATCGTTTTCTTTGCTAATAATGTTCACAATCTCCAAATGATGATAGTCGAACTAAATGAAGCTAGAAAGTTTGCCTCCACATGGACTCTATCAAATCAAACGTCGTATACAGCATGTTAGGGGCGAAGAAACAAGGATTGAAAAAGCTGAGCTGGAGGAAGTAAACTACTACGTCTAGTTGAGATTGTGAATTACATCATAGTACGTGGTATCTAAAATACTGTTTGCGTCGTTTGACAAACTCACTTCTCATCACTCCATGATACATACACAAGATATTATATAGATATAGTCAACACATGTAAAATGTAGTTCTTTTGCTGCCTCCTTCTTCATGGTGGAGCATTCTATTTCATCATTATTAGATGGCACCTTCACATCTGATGATTCATTTATAGATCATGTATCAGTAAACCTGCAAGATTCCTCCAAGTAGTCCCACTGCTTTCAAAACTACTGCATGACTCAATCTTTACCATTGCTTTTTTTCCTCTCCATAATTATCTTCGGAAGATTTAAGTAGAATATTCCAGCGTTTTTCGATTATTCGCTTTATTTCGCTATACTTTCATGAAATACCCACACGACTATGCATTTCCTTTGCTATCCAAAATTATGTGAAGCATGATGAGAATTACTATTGATAAATATAAGGGCGGGGGTCTTATTCAGTTTTCTAATATTACCCAAATAAATTCCAATGTTTTGCCTGCCTCCATGTAAATAATCAAAGTTTGTTGTCCTTTGTTACTTGTGTGGAAGGCTTGGAATACAAGGGTGAATTTGACTGTTCAACCTTCCTCATTTTTATGGTCACCCAGAACAGCTTGCAAACCTGCATAGAACCCATATGCCATTACAAAATTTTCACCATATTTCCCCACAATCATTGTAGAACTGCCAATCTCGAAAATCTCTGCGAAAATCTCTGCGAGAATCTCACATATTTTCGGAGGCTGAGAACGTTTAAAAATATTCCATATAAATTAATGGTAATTATCCCTTGATTTAATGCCATTCAATTACAAAAAGGTTTTTTACAACTACTCTGTTTTGGATGATAATAATGCATACTTCAATTGTGAGTTTCTACAGTGTTTAAGCATTACTTTTGTTTTCCATTCTTTGCCCCTCGTTGATAGAATAGGTTGATCTACTATTCCACCTTTTAATCAGTGTTCCTCACGACAACGCTCGAATCGTTGAATATTTTAAGACGTTTGAGCGCCAGCATGGTTAGGGGATTAGGAAGTGACCCATCGATAAGATAAGTATTTATTGATACATTGTCCTAAGTCGATTAGTTATTTTCAGATGATGATTTTTAATTTTTATTTCATCTTTTGAAGTTTTTTCATTTTCTAGCCACACTCACGATTGCTCATCGCTCTAAATTGCAAGCCACTTAAGCAAGTAGCATCAGAAGTAAAGAGTTAACCTTAAACCGGATTGGTATTTGATATTTCAAATTCAAGTATAAGTATGACTCTTTTTTCGAAAATTCACTTAACGCCATCTCACTTTTACAGAAGATTAGAAACAACTGGAGCTGTGAATTGGGTCTTTAAGCATTTGTGGTTCATCTACGTTCCATTTGCGCATACATAAGCCAGGCGTAATCTAAGATATTTAGAAAGCTTGAGAGAGTTCGTAAGAGTGCTACACTTTCTTTGAATCTGAAACACACTTGCACCCATTTATACACTCACAGATACACGGGCACATACACACACCGTTGCACATAGACAGACAGATACACACACACACGCATATATATAAATTATTGGCCTTACTCTAATTTGAATTATGAGAAATATCATAGGAATGCCCTACTGTCTAATAGCAGGGGGGGGGACTTATAAAATTTATTTTTATGTTGACAAACCTTTGCTTTTATGGTAGTGTCAGAATCATTTACCCAATCCCTTGAAAATAATTGATTTCACTCAGTCTTGTCTGCTATTTTTATTTTTTTCAAAAATTCATTCAGGTCACTACGTGATGTTCAGTGATATGATTTACCGTTTCATCCTTTTCCCAAGACAGGACCCATTTGTTGTTTTATTGTTTCTTTCCATTTAAGAATATTATCAGAACTGTTATCAATGCTGTAATTATTGTCGTTGTTATTGGTTCTATGATTGCTGGTATGGATGTTGTTCCTTTGTTCGTTGAGTTCTCACACTGGTCGCATCACTCGGCTCAAGCTAGTGCTTAAGTTAAAACATATTACTCGATTCTCCAGCACTTTACATTTATCGATTCTAATGATCCTGTTGCTGACGGAGTAATACCCGTTTGTCTTTTATTATCTTAATTTTATAGTCTTTTGAATGTATCTGGGGTTGCTCCGAAAGATTTACTCATACTCAGTAGAATTTTCATTTTCATGATTGATCTTTCTGTTACTTTTCTGATGAATTATTGATAGTTATTGAACGTTTCATTCTCTTTTGATTTAACTCAGTGGTCAGCCGTATCGGCAATGTCCAATATCTGTCCATACTTGTTTAGATTGAATGTATGCTAGCCTAGATAGTAGTAGTGCTGTCGGTGTTATTATCTTAACAGCAAAAAGAACAACAAGAACAACAACAGCAATTAAAATAATAATAATAATAATAATAATAATAATAATAATAATAATAATAATAATAATAATAATGATGATAATAATAATAATAATAATAATAATAATGATAATAATAATAATAATAATAATAATAATAATAATAATAATAAAGGCTCTTAACTTAGATTGCGAGATACAGTGATGCACACAGAAAATACAGACATATTAAATGAGTATGTATTGGTGTGTATATATATATGATTTAAATGTCGTTAGAGATATTGGATGATACATATTCAATAACCCAACTGCACACACATATGTGTATGAATATCCACATTTAAACATGTGTTTGATATATATATATATATATATATGCATATATATATATACACATATATATATATGTATATATATATATATATATGTGCGTGTGTGTGTGTGTGTGTGTGTGCGTATCAGTGTTTATCCGTTCGTGTGTTATATGTACGTATGTGGTCGGGTAGAAATATTCTCCTGCCTTACTATATCTGTCCAACATACACATAGAAAAAAAGAATGAAAAAATTAGATCAGATAAATGGATTATTGAACGGAATATAGAGAACTTACTTCTTTGTTATTTTTCTTTGTTCCTTTTAAGCACACCTCAATTGAGGCAGCAGCCTTTTTACATCTAATTGCCAATTTTATTACCAGACGCTCAAAATCAAATATAGAATTTAAAGTGCTTTTAAATTAGGAGCACATATTCCGACTTATATATCTACAATAAGATGCAATCAATAATAGAACTGTCCGACTTATAATTTGTTAAAAATCACATTGATTTTCTTTTATTTTTGCATTATATTGTTATAACGACTACTCGTGTTAACTGTTGCTTTTGCAAAAATTTCAGAACGTCTACATCACGACAGGTATAGCTTGTAAAATAGTTTGTTCAAAAGGTTGGTGGTTTTAAAAAAATCAAAGAGATATTACAAAAACCAATTTTAATATGAGCGTAAAATCACTAAGTTTAGCTGCATACAACTCAGCGTACTCTTTGATGATAACAATAAAGTTTTCTCTCAATACAAATTATAATGAAAACCTAATACCCATACTATAGACACCTTGAAACAACCTGTACCACCCCCTATACTTTTAGTGAGAAATTAGATACGAAACCCTTCTTTTAGCTAGACATCAAAAACTTCACTTCCTCTGACAACCTCTATAGAACACCCAGACGCACATGGTCCAATACTCAGTGGCACAAGCACCTTCAGCTGGTCATTCATCTGGCTCTGGAACTTTCTCTCTCTTTCCTTCTCCCTAAAATCGTTATCAATCTTTGGACCTACTGGCCTATCTGATCTTTACAATTTTTCCACCGTGACCTATCTCTGTACTATCATTGTTCATTTCACTCCACCAATGTCAAGGCATAACACATATGCACAGCTACGCAGCTATGCAACCGTGTCTCCATTATGTGCTCCAAACGCATATCACTTCTCACCCTTGCGAATTGAAAATTGCACGGATATTTACTATCTGTTAGTCACGATAATCATCCCTGAATTACTTTACTTTGGGAAACATAGATAAAACTCCATATTCTCTGTCTTTCATTGGCCTGTCCGTCAAGAGTCTATCAGCGTCAGAGAATAGCCCTCAAGTCCATGCACACTTGGCAGTTGGATTTGCACAGTGAACCCGGTTTCCATGTAGTACGATCCAAGCTATACGGATATCTAAGTAGTTCAGACAACTCCGCTTCCACCGAGATGCAAGTACTATCAAGGGCCACAAGCTCCCACCTTTTGCTATCTCTCCTTTCCTCATCTCTTTACACAAACCATCAGACTTATGATATTCTTATATTCTTCATCTTCATTCATCATTTGTCATTTATGTCAATGCATTAAATGTACGTCTTATTTCTCTATCCAAAATCCTTGTATGTGTTCTTTTTACTTTTTTTCATCTCTTCGTCTAAGTTCATACTTGGTGCAAATTCTCTTCTTACATCACTCTTCCTCCTCCTACACTTCTAGTACCGGCGCCAACTAAAAGTATGTGGATCCAAATCCTTCGTCTAACTACATCCATCATGCTATTCATATTCCAATTTGAGAAGTTACCCCCAAACACGATGAAAGTTTTGTAATTGGTTGAATGGAGGTTAGATTATGTTATGTAGAGTTATGATAAAGTTCCAAAGGGCATTTAAAACGTTAGCTGTATTAATGATAAATCATGATACGTCAGATGGGTGAAGATTCTTATATATACTTATCTTTTATATATTGTATAAGTTAATAATGTATATTGATCAGCCCGTACATTGGCTCATGTAACGCAAGAAACATTCTGATTGGTCAGAAGATTAGATCGTTTCAAGTCAGCCGAACACAATGCACTAAAAAGTATTTTACATTGAAACAGATACTTAAAAATATCAAGTTAGATATCATCAACCTCGGGGCAACGAACAAAGATGTAACTGAATATCATCTACTGGAAATGATCCAACACAAAGAGTTTAGAAAATACTTTGACAAATTTATAGCTCAGCAATTCACCATTATCTGATACAAATCAAAAAAAGAAAAAAAAAAGAAAAAAAAGGCAGATATTTGTTGGATATAGAGAATATATCCTAAATTACAAAATATATGAGATGGGGCGATTAAATTACTAACTGATTCATTTCATATATTTCCCGGATTTATTAGATGACACCTCGTTATTATTATCTGTTGAATAAATTTTTTTTCGAGCCCTTGTAGACATAATGATTGTCCTGATTTTTTTAGATGAAGAAATTACATTAATTTTTGCTGGTTTCTTTTTTTAACTTATTTTAGATGCTTGCTTCAAGGCAATTGCCAAATATGTAGAAAATGTGGGAAAAATTGTATTTGAACACATCTTATTCCTCATGAGGCTTACTAAGAAGAGCTGGCAAACTGTTGTATATGAGCTGACCAACAGATCTTCAGTCTTATAGCTATATTCATCAATATCGGATTTTTACACGTCATATAACAGTAATAGTAGTAAGCATGAGGGTTTCTATTTGTCCTTAGATGAAACATTGTTGATATCAATTTCCGATCACTTTTTCTTCAATGTTTCCTCAAGCTCCGGTTTTTTTAAATTCCCCCCCCCCCGACCACTAAATAAGTTGCATGGGCTGGAAAATAAATTAACCTCTTTCATGGCAATACGTTAAACAAAACCATTTAACTCATTACAAATTTCTGGCTAAAATAACATTTAATTCATACATTACTTAACGTATTTTCTTGTCTATAAGGCACATGTTTATAAAGCTATCAAGGGAATATAGCCCATTGAGATGAACCCGTTACCATCACATGATTACAGTGATGATTATAAAACGAAATGATTGAAATGCTGATTACTTGTCTGATTTTTCAACTGATATTTTTATTCATGTGCTGATTATTCAATACTTATCAGAGATGATGTAAAAAGGTTATTACAAAAGTGCCACCATTTACAGCAAGGACTAAATGCTTGTAATTAATAAGACATTTGACCCTAACAATGAATGGGTGAGAATGGGAGTATAAATTTACTTTTCTGATCAATTTGATATTTGAATATTCCTTCTGTTCAATATTGAGATTGTCTTTCTCTATGAATTTATGCATATATGTGGGCCAATGAAGTAACATTTTACACTTACAAATATGAATACAGGAATGCACTTAGATTAAAACCTGAATTCACGGGCTCATATACATGCAAGCATACACACAGGTGAATACATCCATAGAATATATATATATATATATATATATATATATATATATATATATATATATATATATATAATGAATATATTTGTATAAAAGTATAGTTAATCCAACAATATGAGAGAAAAATGACCATATTCTACCACTTCATTTGTCTTGAAAAGTCTTCTAACATTGGTATTTTACTCTCGTATATAATTAAGGATTAGAAAATAGAAACCATGACTTGCCCTAATATACACTTTTCACTATCTCCATCAAAGTAGTGTTTTCTTTGTGTATACAGCAATATCACAAAGTTATCAGATCAAAATGAGAAGTGCCTTATTCAATACAAAATTGATTCGCATATTGATATATTGAGTGGTTCCAATCAAATCAAAATTATTACATTTTAAAACTTCAACCACAATTGTCATCAAATCTTTTTGAATTCTGGTAAGATGGTATTCACACACACACACACACACACACACACACACACACACACACACACACAAACACACACACACACACATATATATATATATATGTATATTTATATATATTAGTTGAAAATCTGTTTGAAATGACCTTTTGTTATTGCACAGGGAATGTGTCACTTAGATTAAAAAACGTGAATAGAATAAACAATAGAGAGAATCTTTTTGCAGGAATCGAACTTGCGACCGATTAGGCAGATGATTCAAGGTAGGGTTGCTATTACTATTGAGATAACCAGTCTAGTAGAACGGCAGAGGTCAATATAACTGCTTTATTCCAAAGTTCTAAGTTTTTGTTAATTTGCTGCCAATCTCTGCACAATTGTTTCTCGATGAAGGCAACTATTTTATTTAAAAACTAAAATGTAATCCAACAGAATAAGAATGAATGCGATGTATTGATAGGCACACTCGTCATTTATTCATGAGCTGTCAAATGGCGTGATCAGCATAAAAGATTAAACAATAGGAGAAAAATGGGGATACTGGAAGTATCTATGTATATGTAGAGGTTTAATAAGAGTATGTCAATCCTGTACATGAAGATTTGGTGGTATACTGATAGATAGATAAAAAGATGGATGGATCAAAGGGCGTCAGACGGATAGATATATTGATTTTCACATACTGGGTGCCGACTATGATGCCATTATTAATAAACTCCTCTTGCAAACTAAACTGCGACTGTGGTGAACTTGTTACGTATTGTTGGCACCAAATTGTACAAGACTAGATAACGTTCAGTGGACGGTCAAATAGGCACCCTCAACGACGTTAACTTTTTCATATGCCGGTTTTGTTTACGCCAAATATTTCTTTCTCTTTCCGTTACTATCATTCCACTCTCTTTTATCTACAAAAAGTTTCTATAAATATATTATTCCTGGTTGTTGTACGAGAAGTTTTATTTCGCTACAATCCTAATAGCCTTGTCTATGTTTTTTCTATCCTCTCCCAAAAAGTGTACCCTTGCATGTGTATATAGCATGCGATTTATTATCTATCCAAAGACAAAGGCACCCAAAGAGGCATTCCAAACAGTGGATTAAATCAGGCGTTTTTGGAGAATTAATATCTAATTGTCTGTGGTACATATCATCCTAAAATTCGCCAAGATGGGGAGAAATCAAAGATATCAATCTGTATAGGATACAACAAGCTCGGACTAGAATAGGGATTGGGACCCTCGCACTTTATAGAAATATATTTGAATGCTGACGTTGAGACACTTCCATAGATCTGTTATAAGCAAACCACTAAGATCATTCATTTGTGTTGTTGGATCTATTTTTACCAAGTGACCGACTATTGATGTCCTGCATTGGTCCTTAATCGGTATAAACTTGGTATATACTTAGGGCAACTTCAGCAGCATGATCTTGGTAAATGATCATACATATATGTTTTCTCAGTTTAAACACATCTTTTTTTATCTACTGAAAAATTCTGAAATTGATCGTGCAAAGAATGCCCTGAACTTATCTTATTGTGTGGTCTTTCGCACACATTGATCAACACAATTCTGATTTCTAGGGATTCCTTGGAAAGAAATGATAGACACTAATAATAACAATAAGAAGTCTCTATCAGGGCGGTGGTTGCAAGAATGGCAGACAATCGATGGACATCACGACTCACAACATGGATTCCCCGAGACCACACGCGCAACCGAGAACGGCAAAATGTTTGATGGAGAGACGAGCTAGACAAGTTCAGGAAGTACTGGCTCCGTGACGCCTATGATAGAGAAGTGTGGCAAATCCTGGGGAAGGTCTATGTCCAACGACGGACGCTAAAAGACTGATGATGGTGATGATGATTAGTCTCTATCAGAGCATAATTCTTTGATTGTTTTTGTTACCATTTGCTTGTAAACATATACTACATTAAATTAGGCGGAGACAAAATAGACAAAATGAATATTTGATGATATAACCTGGTGTAATGGTTTTAACAACTGCAAGAGAAAGTGAAAATCTTTTTGTCGAAAAACTTGGCCTTTTCCTTTGATGATATTATTTGTATCAATTTAAACAATTTCATAAATTGCCATCTTCGGACATCAAACCAGTTGCCTGAAAGTCATGGCCTGATCACTGTCATGAAAGAGTATATCAATATTATAATAGCTTCCCAAAAGCAGAAAATCTTCCTCTCACCCGCTTTCCCTCTCAATATATATATATATATATATATATATAATTACAATTAAATTCTGCACACCTTGCAACATAAGAAACAGTCTATGTTGCAACCACCTCAAGTACACCAACACATTCACAAGCACCACCACAAAAGAGAGTTACCACATATATCACAATAGTAACTGCCACAGTAAGAACATTATATACCTTCTAGAGTGCAATAGATGTAAGTTACAGTACATAGGCAAGTCCGAGTGGCAATTCAATATTAGACTCAACAATTATAGACTTCGGATTAAGTCAAAAAATAATCGTAGCCCACTTCCTGTAGAACTACACTTTCGCACACCTGACCACAATTTTGCCACTGACAGTAGCTTCACCATCATAGAAAAAATAGAAAAAAACTACTCCAATTGACATAACTAAAGTTCTAGAAAAACACGGAGACATGTGGATCAACAAACTTAAAAACCTATATCCTAATGGATTAAATACTAAACTGAACAACCCTCACCACACAGAACACTGATATAGACAACTCCTACCATCAATATCCTCACACCCACATCTAAGACACATTCAATAATGGAAGCTTCAAAGTCACCTAGACCCATAGGAAAAACTTCACCTCAGCCTGTTATAACCCCTGTCCAAATCATAGCCAAAACATTTTTAGTAACTTTTAAGTTTGATACCTATGTAGCTCCTTGACCTCACCACCCCCCTTCTACACTATCCCAAACATACCAAAAAATCCACCTCAACATCACTACCCCTACCTTGACACACTCTGCCCTCCCCAAGACCAACTGCTGCTGCTTTACCAAAGTCCCAATACCTGCTGGTCATTCTTACATTCAGCAGGAGGCCTCTAGTAGCCCTGACAACAAAACTTACCCACAATGCATAGCCCCTGGCAATGGACTCTGGTTCCACATGGTACATTTTAATTCACACTCACACAGCACACACCACTGATGATGGGAAGAATCCCGAAACATGTATGGACTATTGACATATAAGGATTAATAAACCTTACCATCAATTTATACATTATATATATATACACATTATATATATATACACACACACACACACACACACACACACACATATATATATATATATATATATATATATATATATATACATGGGGTTGATAGAAATGTCAAATAGGAAAGGTTTATATACATATATACACACACACGCATATATATATATATATATATATATATATATATATATATATATACATACATATATATATATATATATATATATATATATATATATATAATTTTATCTGATTATACAAATTCTGGAAATATCTTTTGCAAATCATTAGTTATCGACAAGCCTACGAATGGTTGAAGGAAAGTCATGGACTCGTTGATAAAATATTTGCCCGTGAAAAGGTTATTATGGCTCCGCTTCTATTATTCTGTGTTTTGACATGGCACTGAATCTGTAAAATCTGGCAAAGCAAGGGCTGGGCTGGAAATAAGTCTTATCAGTGAAATCATGGACCGATAATCCAACTCTTAGGAAGATGTCCTGATTTCTATCGCTTAGACGATAGAAAATTAAAAATTGTTATTGTATCCAATCAACAGTATCGTGAAATGTGTATTATTTGAAGTCTTTGTTTCTTTGGTGCATTTATTTGGACTTCTACATCGATATAATCGTCATCCATGGCCATTAAAACTTGTGTATTTCATGATATTGAAGATTTGCATGGATTTTCTCGACTGCAAAATATATTTTATACAACTCTATGGTTCCTACAGAAAAATTATCTTCTTAGTCAAAAAAATAATTTTATTTAAGCTTCATTATTAGAACGCAGAATACATGTTCAAAGAAACACGGAATGTCAGATAATAAGAGTATACCATCCTCACCAGATGACCACATTTGTGCTGGGAAGTTTGGGTGACAGGATGGTAGACGATAGTATTTCAAAGAACTTCCGGTTTAGATCACTGACCTTTGACCGATAAAGCATGGAGACGTGCCGTGAGAAAAATACAGGGACTTCTTCAAAAAGGACCTCATCTTTCATATATTCAGGATTAGATAGCAGAGGTTGCCGGTGCGAAAATATTGCGCAATACGATTCTCTTTGCAATTTCCATTCGCGTAGAATCATTTGGCATGTACTTTGTCTCTGAATGCTAAATTTATTGGGAAATGTTTCTAAGAGAATTGACTTGTTCTAAATTTCAAAAATCCGATTCAGAATCGATCAAGGAGATTACATAACTCACATTTCTGTTTGGGAGGGATGCTATGTTAGTAAGTTTCAGAACAGATTTTGTGCTTGTTCATGTACTTTTTACCGGTATTTTTTAAAAATGAATGTTGGTTTATTTATATGGGTAATTTTTCGCAAAGTTCCAAAATCATATCGTGAGCTGGAGGGGGAATAACTCTCTGGAGGACCTGAAAAGTTTGGGAATTGAGGAATAGGTGAAACTTTTGAAACAAGATTGAGTTGAAACAGTCCATGGACTTCAACAACAAATCAGTAGAGCTGACTTATTTGAATGACGCATTGAAACAAAAAACATAAAAATTGGAAAGGAAGTTAATAGCTTATCTTGCAATATGGCATAGTCAATTTTCGTCTATTTACATTTTTGTGTACGCTAAATGATACGTTCACAGTGTAATAAGAGGAGATCATTTCAAATTGGGTTTCAATGTGATATGATAATTCCGTTGGATCATATATCCATTTCATAATAACATGTATGTATCTTGAGACAGGTGTTGTTGTTGTGGATAGAGTGCTCAATATTTTAATCATATGATGTGTTTACTTATGGTTTCATGTCTCCAATTGTCAGTTGGCTCTTGAATTTAGTGAAAACCATCTCTTACTTAATATTTTATTCGAATTAAGTTACTTCCCCACCATTCCTTTAGAAACGTGAATTATTTGTTTTAGAAACCATAAGTATAGTAATTACACACACACACACACACACACACACGCACACACACACGCACACATATATATGTATATATATATATATATATATATATATATATATGTGTATATACATATATATATATATATATATATATATATATATATATATAGTAGAATGTGGATTTGCTACACAAACTAACTTATGTGTCTGCACTCCTGATGATGCCCAAAGAGGGTATGAGTAAAAAGTTGTATGTATCGAGCACTATGAAATAAATCCATTACATTTCACAAGTGGCTTTATATGGTTGATATATCATTATATTATGTTATAATGCTAGCTTGATTTGTACCACATATCCTGTATATATATATATATATATATAATATATATATATATATATATATATATATATATATATATATATATATATATGTATGTATGTATGTATGTATGTATGTATGTTTGTGTGTGCTGTGTGTTAAAGCTTGCATGTGTGTGGACACATGTGCAGAGACATGTACAACAATCATAGTTACTGTACAAAAGGTACACATTTTAAAGAAAAAGCTCGGCTTATCAATTTTCTTTCAGTGCTAATTCGATCTTGAGGTCCCTTTTAACTCCCGAAAATGTCGATTTTGACGTTCAATGTTTTTACCTAATTTTCCTCTGATTGGCAAGCAGCCAGCAAATTCTGTTGACTCACGTGCCAAGAGCACAACCTTCCCGAAAAATACAAAAAATTATTTGTACTGGAGGGAACATTTTTACCCAGAACATCCTGTCAATACCGAAGGCTCTTCTATTTTTCAACACCGTCGAATAAAACAAGTAGTTTTTTTTTTCGTGGCTATGAATAAAACTCAATGGATAATCGAATTTCTTGACGTCACTGACTAAACAGCCCAAGCTGTCCCTTCTGCTTATTCCCTCGGAGTTTCTCCTGTTGTTTCAGTATTAAAATAAGTGATATAACTATGGAATAGGAACGTTATTCATGGAAAATGTAGAGTTTTATAGATTTCCGCCGTTTCTCATCTTGATATTAAAAATCTGACTATATTTAATTGCATGAATAATATGAAATATCAACCTATGCGGGGTTTTTTAGCAGGTCTGAATACAATTCAATCCGGCACAAGCAATGCTTTATCCAAAGTTATTGCAGGAATATTGAATGCAGATTCTTCAGGGAGCTTCCTCAACGAGAAAAGATCACTGAACACAATGTTCCTACGTCCAGTTATCAACATTTAGCCACATGACATGCTGAACTCCAAAGAACTCTCTTTCCCTCTCTCTCTCTCTCTCTCTCACTCCATATATATATATATATATATATATATATATATATATATATATATATATATATATATATATATATATATATACGGGGAACCGAGAATTGATTGTAAAGCTTTCACTAATATTGATGTAACCTCCACCAAAATTGATACATCAAAGTGCAAATACGACAAAAAGTTACTATGGAAACATTTGTCAATTTTATCACATTTTCAATCAAACATTTGATGAAATTGTTGATAGCTGGTTCAACCTGATTCAAAAACTTAGTTCTTCTTGCGAGTAGTATATCAGCAATTTATTGTTATAATTGAGAAATATACATTTTCAACTTGATATCAGCATTACAAGTAATAGAAAAATGTTTTCAGTAGAAAGAAAGTTTTTAAAAATGTAATGACCAAATTGATAATTGGTTTTCCTTTTTTGGTGGGCCTTTGGCCTCTTTCTCTTCTTCGAATACTTGACTAGTTTAGATTATGTTTTGCGATTTTCCAAGCAGTTTTTTGTTGTTCCTCAGTGTCAGTTGCAATTCCAGCAACCAATACACCAACTTCCAATGCAGTATTTATACTTTGCTTGCCACCTCTCATAAACATTGACTGCACTGTCATCAACTGCTAAATGTAGAATGAAAAATGCATTCGTTTGAGAAAAGGAAAAACTTGTTTGCTAACTAAAATAGAATTTTTTTGATACAAAACTCAGTAGAAAGATGTCCGAAACTTGTTCAAAATGAGATTAACTGGTTTCAAAATAATAAAAAAAAGCAAGCGTCCCAACCTACCTCTCTGCCAACTCGACTTTTTTTCGTCACTTCTTTTTTTTCTAAAATGTACACCAAGGCTTTTTTTGCTATAAATACAAGTCAGTGCTTCTCAAAAACGACCCCCAATCGTAGCATTTTCCTCATCCTCCTATAAAATGCACGCCTCATTCTGACACAGTAATCAAACAATGATTATGTATATATGTGTGCAGGCATATATACTCTCTTATTCAGTAAATCTTGACTACTTGCACGTATAATTTCAATGCGTTATTTACCTGCATTCACATTCACACACACACACACACACACACATATATATATATATATATATATATATATATATGTATATATATATATATATATATATATATATATATATATATATATATATATATATATATATATATATGTATGTATGTATGTATGTATAAACAAATGTGTGTTGGTACGCAGTTGTGTGACAAAATATGCATAATTGTTGAAAGAGGTCCACTGGGCAATATGAGCAAATGCCTATTCAATATTTACTTAATCAATTTTGAAATGTTCCCAATAATGTTGTAAGCGTACACCTCTTATTTTCGTCCACAAGACATTTCAAAGGAAAACCAATGGGATTGTACCTGTACAAAGAATTATGATGGGCGGTGGAAAACCACGAACAACTGCAAAATAAACATAATGCCCAATTAAATGCAATGACTAGGTGACGGTCGTCGTTGAGGTTGACAATCGGTGCTCACTGTAATAGCCAGGTATTCAATCACATACAGTTAGTCATTTATCAACCAATCATCGACGGATCAACCTCTGTTTAAGTTCTCACTGACACTCAGCAACTCTTTTCTCTGCTCACCATCTTTGGATCATTCAGTTATACCCATACAATCTCTTTCCCCACCAATGATCATGGCATGATTCATTTTACAAGTGGCCACATGCCCTCAGTCATTCTTTTCGTAAAACATCGTGGTCTCATCCATTCGTTAGCTATCACGGCATGGCTCACTTTCCACATGAGCAATTATACTCGACGACTCTACAGTCTGCAAACAATAGTGAAATTTTGTGTGATATGACAAAGCGGAAGAATGTAGATTTATACTTTGTTCAAATTCATGAATACCAATGAATATCCGCAGCTTCAGCTTTGATTCAAAAGTTGTTTAGCAAATTCCCTTTGTGTGCTTGTAACCGTTGTGCATTTTTCCAAATATCATTATCGTACGTTTATATTGTATCAGAGATCCTGCGGTGAAGCTATGGTTATCTTGTAAAACATTCACTGGTGTAGTTAGATC
The DNA here is from genome assembly GCA_963457665.1 of Thysanoteuthis rhombus. Taxonomy (NCBI): domain Eukaryota; kingdom Metazoa; phylum Mollusca; class Cephalopoda; order Oegopsida; family Thysanoteuthidae; genus Thysanoteuthis; species Thysanoteuthis major. Next base: position 63,142,578 of record OY735199.1, on the reverse strand, counting down.
GATCTCTGAGTAATGACCAATGTGACATGCTAAGTTTCGTAATTAACTTCGGGGGTTTGTCGTGGAGTGATTGACCACAAGTAAAACTCATAAACCCATATCGGGTACTGAATATGATTTTTTCTCTAAGAAACACTATTTTGGCCCTCCCAAGCACCAGCCAGAGGGTTTGATCAACACTCAATGCCCAACTCCTGTGGCTTTGGTTATACTAAACTAAAGGTAGTAACAATCAATGCTGTTTACTCTACACTGGCAGCTAGTTATCACTGCTATTGAATAATTCTCCTTGTAGTTAATGTGTAAAATTAAGCTAAAATAACTAAATTAAGACTTTTTACTCGGCTTTGAAGTAAACGAAAATAGGAACAGCCCTTGCAAAATTTCATTACTTTGGCGTCAAGCACACTATTTGATCCACTAAGTAGAGCTGGGTGTATCTGACACTGTAAACGAAGTATTTTATGATTCAGAACTCGCAAGATAATAAAATTGGTTCACCAGACTGAATCAACCCGAACCATCGAATATGGACATACCTTTTTACACGCTCTTTATCTTTTATGTCTTTTTGTTTCTTCGATGCAAACTACACATCTCTTAGATTTAATAAATTTGATATTGATCGTCCTTCAATCGTTGCAAGTTGTTTTTTTTTTTTTAGAATTTCGTTTTTTTTTTTTGCTCTGGTAATTCTATTAAAAGATCAGTTTGACTGTGCATCACGTGGAAGCGCTCAGCCCCACTTGGACATATTCTTCTTGGCAGCCAAGCATATTTTCCATTCTGTTTTGCCGCGGCGGCCATGGAAAATTCTGTACCCTTTCATGCGGTCGCATTTCACATTGATTCTTTCTGTAAAACATACTCAAAACCTGGCACAGCCAGTTCTTTTGCTCATCTGTTGTTTCAACCTTCTTACGTTCTTTTTTGAAAATACCCATATGTAGGATATCACTTTATCCAGATATTTTTCTGAAATTGTTTTTCAGCTTCTCTCTTTTAGTAATATCTTTATTTTTCATTTTTTCCCTTCTGAGGCGTTCTTTCCATATTTCTGCTACTATGCACCGATATTATTCTTTTATCCACTTAGCGCTCCATTCATTTTTTAAATCTTCTCATTCCTTCTAATTTTACTGTTCTATTTCTTCATTTTTTTTTTACTCGTCCCACATTTTTCACTTCAATCAACTGACTTTTTTTTCAATATTCCTTCATTATTTGTCCTTTTAGATTTTCTTCACTCTTCAGTCTCTATTCATGTTATCCTCTCGGCTACCTATCTATTGATCTATCAATCCATTGACTTGGATGGTATTTAGTCTTCTGCTCTCCTCGCTATCGATTTAACAGCCCCTTCATCAATCTATCTAGTTCGATAATATTCAATAATTTTCTAATAACCCTGCTAACAGACGAACTGATTTATTGAGCTATATTATTTTAATTTAATGAATGTATTTTTCTTTTCATTGTAATGTCAAGATACAAGTCAGCAATTACTGTAAAAAGGTTTCTAACATGATTATGAAAATGCAAGGATATGCATTCTTTCTTCAAAATAATTTAATATGTTTTCTTCCACTCGTCTGTGCGATAGCTTCAGAGTAATGGACTTGGAAGAAAACTGCTAGGTTTGTAGTTTAAAAAAACTTCATGCAATTTTCAACGTTGCACTGATACCAAAATTAAGGCAATAATTTGTTATTACCTGCAAAAGATTTCTCAATATGAGTCAATCGTGAGTATTAGACGAGTTTGGAATTAAGCATAAAATCAACGGACACAAAAATAAACGAAGTCTGTTTTATCGCAAATTTTTTGTTATAATCCGGATGCACCATTTATGACCCTTAGTCTGCTGTCATCAAAATATGAATTCATACAATTTTCAAAATATCGATTCTTATTCTTAGGTTGTTAAAGTCAAATTCTCATCAGTGATGACGAATTTACCGGAGAACATGAATTGGAAAAGATATCGCTAAATCTGCAACGTATATTACCTATTTAAGATTTCATACAAAGCGATGGTTATCAATATGCATTGTTTCTATCATGTTTGTATTGACAAAAGTAAAACCAGTGGTCATGTTACCGACCTAAGTATAAGTCAAGCCATTTTAGTCAAGAAATTTCATCTTACATTCAAGAGTATACGCTACTTTCTATATTCATAATCAAGACTAAGCTAGACTTTACAGATTCCTTCGATAGTTTGGAGAGTGTATGAAGATTTATGGTTTGTATCCACATTACTTCATTTTTATTGTATTCAAACATTAAAAAAATGATATATGGCTTGAGGATATATTTTCTAACAATAATATAAAACTAAATCAAAGATAAACCTTGGGTATCACGGGTGCTACTCCTGAGAAGAATATTCAAAACCTAGTCTCGCAAACCATTTCTACTAAAGTGGATTTGTTTTTGCTAGGTACCTATACACGTCTTGGTTGGTATAATGTTTAGTTAATGCCTCAGTGCGTCTCACTGCAATATATACCAGTTTAGTGAGTTTAATAGCCGACGTTTCATCGTGGAGAAATTTAGGTAGTTTTACGCACAATGAGGATCGTGATATCTTCAGCAACATGGCCTATCAATAAAATATAGGTTATGGATTACGCATTTAAAAGACTTGGAGACACAAATAATTGGATGAAAGCAATGCATGTAGACTAATCGACCGATTTGAGCACATGATCTGTTTGTGATCGTTGAAAGCATGTATAAAGCGGCCTGTAACAATCATACAGTAGGTAACATTTTCTCCAAGGTGTTTCTTCTCTGCCTTTGCATGCATTCTGGATAGGAAGCAATGGACACTGGCCTTTACATTCAGAAAATATCAATTGGATCCCGTATCAAAACGTTGTACTTATATCGATTAACGTTTCAAGTAATTTAAGACTAAGAACCACATACGCTAAATTATAAAAATGGACGTAGTTTGTGGCATGTAATTGACATATTTCTTGAAAATAAGTAAGAAGATGTTTTACAAAAACCTAGCAGCACTGATTTCAGCTCGGGTGGATGATGTTAGCAATAAAAGAGTATTTTATGACATTCCATCGCTGCCATTAGCGTCATAATGCTTTTAGCCTAACCAATAATATGCAGGACTTGACTGACTACGAATTTTTCCCCCAATCCTAGATCATGGCTACCTAAAAACAAACAAAACCCCCAAAAAGGTCAGCATTCATTGTGTCACTCTTTCCTTCCTTTTCCTCTCCTCCTACGATTTTCATTTTTTCTCTCTATATATAGTCATTGCTTTTCAATCAACCTGTCTTTTTTTCCCTAACTAGTGTATGGTAAATGTTCACCTGTACCAACACATCCTATTCAGTTGATTTCTGAAGTGGCATATATAGTTTGAAAATCCAGAAGAGTAGAAATATGATAACTACAGCGCTTTGATATCAAGGCTGGGTAAAATCATGCAATATTACCATTACATGTATATAGAACAAATGGTAATGTAATTATAACTAATGGTTGTGTGGAAGAATTTTTTCTCATTTTCAGCCTTTAGCTACATTGGTGTGGCCCGTATTTACATAGCCAGCCAGTCAGCCAACCAGCTAGACTAACTTGAAAACAAAAACAAAAACAAAAATTATAATCCGACACTTTTGATGACAGTTTTGGTTGACTGTCTCTGATAATTATATGTAAGCTTAATATCAAGTACATTGGACGCAGTTTGAATTATCTGGACTTATTTCGGAAGAATACAGTCTTTGAGACTGGGGAAAACTGTAATTTAAAGTGAAAGAGATATTTGTACATCGGACATTGATGAAATTATTGAGGAGTCGTAATATATTCCATATAAATTGAACATACATTCTACTATTTGATTTATATTGGAAAAATATGTACTATAAAGAATATACTCAATAGCATTGGCGCTACTATCGCCATTTTTCTCACCACCATCGAATGATATCCTGTATAAAGAAAATACCAGTAATAAAACAGTCATGACGATGTTTGTAGAAATTCTTATTGAAATCTACGCGTATACGAGGGGATGCTCAATTATTTCTTAAAAAAAAAAATTCTGCTAGTTAATTGAAGCTATGGCGACGTCTCTTGGAAATGCATATATTTCCCATAATCCAAGAACAATAGTAAGTAGCTGGAAATAATAACAGGGAGGAAATATTACTATAACAAAAACTTTCTTGTTATCACTCGTGTAATTGACTCTCAACTTTGTGGCTTTTTTCTTTGTTGGGGAAATGCAAAAGAGAATACTGGTTAAATACACAGCGGGGAAGTCCGTACAAAGGTTGAATTGTTTAATTGTTTATATAAAAGATACTTTATATTTGGACAAAATACCCCTAGCTAGACCATGTGTGAGTACGTAGGAACTGGTTTTGAGTAAGCCCCAGTGGAAGGTTTGAAAATTATTTCTTAGCAATGCATGTGGTTGGACGGTGAATATATCTAATATCCCCCAACAAAACATTCGTTGTTGCTGCTATATATCTTGAATAAAATGAAAAAAGAAGAAATAATGCTTTCAATTTGTGTTTGGCTTCCACAGAATAGAGATGTTTAGTACAGAGGTCTCTTCGATAAAATGCATTTTCATTTGTTAATACATTACATAAGGAGACGTTTCTTATGTCACAACTACGTCATAAGCTTCCATACATAGATTATGTATTCAATTTTGCATTGTAAATTGAACCATCGAATAAAACTTGATAATGTTGGAATGTTTGAAAAAAAAGCCCATCTCCAATTTTTGGGTCAAGTCAATATCCTTGCGGAAAGAAATCGTACCCTAAGGCTCTTCATTTGATAGTGATGCTATGACAAAAGGAGAGATACACAAATTAGTGACTTTCACATTGTATTTAGATAAGAAAAAATATTAAGATATAAAGAAGTATAACTACAATCCTCTTCGGTTAACCAATTATTTCCCACATAAGGTTCTTGCGTTTATATCTATATATATAAAAAAACTTTGAATTATGTCTTTTAAGCTTTTTAACTGAGTAGAATCAATGAACGTAACATTCAAACCCACTTCCACGAAACCTGCTAGATTTTAGTTACTCCTGAAAATCCACGAATTGAATAATCAAGGTAGACTGTTATTTTGTTCTGCTAACTGCAACACCACCAAAGTATTCCTGTATCAAACATGAGAAAGGCATTTTTGCCCTTGATGATAGAAAAATTGAAAAAACACAAAACAGAAACAATAACCGTCGTAATGCAACACATCCTTAATAGTTTGAATTTTGAAAATATTAGAAAACATCACCCTTGCCAACATCTTCACAGGCAAATTAGGAAAGACCTTCATCTGCTCAGAGATAGTGCCTTTTTTATGTTAGAAATATATATGGTATCCATTTTTCATACGTACAGCAGTTGGAACCTAACTAGAGGAATTTTTTTCATTCAAAAATTCGACTAACAACTATAGTATTGGACTTGAAAAGATTTACACTGATTCTATGACATTCCAAGACACCTGCGTATATAACAATAAAAACTCATGAACACTCTCTATACCCAGCTAACAGACACTCACCACTATCTTCACTTTAAATCAGTCCACCCCAAACACCTAAAAAAACAAACCATTTTCACAAGTACTTATAAAGAGAATTCATTTACTGATAGAGTCCCAAACACACATGACTATAACTTGCAAAAATATTTCACCCAATGAAGATATTCACAAGAGAAAAAGGTCTTTAAAGAAGATGAATCCGACTGCATACTACTCTAACCACCTTCCACAAGACACTCCAAGTTTTGTCATATAATTAATGACATCGAATATACTAACCCGCAAAGCAGGAATATTCTTAAAACCATGATTCATTGCCTCTGCAGACCCCAAATATTGAAGGCACGATTAGCCCTAACTCTATAATAAATAACAATTTCACTTAACATCATCCCTAAAATTAGTGAATTTTTCCAACCTTGCTACAAAGGTAATAGGAATGCTGCAGCCACTTTTTGCACATCAACGTTTCTCAAGATCTACGACTGAAATTAGCATGAAATTTACCTCTACCAAAATTTCAACCGTGGAAGCAAAATGTCATCTACTCCCTAATATGTGATGAATGCGAACTGCAATACAGAGGTAAATCTGAATGGCAATTCAACATTAGAACTAGGCTCAGAATCAACTCATCCAATCATTTCAACTTACAACCCGTAAAACTAAAGTTCCGCACACTGGTTGCAATTTTAGCACATACGCTAGATTTGCCATCGTCGGAAAAATAGAAAAACGTGACTAAAATTCTTGAACCACAAGAACATGTCTGGATTGATGAACTCAAAACTCTCTACCCTGACAGGCACAACAGCTTTAACCTGACTTTTTCATCACACCTAATTACTCCATGCTTACCAACTCACTGATTTTTTACCTATATCTATTATTACATTACTACCCAGGCCCAAGCAACCCTTAATATACGTATAATTTCATTCTCCACGACAACACCAATAGTCAAACAGCAAACTATTAAGATCCCTCCAAAATCGAAGACAACCGATTTTTGAGAATGTCAACATCCACTGACCAGCGCAACCTATAGATTACCCCTTACTACTGCAACTACGTCCATCAAAATACCCAACCAAACCTCTACAAATTCCTTCACACACAAAAACACTCCCAAATCCCTTCCACAATTCCTCTCCATTTTTGTTTCAAAGCAAAACACCTGAATACAAAATCCTAATTCAAAATGGTAGTTATCTGTAAACTTTATTGTTTTTGGGGTGTTGTTGAACATCACTGCTGAAAATTCATATACTTCAAAAGTATCTACGAGGTTTTGTCATGTAAATCAGTTATTTCTCAATAGAATTCCATGCTATAAAAATAATTGCATTTTTCTACAATTATCTAAACGTTGGTCTTAAAGTTATATGCTACTTACGAAGTTAAATACGTAACCAATAACTTCTAAGCATTGATCGTAACCAAGTCGACCATATCTAGACAAATATATTAGTTTTTACCCGTTGTATCTCTTTTGTTATGTTTTGCTTTGTTTCTTATATCTTTTTTTGAGTTATGTCTGTCTTGTGACGTTTTTTCTCTGAATGACTTAAGTAGACAGACCAAAACTGATCATTTTGGGATTGCATTCACATACCCAACAGCACCACAACACCACGAGTTTTGATTAGACAAAGAAAACTATCCCCCATGCACAAACATGCACACACACACACACACACACACACATATATATACACACACACACACACACACACACACACATATATATATATATATATATATATATATATATATATATATATAACAAATACGAGATGAAATCAATAAGTACATAGCCTGATACTTTGCTGAAATTTTATTTAAATTTTTGATTGTATGATATTCGGTCGAAGTAATCATATATGAGTTAACGTTTTTGGAACAGGATTATGTTGGATACAAACATTTGTCATGTACAATGTTTACATTTGAATCATGCTACTTCGTTTTGATTTCAAATATATTACTTGTATTATCAGTACACAAATATATTATTCATAGCTATTCATTGATTTGATTCATTCAAAATTAACCAATCACGATGGGGAGATATGTATGTGCTGGGATTGCAATCAAGTAAATCAGGCATTTTAGGTTCGTTTGCAACTGGCTGAAGTCTCTTTGTCCATTTGGGATTATGTACGCTAGAAAACAAAAATAAAAACGATAGTTCAAAGTCCGAAAGGATGAAGATTCGTCTAGAGAAATTGTTATATATATATATATATATATATATATATATATATATATATATATATATATATATATATATATATATATATATATATATATATACATTTCCCTTTGCAGAATGAACTATTTAAATGAACCTAAATTTAGCGTCTTATAGACTTTTTGTTTTTGAGAAAAAAAGTATTTTCAGGGGTGGGGGCAGAGATCAATAGTGGCTGATCAATTCACGACGTATGTACCTTATGAAACTGGACATTGATTTTCTGTCTGTGTCTGCGAAACCTTTGTTCAATTTTTCTATTCAAATAACTCTTAAGTTAACCCTGATTCTTCAAGTACAAACTTGTTTGCATTTTTTCCATCTTGAGTAGTGCGATTAATTCGTTCCTGATTTTCCTTTCTGTTCAAAATTGTACTGTTCAAGGCTATTATAATGTAGTGTTATTCCGTTGTACTCACATTTCTACTGTAGTATCTTCACCATAACAACCTGATCTCGAACCCAAAACCTGAAAGCGAACCTAGCCCTAATCCTGAGCTCAACCTGACCCTGGCACTGACGCCAGCCCCAAACCTAACCCTTACTTTCCTTTTGGTAAATGCGTATAGAAGAACAGGCCCAATTTAGGACATGTCCATATTGAGAATTGAACGTTCGTATGTCTCTACCGTACAGAAAGTCAGAAATCGATTTTACACTATACGTGCATTGCATACTGGTGAAAAAGTTACGAGGATGTTAGAGTTCCGTCCTGGACAAACAAAAAATCGGCTGTACAGAAATTGCTGAATTACTTAGGGAGTGCTCGAACAATATGACCTATTATCAACAATTTTTTGACCACTTATATCATCTTTTTTGGTCAGTAACTCACCAAAAATAACTAATGAAACTCATTGAATTTCGAAAAATCAACAGAAATATCCTCATTTATCCATATGTTAATGCATATTTTTAGAGTTTTGTTGTATTGAGAATTCCCCACATAATACGTGAACATTATAAAAAATAGGCAGCCAGAAGGAGATATCATTGGCTTTATGTATTCAGCAATTCACAAATATGTTGAAAAACATCATCCCCACTCTTTGCTGCTCCATGTTCAAAGAGCATGAAAAAATTTAGAAGGCTTGAAGGAGATATTATGCCAACTTTCGAAGATGGAAAGACCGATACTTTGAAAGCATGATAGAAAAAACTTCAGTGTTTAGAATGCCATGGGACCTTTGAATCATGTTTGCTACAATTGGTGCTTATAGCAATTTAGAAAAATGTCATACAAGTGTAAGATTCTTTAAAAATCGGATGATTAATTTTCTTTTGTATCTAATATATGACAGAGACCAACTGGAAAAATGGAGGATGTAACGAGATCTTTTTAGAATATCTCTTTCCCTCTTATCATACTGCTGTCTGATGGTAAGACATTACAGTATTCATTCAGATTGCTTTTATCATTTAAAGACCCATGGATGTGTTATATTTATCTTGCCTCTGACAAAAACGGTTTTCTAAGAGACAATGTTATGATTATCAATGATGAAGCATCGATTATTCGGACTTTTCCCTTTAATGCAATTGATAAATGCTTACTAGACATAACTGGAGTACAGGGTATTCTCGGTGGTGAGATAATTCTACTGGTCAGCAAGGACTGCTAAACTTGATATCTGCTTGAAGCTTTCTCATCTTCAGCTGAATTTCTGACTCTATCAACTGACTCAAAATATGTGAATAACAAAAGGACAAAGAGGTTTTGTAAATTGGCTCCTTCGAGTTGGGAATGGAAACAACTACCCAGTCATCAGCAATGGTGTGGAAATTTCACCTGCATCATCATCAAAGGGACTTATACGTAGTAATTCAGACAGTCCCCCATGAATGAACATATTTTAAACCCCCCAAAAGTCTTTATACTTCTTTTATTGCAGATACCGTGACCTAATTTGAAAGATGGATAGGTAGTTTTCTGAAGTGTACAAACATTTTCGTATGAGAAATTAGCCAATTATTATAATTGTCTTTTGACTTTAAATACAAAATAACAGTTATGTATTCCTTTAAAATTGTGTATAGTGTTTTGTTTTATAAATACAGAATAAAAATGTATAAGGAACAACAATTGATTGATACATATCATGTAGCCTGTTATCTGCTCACCTAATTCAAGTTTATAACCTGTCTGTATTCAGGAGAGTATATATATGTATGCTATTTCATTCAAAAATATACGGGGTAGTCTTATTCCTGACACGTACAGAATTCAATTTATGTATGCGAGTTTGACCGTTACAAATTAAACCTTAAATTTTCTGTTATGACTATACGTTCTGATAAAATAATTTTGTTCAGTTTAAACATGTTTTCATTTTATTCGCTCACGTGACCATCGTGACCAATGTCCGATAATCAGGTATTCTGATTTGCATAGCAGACGGAGGCAAAATTCCTATCAATGTTCGTAAGACATTACCTCTTGAATATGCCGATATAATCAGGGACATTGAATTTCCACGCTGTCCCCAACGATTTGCAAACTGCTATCGGAGGCAGTAACAGCCTTGAAAGAAGCAGTCAAGTGAGAAGAATAAATCTAATTCATGTAAAAATTCAAGTGAATTTTCATTCCAGCAATAGATTTTATGAGAACAATTGGAGAAGGCATAGATGCGGGTTCAGTTGAAAAGTACGCAGATAATGCGAAAATGAAGAGAGAATTTAGCTTGGGGTATTTTGCATCTGGAAGCCATAGCAAAATAATATCTTAGAATCATATCAGATTTAACTGTAAAATTTACGACTTTTTAGATTTCAAATCTTCTAAAAGTAGGATTTTATTCAATTTACATTATATTTTTAAAGATATACTCAGTACAAATTTAGAGACACTTTCTCATTAATTTAACTGCTAGAAAACACAATTCATAACCTTAATCCTCAAAGTCACATGTGAAAGTGGATTAGACTAAATATAAGATTGTATGACAAACTAGATAAATTCAGATGGTACTGGCTCTGTGAAGCCATGAAATTTTTGAGAGGATTTATGGTCAACGACAGGCGCTAAAAGGCTGCTGCTGCTTCTTTTTCTGTTGCTGCTGCTGATGATGACGATCGTGAGAGGACTTCAATTACTAAGAATGTTGGGCGCATGTAGATTTGAAATATCTTAGGTGTCAGCAAAGATGTAACTGTTAGCACTATAGAGTTTGTGTATGCACGTGTTTGTATATATTATTCGATCAAATACGTTGATCCGTTGCAGTTTTTTACAAACATATATCACACACACGCTCACCTTTTGCCTCGTACGCACAGACACTTGCACTCTTGCACGCACAGATACACATAAACACACAAACAGACAATTTAAAGCTATTTTCCCTCTATGAAAATTGTGCACTGATTTATTTTGTATGTTGGCCATGCCATCACCACTTCATACGAAAACTTTAGAATTCCATGCAAAAATGAGTCTTGTTCCGATTCATTCATATCAATTGCTATATACTAGTATTTCTCTTACTAGGATTTGCCAAAACATGTATATGATCCACGTCCCAATATTATCCTGACTGCAAAATATATCTTCAAGGGTCTTTTCATTAGAATAAAAATGTTCAAGCTGAGTAGGAATTTGGGATGTATTAAAAAACTGATTCATAAATTCGGTCAAGCGATGAACTTCATACTACTCCTTCTCTAACATCATCTTAACATTTAAACATGTCAGACACAAAAAATTGGAATAAAAAGCACAAAGAAACAATTGAACCACATGAGACGGGAAACTTGCCATCAAGCTGTTCAGCACAAAGTTAAGAACAACGCTACGTTGAACTTGCTATTTTGTCATTCATTGGTTCGATTCCAGCAGGATCCCTATTTTCTATCATTGTTTATTCTACTTTCGCTGGCTAGATTGAATGACTCATTCTCAAGAAGCAACTGGAGGCAAATCCAAGCAGACTTTAAAAAAATGTAACTCACACACACACACACACACACACACACATATATATATATATATATATATGTGTGTGTGTGTGTGTGTGTGTGTTTTTATGTGTGCGTGTGTGTATTGCCCATTCTTCACGTATCGTGCAGGTTTTTATTGCAAAATATCAAGTCAGCATCAGTTTCCTTCCCTGATATCGTCGATATCGATCTGCCAATGACTGCTACGCTTTTCAAAAGCAAAATTTGCCGTCAGAAAGGAAGAGATTTAACGTAGTTGACAAATTTCAGGTGAATGAAGCCAGGCAGCTGACGTTGATCCAGGAAAACTTTCGGAATTCGAAAAAAAAAATGATGAGGTATGGAATTATGTTTAAAAGCAAATTATGCGATGTAGATTCCCTTTTTCACTGAACTCACTGATAAACATGTGTATATATTGGACAATACCACTAAATATATATATATACTCAGTAAAGGCAATCTTTGCAAACTAATAGGCTCGATGTCAAATCATTTCCTTTGTATCGGAAAAATTATATAAGAAATTGTATTACCGCATGATATCAGGGAATGCAAACCACGCAATAATCACTCACATTTTATCGGGGGGGGGGGGCGTTTGTACCAGTACAATGAGAGATTCTTTGATTCTCTCTCTCTCTCTGTATGTATGTGTGTGTGTGTGTGTGTATATATATATATATATATATATATATATATATATATATATATATATATAAGAAACCATGGCGGGGGCCAACTTCTCGCATATGTTTCAATTCATTAGAAATGCAATTCAGCACTATTCTTGCGTCAGTTAATAAGCAGCATATTCATATTTTGATAGCATTAGCCAAATAGCATATTAACTTATATCAGCCTATGAAATCGAAGGAAATTCATCTAGTATCATATCAATAATTTGTGTATGAATCACTGGAATATATACACGTATTTGATAGCACATAAAGTCGAATTCAGGAGTATATTTGCTTCTCATTGAGAGTTTGTAACGGTTTAATTTTAGAAAAAAATTAAACCTCTGTTTCTATGCTACTTGTACATAATATGTATGGCTACATTTTATTTTGCAGCCTGTGTATCTTTCACTCAGAAGTAACTATTTGTTAGGGTGGAATGACTTCATTTTGAGACTATGGTTTGGAGATACCAATTGTGTGACAAAATATCCGACGGTCAAATTGCGGTCTAACACATAAACCATAAAGCAGATGACCTTTCTGAATCCAACATAGACAGAAAAATGAATTTCTGAATGCATGCAAACTTGTAGTTTAAAACACGTGTACTTTTAACAAAAAAATTGTTCGATTTACAACGAACAATTTTTGGACACTAGTAGACATTTATTGGGCACGTAACATCTAGTTTAAATCAAATTATTATTCCCCAAATAATATATGTATATTTATTGGCTGGATTAGATAGTTGTGTATTTCCCATCGAGGCCAAGTGTTGAATTTTGATCGTAGTAAAAAACCACAATTTTGAATGCTGATATTCAAATGGCAAGCAGTTGTCACTTGAATGTCTGGCATGCCACAAATTTTATGTATTCATTTCACGCATTTGGTTTTGACTAATGTCCATGGTGTGTCACCGTTATTAAGAATACAACTTATATATTAACAAAATATATAAAATCAGTGCTTTTCACGGCTAACATAATGATGTCGTTCAATGTTTTATTGTTTTCAAAAGTATTCAGACTGCATAAGTGGCTGTTATGTATCTCAGTGTTCCATAATGGTGATCGTAACGTTCATGGATGAACAGAATTTTGTGTCAGGTTATTCAGTTGATAGTTGATGGGGGAGACGTTTTTGAGTGAGTTTGTGGACTGTGTGACCATTGCATTCATAATGACCGAGTCAACCTATTCTTCACGTGCGGTTATGTTTTGTTGGATATCTTCTACTCACCCAGGTCACTTTTCCCAGCGTCTGTTTTCTTCTTGTAATATAGATTTTTCCCAAAAGATTTTTTAGTAGAAATATATCACTGAGACAATTATGTGAGATACCAATTAGTGTACTTTGAAGTGAACTATTGCCCTAGGTAGGTTATCAAATGGATGGATACTTCTTAAACAGACTTTGTCTTTTTATGGATTGTCTAACATGTCCACAAGAACACATATATTTAGCAACTTGTCCGGAACGAAATTTTCAGAAATTATTCAAGAAATTTGCTTGTTAGTACTTGTTCAAATTATACTCTGTTTTAACAAAATACCACAATGATATACCTTAGCACAGCGTTACATTGATGGAGAAAACTCTGACAAACGAACAAGAGATACTGACTCTTTGGATGGCAAAATAAGCAGGTTTTCATGCTTTATCAAAGAAACTCAAAATGAACAACCATACCACCGACTCTTGCAGGCAAATGCACTATGTGTTGCTGATGCGTAGAAGTGTACGTAGGCGTTGAGATTGGATTCTTGGAAGAAAAGAAGAATGATTCTCACATATATGCACACACACATGTACACACACAGATAGACAAACATATACATGAATATATATATATATATATATATATATATATATATATATATATATATATATATATATATATATATATATATATGCTTTAGTTAAGTGTATATTGAACAACTCAGTCACGAATATTGCTAGGCTACGTAATATTGTTGAGGATCGCCTAAAGGTCTCCGATAGTTTGCTGAAATTCCACTAGTCGGGCGTTGGTGCCATGGTGAGCAACAATTTGAAAGTTTCAGTCAAATATGAGTCAATAAATGTAAATTAACTTTAAAAAAAAAAGAATTATCAAAGTTTAATTAAAATTTGCTCAGACAAATATGAGTCATCATACTTGTCTGACCATATCTTTTATTGACATTACTTTTTTAGAGATATCCTGCAACAACACTTTCAATGTGAATATAACAATCTTGAAAAAGTGACTCTCATTGCACGACCCTCCCCTTTATTCAGACAACAGATTAAGCATAATGATTTACTTGATTGTAAACACATACATACTTGCTGTCGAGAACGGATTAATGATTATGAGAATGTTGTGGTTTATTCAACTCCGTAAGGAGCGTCCAGGGATTATTTTTTTTAATCATTTCTATCTGTTTAGTGTTTTTTATACAATATGTTTCAATTGTTTACTGTCTGCTCCTCTAGAGATTAATGTATTATTCAATTTAGCTGAACGTAAAACAGTTGCTCAATAGTTGGTCAGATTTTGTCAGTTTTTTCCGTTCAGTAAGCAATTCCAGCTGAATGATTATTCAACATGGCACTGTTACGGAGGATGACACTGTGGGTTCGCATTTTGTATGCATATACGAATAAGACGTTGTTTTAAATTGCTACTGAGAATTATTTCAATTGGATTTACAATATTGGAATTAATTTAAATGCTTTTTAGCACGGGGGGTCATAATACATAATCGGCGGTTTGGATGCTTCATAATCCGGATAGAATTGTACGCTGGTCAACATGGCAGTTTTAAGAATTTGCATGTATATGAGTGTTGGTGTATATATGTATGTATGTATACACATCTTGGTAGTCAGAGCAGACGAGTATTCGGTGGTGTTGCTGAGATGACATATAAAATAATTGACCATGGTGGTTTTCAGTGCCTCATCCGGAAATTTTGTTGGGCTGGAAACGGTTTCCATGTCTCAGTTCAACTGGTTTCGAACTCCTTGTGGTTCTTAATCGCTATTTTTTTTTCACGGGGGTCAAAGATGGCTGTTAGCATATGGAATTGATTAAATGTAACAAACTGATTGAACATAACGTAGTTGAACAATCAAATGGTCGGATAGCCATGACTAATGGACATATAACGTAATGACTTTTGTGTTTATGTGCGTACCAATCTCTTTTGTCTGTTGGAATTACTATCCTTCCAATATCTGAGGATTGCTGCAATGTTTGAACCCTTTATATGTTTTATATATGTATCTCGTCTTTAGATATGATGATCACATCATTAGCATATATATACGTATATATAAAATCTTCTGTGCAAACACATACAGGGTACGAATTCCATTCACACAGAATAACAAAAAGAATGAGCCTTAAAAACATTAATGTCTATCAACCGTCCAACATAGCAAATGATAGATGTACGACTCCCCTATCAAACACATTCTCATCCAACCTCAGATAACTCCAAACAGAAAACATCTATTCAAGCCAATCGCAACAGATTTCTTTCATTTCTCTCGCTGATGAAGTGGGCACATACCCTACAAGGCTTCCAAGAATAAATGCCTATTCGTCCAGTCTGTGTTCTCATCATTGTCTATAATGTATACATATTCATATATATGTGTGTGTGTTTGAAAAAGAATCTGGATGCATCAGAAAATATTTATTTTACATTCCAATGTGATCAAATAGGCGGCCTCTGACATCGAGACATTTATCGAAAACAGGATCTTTAAACATTTTTTTAGTTTCAGTGTAGATATTATTACGAGTAGTTATGATTTTTTGCCGCAAGATATAGGGAAATTTCCTTAGACTGAGTCTGAATGATCTTAAACTAAGTTGACTGGTTGCTGGTCTGGAGTCTGTGGTTACATAAACTATTCAGTTGTTTTGAAACAATGCAAGGACAATCGTCTTACAAAACTGATGTAAACTCGAATGAATATGAATAGAGCTCTAATGCTGGACACCGGTGTTTTATCATGTAATAACTCAAATCATGACTTCGACTGATGCATTATAACAGTATCAAAGTTGTAGTAACAACTTAATTTTGGTATAACTTTGAATGAGTTCAATAATTAGTAAAAAATATTTCCATGAGAGAAAATTGTGTCGATTCTTTAGTCCAACGACGAACGATTAAAGATTGATGATGATGATGATGATGAAGATGAAACGGAACAAGAGAGACATTTTTGAAGCCTAAGCAGTTTCATCCAATGTGCCTGGCAGTTCATTTCTAATTTTTGTTCCAGTCCACTTTTACTTTTTAACCTCAGTAGAATATGCATGCATGCATCTATGTTTGAGATATGTAACATGACATTCTAATTCATGGCTGCTAACCATAGCGCTTCACCTGACTCATTGAAATCGTAGAATAGAAGAAAAAGATGATTCTAAATCAGACAGATAGCAAAAAGAGATAAATATTCATATAAAAGTGAAAGAAGAACATATTATTTTGGATGATGAATATTACAGATCTTCAAAATTTAAAAACTGTACAGCACTGCACATTTTACAAGCTTACGGAAAGACGATTAGCTAAAAACTCTTGATGTAAATTTTTCGTACTTTTTCGTATATTGAATATTTTCTATTACATTTTTGTGCACTGGACCCAGTTTGCTTAAGGTGGGCATGAGCAGACCGAAGTGAAACTAGCCAAAATCTTTGCGAGCAGCAAACGTCAAACGCGAGCCATGAGAGATACCAATATTGATCACCCGTCAGCCTAATAATATTTAAACTGGCATACACTATTGATGGAGTTCAGTGCAGTGATAACGTTTCCTATATATATTAATGAGACTCGACGTTTGGAGGCAAAGAATGAACAACAAATGGTTGCAGGCGAAACAAATAATAAACCCCGGAAATTTTGAATGTTTAATGGTCTTTTATCCAGGATAAGTCTTTTCTACTGAAAAACTAACCTTGATATTGTTATTTACCGATATGTATGTATCATGACCAAATACTTTGAATCTGCCTACGAATGTGTGGCTAGAAGATAATTTTTTTGCCATGTGCCAATTTGTACAGCACGATAGGAAATTTAGCTTTAAAATAATATATTGTATATTAAAGTGATACAAAAGTTCCCAGTTCTCCCTTCTGTGCAATGCAGGAGTGGGGGAGACCTCAGCAGCTCCTTAGAAGTTTACCTAGCTTTCTATTGTTTGTGCTATCAGTGAATACGTTGCACCCTGAAAATATTTGTAGTGTGAAATAAATGCTATTTCCATAAAGAGACAAATTGAGTCACTCACAAAATATACAAGGTTGATCAATAAGTTCATATTTTGAGATTCCCATTGTATCATTGTATCTCAATCACACGTCCATCTCACTTTTCTATCCTTGAATACCAGTAAGGCGACAATCCGTCAA
Source organism: Thysanoteuthis rhombus (assembly GCA_963457665.1). NCBI lineage: Eukaryota > Metazoa > Mollusca > Cephalopoda > Oegopsida > Thysanoteuthidae > Thysanoteuthis > Thysanoteuthis major. Next base: position 63,124,714 of record OY735199.1, on the reverse strand, counting down.
AATATCTGGCTTTGTGACGGAGTGAATGGTGAGTGGATTTTTGGTATATTGCAGGGCTCTTGTGAAAAGTGGACATAATATATTAAAACTGTGCTAAAATTTGAAATCGCTTCACCTGATACATGTGACTGACCTGAACCAAGCAACAGATATAAAACCGCTCTGTTAGAGGTAAAGGTGATTAACAGACAAGATTTTCAAGTAATGTGACATTTGCAGACTTCTTTTAGTTGTTAGTGGAATTCAGAAAACTATCAATCAGACTGTATATTGTTTTTGAAATTTCCCCCACCACTGGGAGCATTGATATTTGTTGGGTACAATTGGACTTTTAAATATACTTATATAGGGAATTTCTAAAAGATGTCTCTTAAAACACAACTTTCAAAACTGGACATCTGTATTAACGTCTAAATCTGAAGTTAGCCTGATTTTATTTAACCGGTGTTTGGAAACATAGCCGCTCATAGGTCTGACGCTTCATTTTAATCGAGTTATGATTTTTAGATCAATCAGATATTATTTGAATTGATCAACTGTCTAGTTATAGACCACATATACTAACCTCCTAGCTGTTTGGCTATCACGGTTGAACTACACTACATCAGTTCTACGTGTATGGTAAAATGAAGGATATATTTACTGTTACGAAAGCCAAAAAGAAAAAAAAATGATAATAATCTACTCTCAGCATATCTCATTCAATTACAGTGTGATGGAGTATTTGGGTGCCCAGTCAGGTGCATATCAGGATTGGGCGGGAGCCAAGCGTGATATTTGGCAGCGGAACGAGACATAAAAGTGTCAATGTATTCGTTGTTTGGATGGAACACTTGGATTTGAAGACATAACGATGATATTTAAGATTTATTGGAATTTAATTTCACCTATACCACAATCTAAGTCCTGTAGAAGAAAGGCATTGTGGGCGGCAGAGGCTCCATACATCGCTCCCTAATGCACATACAATAGAGTTTTCACGTGAGTGTAGTGTTTGTGCTTGAATAGTTAACTATATGTGTGTGTATTCGAGTATAAATGGATTGAAAATGAAACGGATGAGAAAAATCTCTCTGCAAATTTCTAAAAAGACAATGTATCAAGCAAACGAATCTTTATAGTTAGAGCTGAATTGAGTCGGGTAATTGATAGCAAAATCTTGCTACGCACTGTTACTCCAGAATGACAAATGGATACAATGAAAGTGCACATTCACCAAGATATGTATATATAGCTAATATATTTGGACTACTTTTTCAATCATATAAATCTGTACCATTATTATTATTCAATTATCTATGTATTTCTTATATATTTCTATGACTTTACACTAAACATCTTAGCCCCCCGAAACTTTCAATATAATGAAAATTTTTGGACCGTTAACTATGTAAAGGATGTTGTGTCGAGCAAAACGAGTGTGTACAGGTGACAGGATTCTTTGATAGATAGCAGATGGATGGACTTTTCATTCCAGTCCCATAATTGTTTGCTGCATTACATCACCGGTCATCTTTATTTGAAAGAGACACAAATTTATATATTTATCATTTAAACGAGGTGATCAATCTACCTGAAAATCTGTGCATGTTTATGTGTATGTTCAATATCTTCATTCAAAAGTCCCTTTGATTTTCAAGTTCTGACGTCTTCCAGATAGTTCTACGTCGTTGAGTATAGAATCCTTATTTTAAAATTACTCAAACCATATCCAACATGTACTTGCACCGATATTCAGACTAAACATGCAGAGTAAACATTTTCGAATGCGCATTTAAAATATTCTTGAGCAAATCTTGCATCGTATTCATGTACAAGCAATAAAAGCCTGACTATTTGAAGATATCTTAAACGTTGTGTAAGTGATAGAGCCGGGATCATTGCATTCTTTCAGTTCACCTGAAGTTGGGAGGGAGACACAATTAGGGAAAATAGCTCTATATGACTCTAACAGGCTATATTGGATACTTTTACTTTCATTTCTCCAAAGGTAAAACCATCTTCCATCATGAACAGAATATTCGAAAAGTCAAGTAAAACAGCGGAAAAATATAATTCGCTTCATGATATTCATGTTCATATCCATCTTGATATCGCTAAAAAGTGAATCATTCTGTTTTCAAGACTTCATATAGTACAAACTTAGGTAATCATCATGACACTCTGAACCAAGAGTTTTCTCTTTACTATGCTCTCGTCGACAAGAAAATGAGAACTTTGATTGTTCAAGAACAGTATTTTTTATCACTGCAAACAGCAAAAAATAAAAAAAGCATTTATTCAAAACTATCGAACATTTTGGCGCATATACATTACTGACTATTACTCTGAGGCAGATGATCATTTACGCTCCTTCAGAATGTATAGCACCAAAAAAGGAAAATATATTATGTTGGTAGTTTACCGGAATATCATAAATAGTGACACGTCTGAATGTTTCTTCCTATTATACGGTCGATCAATCAGCCGTTCATTCGTCAGATAAGTGCAGGTATGAACGCAAAATTCCCCATAGCCATTAGTTTCAATAAGTACGTTTCGGAACTTGTGCGTGGTTGGACTATGCGTGAATAGAATAAAATTATGTATGATCCAAGATATTTTACAATTATAGCTACAATCATACGTTTGTAGATATATAAACATAGCATAGCCCGATAGGAGGTCAATTAGGTGGTAAAGATTGAAAACTGTGATGAGCAAATCTTTAATTGGAAATAAGCCAGTCAACCTTGAAAATCATCATTGGAAAATATTGTTTTTACTTTGATGGGATATTGACCACCATTTCCTCAGATATATATGGTGGAAATTTTTATAGACGATGGGGAAAACAGATTGGGGAATAGATTTCCCAAGGCGTTTTGCAGGGGATGGACGCATGAAATATCCGTGAATAAATACGAATTCATCTATCCTGTTATATAACGTATCCACCCAATGATTTATTTAGTAATTTCTGTCGTTTCGAATTCAAACTTAAATAAACAGCTTACATTGATTCTATCTTCATTAATGCTTATAATGGGGGGCCCTTTCCTGATAACAGCGAGCAATGCAATTCCGTTTGGTTAGTGAATACGATTTTTGATTGTTTGAGTCTCATAAGTACAGAAGATACCCTCTATTCCCTCAATAATTTGGAAACAGAACATTAATGTTCTGAAATTTGCTTCTTTCAGATTATACAATGTGTGAAATGGATGCATATTTGTAAACACACAACAAAAACCGGATTCTTTCAAAAAAGATCAAGTACACATTGATTTAAAATAATATATCTCTATGACGTTTAACAAAAGCGATGACAAAAGATTCAAGACTAAGTGTTTTTTCTAGATTTACCATTCTGCCGTAACTCACCTTCACGATCAAGACTGCAAAATATGAAATCCTCAAATATTTTCAGGATATATTCTAGGCCCCTCCATTTCACTAGCAACACAAAAGAAAGAATCCCTCGCTAGATACCCTCAAAGTATTACGACTGAAACGTCATCTGATACTTCATGGTGAGGGTCCCTATTACAGAATGGGGGCTGATGGGGATTCTTTAATCGAATATTTCATTCATTGTCTGATTCTTTATTTAATTTTCAAGAAGCATTTTCTGTTGAAAACACTTTTTAATTAGATATATAAGAAGTATATATACTAACAAAGATGGGATACATCACAGAATAACCTTTTCCAGACGCTTAAAGGGCTATAGACACAGCTTAAGAAGATTTATTCACGAGATAAAGCATGGTTGCTGGGAACCCCTGCTGAGGTATAGCCAGTCGTGTCCCACTTAATTGAAAGGACACTATGGCAAAGAAACCGAAGAGGAGTAGGTTAAAAAGGGGCAGAGTATAAAAATTCAATTGGCAAAAGTAAGATAGATTGTAAGTCAAGTTGCATGAGAAACGGAAGAATGAAGGAGGAAAATAAACGAAATAAACCCTTACCTTCAGAAAGGGGACCAAGGTTCAAGATCGAAAACCTAATGCAACACTCAACACTTAAGATTAGTGTGCTACTGACCAACTTCGCCAACGTCACTTGGAGCTGAATTCGAACCAGGGTCGAACAGGAAGAGATTTTTTTGCTCAAATTGTAAGAGAGAGAGAGAGGGAGTGAGAATCGAATTACATCTGCAGCACGTGTTCCTCTCTCTTTCCCTGTGTTTTTGTTACTTCTTTGGCAATATTTACTAACTATTCATTCAATCAAGCTGTTTAATAATTCATCATTCATCTATTTGGAGACATTGAAAATCTTTGATTTAACCATGATGAAATGAATTTAAAAATGAGATACAATAAAAGTGAAATAAACAAAATGAAAAGCAATTGGACCAAGTAGGCCGTAATATTCAATCAAATTTTTATAACACAATGTAAAAATAACTGGTCAGATTTTATGCATTTCAATTTGAACGTTCTTCCATCCTTTCGCCGTTTTTTTAATTGTGTAATCGAGCCGTTGGGATACAATTTGCAAGCAAACAAACCTAAAATTCATAAAATCCACAAATATTCGGATTCTACGTATCCATTTATTTACTCCATATTGTTAATCCCTGCTTCTCAAATACACACGTGCACCAGCTCACATGCTCACACACGTGCATGTGCACACACACACACATACACACACAAGTATAAACATGTATCGGTATTTTTTTCAGTTTGCCCAGTTCTACACGATGTTTTCACTGAATCCTATTGCTTCAAAAATTTTTGTTTTTTTACTAGTTTTGAAATTTAAGTATCGCTGAATGACTTATTTTCATAATCCCTATTAATTATGTTGTTCTCTAATGTCAATTGTTGCATTGTGATGAACAATGCTGAAGGAGAGTTCACTTTCCAAATTGTATTCGTTGAAATTTAAAGACCATAATTAGGAAATCAAGCAAAAATTTTTCACATTATTCTTCAGTTGGATCATGATTTCTGAAGCATGATTTCTGAAAGGTTAAATACTTGCGTTTAAGATTCTATCTCTGCAATTGTTCCCCTAAATGCATTATTATCTAATTATTTTTTTGTATGATAAAATAAATAAAGAAAAAGATTCCGATTAAGGAATTCATATACTGAAGTGAGAAAATTGAAAGAAGTGGCATACATCAGCTTATTAGCTGGTTGTGTAAGTCAGGCAATAATACACACGGGGATTGGGTCAGCCGGAAGGTTACAGCATCAATGAAAAAACAAAGCAGTTTAATTCTCCGAATGAGACATCGAAAACCACAATAATATAACTGGTGGTACAGATTTGAAGTAAATATGGTGGCATTGTGCTTCAAACATACCTTTACATAAAATGATAAAAACTTCAATAATTTCCTGAGTGAAGTAGTTTCTGACACGTTTGTCCGTTAAGCCTGTGCTCCCACCATAGCCTACAGAAAACTTTTGCGATACAATTCCTGTATTATTCACCAAAACGTATCTGAGAAAGCAGTAAACTTGTTTGTTATTTGTGTTTTAAAAAGAGCAATGTGGAAAAACAACAACAAAAAAAAAAACAGGAAAAGAAAGCTTGCAAAAAAGTTAGAACATAAAAACAACCTTCTATGTGCTTGGCCACATGAAACACATCTTGTGAAGAATCAATCTATCTAATCCTAATCAACCGATTGATATAGAAATTGGATCAACGAATCAAATGTAAACAGAAACAAATCACTCCGATCTTCAGCTTTTCTCGTGATGTGCAGTACATGATGCAATGATTTTGTGTCCATTTCTCAAACATACATGAAGAGTCAATCATTGTATATAGCAATTCTGGGTTTACTTGCCAAACACTTGAATTGATCCCAAAGAGCCCTACTATTTATCTCTAGTTAGTGTGGGGATCGTATCTTTCCAAAAGGGACTAGTGCAAAGTGAGCATGAACCTGGTTCGCCAATTTCGTTCTCGATGCTGCTAATCCTGCGCCCCCATACATCTCCCTTCTTTTGGAGGATTGCTGTCCAAAAAATGGAACAAAATGATGGTATACTATAATTGTAATTAAGAGGGAAACATCAAATTAAGCCCTTATACCAGTAGTAAAACCATTAAAAGTTGATCTTTAAATGCAAATGGACTGTTGAACAACGTATACATGGGAGACAATCGAAATCTAAAAAAAAAAGTTGTTGCACAAAATGTGATGACGTAACGGGGAAGTTGCAGTACAGTGCGTGCTAAATTATTATGCAAAATACTAATATCATTGCAAAATTTATTACAAGTAAGGTAGAGGGAAATGATTTTATACAATCCTTTTCAACATCTACCGGTGCTAACTTAGCAATTATGAAGACATCCAGGTCAGCAATGAATGAACTAGAGCCAATTTTGTTAAAACTTTGCATTTTAAGAAGTATGAAAACATGTTTCGTAAAAGTGATTTATCGCAAGAGAATTGTATTTTGAGTCATTCAAAAAAAAAAAAAAGCAGTACAACCGTCAAAATGGCAGAACCGCTCAAGAAAGACAGTTGAGCAGTGGAGAAATACACTGAAGACCCTGGTGCATCATGCTGAACATAAGAGTGAACTCAGGATTATCGCACAACAGGAAGTGTCTCGAATGAAAGGTATTGTGAAACAAAAACAAAAACAAACGAACAAAAAAACAAAATAAAACAACTGACTCTTATCTTTTCACGGATGTACTGTGCTGTCTTGTGGTCTCTCCATGTGGGGTTGAGCATGATTCTCTCATATGCACGTTGCATGCTTCTCAGTTTGTGAGTCAGTTTCTTGGTTAGGTTCCATATTTCAGCTCCATAAGTGATTATTGGGAGGATGCATTCGTTATGAACTTCTGTAAGACGAAGATCAATTCCAACGAGCACATTGGAGATAAAACAGTAAGATCGAAATTGAAGAATGTCTTGAGAGACTAATCAACTTGATAGCGTTGGGAGTGGAATGTTAACATCTGGAATTCTGGGAGGCAAGTTGGTTGATTTGCATCAGACGCAGAAAAATGAATTTCCAGGCTTTTATTTAATTTCTGAAAGATAATATTCTTTCTGCCTACATAGAGGACATATCTTCATGCAAGACATAGTATATTCATGAATGGGTCACAATTTCCTCGAGATTTCAACCCATTTAAAACTCTCTGGAACATCATCAAGAGGGAGGTATACGCAAATGGACATCGGTTTGGTACCGTAGGAGACTTATGGTGAGCTGCTCCGACAAGTGACGACTGAAGAGATTCAAAATTCAACCGAATCTATCGATGATCGACTGAACCAAAACTTGAAACGGGAAAATGTATATGATATACACTACATTACAGCAATTAAACATAGAATTAAAAAAAAATTTAAAATAGCAGATTATCTGGATGCAATTGAAATTTAATCGTTAAAAACGCTACTCAAAAAACCAACCGTGGCAACAAGCTAGCTTTAGAAAAAATTAATCAACTGTGGACCATCTTCATTCAATAGATCAAACAGCGGAATATAACATGATTTTTGGTAGCATTTATAGACTTCTAAAGGCCTTTCACTGAGGAAAGATTCCCAACGTCATTGATGCTATCACTCTACAATGTGTATACCACATATATGCCAGATTGTCACAGCAGCTCCGTTATCCGTCTACTTAGAGACTCAGAACCCTTTTAGCCCCAAACTGGGTGATACTAAGTGATACCAGCTCGCCTAAACTCTTTACAGCTGATTTGAAGATGATATCCATAAGCAAATACATCTTTCTCTCGGAAAACACTGAGGACCTCCGATGCAAGAAAAACTGAGCGAAGGACCCCCCCCCCATGGCTTTCACGTGAAGTTCAGCAAAACCAAGGTCATGTACATCAAACATGTTGGAAATGAACTCACGGTGATAAGAATTGGATGCGCAAAGCTGAACAAAGTACATAATTACACGTACAGAGGACAGAATGGTATCCTCAAAAAAAAAAAAAGTATCTAGTAAATAATCACTCTTGGATGGCAAACCATCCGTAAAACAATAAAACCCCATTAATCTTAAAAAGAAGGGTATACAAACAATACATCCTTCTGCTAATCACCTATGGAGCTGAAACATGGAACGTAACCGAGAGATTGACCTTCAAACTGAGAATCCTGCGACATGCACATGAGATCATCATGCTCAGCATCGCTTGGAAATACCACATGACATCGCAGTATACAAAACATTTTGACACTCTTTTGAGCAATGGGCTGGATGTTGAAAAATGGTAGAAAACTGATTGACATCATGACTTGCATGGATCCCAATAGATTAAAAGTGCAACCAAGGCCGGCAGAGTATCAGATGGCAAGACGAACCGGGTGGATTAAAAAAATATTAACTTCTTGACGCCAACGATGGAGAGATGCAGTGAATCCTGAAAATGTCTATGTCTATTGAGGGACGATAAAAGACAGATGAAGATGATGACAGTGGAGTCAGGAGAGAACATAATGAAAAGATAAGTGAAGTCAAACATAAAACAATACAAGCTGTAAAGACTGGAAGACAGACACACTAAAGCTTCAGATTTTTATGATTTATGGCATGTTCAGCAGTGAAAATGATTCAGTTCCCAGATATCTTATAGGAAAGTGGATTTCAGGTGAAGACAACATTCAATAAAGATGAAAAGAAAGAGATTGAAATAATATATAATCACAGTTCCATGACATTCCTGGTAATGACGTGTTAAACTCTACCGGTAACATTTGCCGAGAATGTTCACTTCATAAAGTTAACAAATATGGATGAACATGAACTACCAATAATTGTACCGTGCTATTCTTAGACAAGGAAGAGTGGATATATAATTTTAAAAAGATCTAATCTTGAATAGAGTTTTGCATTCTCTTGAAATGGACTCTGCCGTTATTAGAAAAAGTCGAGACAACCATCTGCTTACATAATGGACGTTATGATTTCATTTTTTTTTCGTGCCAAAAAAAAGCACAATGAAAACATTGGTAAAATATTTTATCGGAATTCAAAGATTGGAAGTGACAGGATCTCAAAGTAAATTCTAAATATTTCTTGCAATGTTGAAAACCTAATATAGTTAGCCAATACTTTTTGAAAATTCGATTTTACAGAATTTGCTCACTTACACAAAAAGAAACGAAAAGCAAAAATAGTATTCATCTTTCGATTTGTTGGGAACCGTAATCGAGGAAGCTTGTGTCCTCTTCCATTTTTTCTTACATCCCGATCATCTTTACATCCATCAATACTGTCCAGCTTACAATCATCATGATCTCTGGTTGTTAGAGTTGTCAAAACTAGTTTCCATATGGAATCTTCCTCGTTATATATCCTTTGGGAGCATACGACAAATAGGGACACTCTTTTTTAGGATAACAAAAGAGACTTGTATGATCATCTTTGACAAAGTAAGGAATATTTGCCGAGATGAAATGTCGTCAACTTACTAAAATCTTGAACTGAAAGAGAGAAGAGAACAATACATAGAGAAATAAAGCTGCAAAATGCCCACACATTTCAGGAACTAGATTTTGACAGAAGCATTTGTGTGCATAATTAACACAATTCTTCAAGCGGTCACGATATCCCTGACTGGTAGATTAAATCGGAAATTCAAATAACAATGTAAAGGTAAATTCGCTATGCATTGAATCAGTGAGGATCTAAAAAAAAAAAAGGTTGGGCAACTTTGATTTAATTCTGACCAGCAAAAATGGTAACGATCCAACACCAACTGCGATAAACTACTATCATCAACATCGTCAAAAACAACAATAATAACAGTATCAGCAGCAAACCTTTTTCCTGCGAAAATCAGACCCGTTGTAAGTAGCAGAAAGTCCAAGTACTCACCTAAAATGGAGAAGAACATTCAATTAGGATTTTGGTGATTATACATGGAAATTTTCAAAATCAATCATAGCTGGCTATGGAATAGTAGCAATTATGCAAGGTATGATAAGAACAGCAATAAGTTAAACACAAGCAAGAAATCAAAAAGAAAAGACTAACCCCACTAGCAAAAAAAAAAAAAAAAGAGCAAGAACTAGCCCGTGGAATTTGCGTGCGTATTTGTAACTGAGTTGATCTTTTCATTTTATTCGTTCTCCTTTCCAGTTTCACAGTCCATCCATAATTTTCTCTTAATGTTATACAATTAGGGGTTAGTTTAATTTGAAAAGATTTACATACTTCTCTTCTTTTTGTCTTTTCCTCCCCTGCCCACTCAATAAATTGATATGTACAATCTATTTAACTACTTTTTCGTATCTTTTCTAATTTCTTTCTCCGTCTCTCTCTTAAAATCTTCTCCCCACTTCCCATTTCCGTCGCCACATGAATTATTTATTTATTTTCCTCCCCCTCCCTCACTCACTCCTCAAACTATCTAATCCCCAATTTCTCCCCATGTTTTTTTTACCTTTTAGCAAACTACATAATAGCCTTTTTTCTTCTCTCTCAACGCTTTTACTGAACTAGTTATCGCAAGTTTACTGTAAAAATATGTATATATATATATATATATATATATATATATATATATATATATCTAATGACAAATGTCACATTTTATTTATTCAATACTTAGTAAGAAAATCGATTATACATCTTCATGAAAAATATTCCCTTTATTTAGATCTTTTACAAATTTGTGATTTTGTGATTTTACAAAAATGCAGAAATGAACTTGATCGGGAACCGTAGGAACTTTTCGACTTTATTTCCAACCCAAGTCATATGTTTTTGTTCAGAGAGGGGCTAATATTGAATCATGCATACATCAGGGGCCTAGTTTCAACTTCCCCGGATATACTTGGGAAAGGACGGTGTCTAATTAAAACCTCACACATAGTCCATACCTCTTTCGATCAAACCCCTATCTTGAGATCATCTTTTCTTAACAAGATTCTGAACTGTGCTTATATTTAGAGTTGAGAACTTTAAACCTCATATCAGACTGTCATTCAAACACTTTTCATTGAACCCCTGACCAGGGTTTGCTGGTATCTTTTGCCAAAATACCACATTTGTATGCTCCTTTGTCCAAACTGTGCACCCCCAGTCCTGAAATAATCGAGTGACTTAAAGGCCATAAGCAGACCAAGCTTGCAGAATGAATTGATTAAGATATATCTTCTTTCTTGATTTATTCTATTAAATGGAGTATCATGAATCACTATCTATATTTTCTTGTTACTGTATTCTTCCATTTCTATCCAGTTGATTTTGATTGCAACTTTTCAGTAGTGAGGAAATAAATTAACAGCACGGATTGGAATAAAGAATAACTACCTAGTGGGTACCAAAATCACGACCCTGTATGCGGAAGGATGGCTCAGCTAACTACTAACCGCTCTTGTCACTGAACTACAGGAATCAGCAGAATAACATGAACTTGACCCTGCCCATGTGCCCATTGCGTTGTGTTTTTTAATGAACTGTTAGTTCAGTATTGGTAATCCCATATATAGTATCGGTAATCCAATTTTTGAAAATCTTATTCGATAAGATATTGTAAATCATGAACCACTTAGCAGCTATTATCTCATTTTTAGCTTCTTTTTTTTCATCACAACTGAACTCTGTCGGTTCTCCCTTCGGTGGAGAGTTGATAATTTGCCATTGCAGATCAGAATGAATGATAAATACCGGATGAGAATTGAACTCACAACACTGTGTTGGAAGATTTCTATGGTAAAACCCGAGCAATTCTGCCGCTGGGCTATCAAAATTTCCTGAGCTTTGAATATGAACAAGAAAGCAAGTAAGACGCGGAAAATCAGTGAGAATATTGAATTATAAAACATCCTGTCCATCGAACCTGACAAAAACATATGGATTCAAATCTTATAACTGGACATTGTTACGGCTAACAATTCAGGTGGAATATATGTTCAGTTTATAAAATTATTCGTCTAGGTTTGAAGGTTTTTTTATCATTCTTTGTGAAAAAATAATTGTTCAAAATATGATACAAGGTTTTCTCGAAATTTAGTTTAGTAATTTCATTATAGAAGGTATGATAGTTTTTTTTTTTTTTTAAAAGCACTGCACCCTACCTGGGTGTATGTATTTAATCTCCAACTGTTCCAAACTTGCATTTCTTTCACCCTCAAAACACAAATATCTAGTTTTGATAAACAAAAGCTAATCACTGATTTCTTGATGTCTCACATTTTCTTCCTGATTTGAACATCGTGAGCTACTTATTTCTTGCTTCACAAGTGTACGTTGCACACAAAAAGTAATTGAAAACTTGATTATGCATAATGACGGTTTCAATTAGTCTTTGAAGGGTCAGCGTCCTGTCAATAATTTGGTAGATGAGAGCAGAATCTAATAGTAAACAATGTGTCGGATAAGCTAATTCATTTTGATATAGCCGTCAGGAACAAAAGAATTGACTTAACATACCTAGGAGATCACAAGGACACAAAGTATCGACCAAATGAAAAATTTCCTTAGCGATTAGACCTGAAGATATGATTTACGATCTTATTGGATTATGATTTTCATTTTATACGACGTTGCATTTTTTCTGTCTGGCTCCGAGATTCTAAAAGAAAAAAACATCATAGTCTTTATTACTTGCATCCAACATAATTGGAATCATCTTTTTGCTTCATTCGACACTGTCAATAAAAACAGTCACTCACAGTCTCAACATCTGTTTCTTCAGTTTTTAAGTTAGTCTGGCCGTTTGTATTTCATCACGCTGCAGGTTTACAATGAAGTTAGAAAGCTGAATATTTCAATATTCATTCCTTTCTAGAGAAATAAAGTTCCGTCTTTCTGAGCCACTATCCGCTAAGAAAGTTTCAATCGTGGCTATAATTTGCAATGTCGATTCCTATTAAATCGATTCTTTAGTGTTTGTCTGATAGCATCCACGCTCTTTTGAAAAACTTTTGTAGGGATCATATCTCAGCTAAATCCTAATTGAGCTCTTCATTGACCATTTCCCTTTTCAAATTTAAATTCACCAACATCAACGCACCCTGCTGCCAAGGGACTTTGGCGACCTGACAAGTTCTATTGTGTGACTATCCAGACTTATTTTAAAATTTTATTCAGGACGCATTTTTAATACTGAATGCATTTTGGACGAATTTCATAAGTGCCACGATCCTTTTTCATTCCAGACTGCCAGTCATTTCCTTCTGCACCTTTTTTGAGATGATTGAATCCGATGTAGGGTCCTATTTTGAAAGTTATCTTAAAATTCGCCCCAACTCCGTCTAATCATCTGTTCCAACCTACTCGCTTCCTACTCATACGTATGTGGTAGTTTTAGCAAATGAGTTGGTGTTAAAATTGAGAGTAAATTTCTCCACTTTGAGGGGCAGAATTGAGGAGGAAATCTTTTTTTCTATTTCTAGGGGTCAAGATCGAAGAGGTTTTTCACTTTTAGAGATCAAAATCAAGGGGGAATTTTTTTTCCTTTCCAGGTGTGATAATCCTACTGTATTTCTCACTCCTTGGGGCTAATATTTAAGAGATAATTCTTTCTAAGGGTTAATAGCTAGGGGACCATTTTTTTCAATTTAGGGGTTAAATTGGGCTGATTTTTTTCACTTCAAGATCAAAATCGGAATTGGATTTTGTTTATTGTCTGTAATCAAAATTGAGAGGGGTTTGTTTTAGTCTTTTATCAGTCCAAATCGCAAAGGAAATATTTTGCCTTTATAGGGACAGGAAGAAAGGGGGAACTGTTTCACTCATTTAACCCCCCAGCCATCTGATACTAGCCAACTCTTTCAAAACATTGATGACTCGTTTTTGGACACTAGTTTCATTTTTTGCATCCCCCTTTTCACTTCAACACTACTTTTTTTTAACATTATACTATCCGTTTAATCCTTCTAAATTTTCTAACGTTACGCTGCCTTTTTAAAAAACTACGCTATTTTTTTTTAGATTTGCCCCCCTTTTGAACCGCACCCCCAGGGCTTTTATTTCTAATATCAACCCCCTTTTTACATCATTTGCCCAGCTTTTTCTTCCGACTTGAGCTTCCCATCCCTTTTCTATTAGACTAATGCAAGGGCTCTATAGTTCCAATATTCGAAAGAAAAAAAAATCAAACGTTGATTTCCATCTATATATGTATTCTATAAACTAAATTTTTGGGGCAGTAATTATACTCTACCGGTTGTATATTTTGGCTAGTCTGCCGTGTAAAACGCATACTCGAAAAATCAGCAGATAGTGTACCAGGGACAAAGCTTGGCGCTCAACAGGAGTAAATTTGTTGGAACAAACTGTATGAAAAAGGCACATAACTTTCAGAAAAGATGCAAAACAAAGAGCCAACAATATAACTTTGTAGAGATTACATATAAGTAAATATGATTTAGAACAAAATGACGTAAACGGTTGTTTAGACTTCATTGAATGAATAAAGCAAGTATTACACGTGTTCTACTAAGAAAAAGGAATTTTTGATAAATGTAGAGCGAAATAGATATTTCTTTCCTCGTTACAATCAGAGAACTCCTAGAGTAAGTTCTCGTGGAAATATTTGGTTAATAATAGAAACAGCAATAATTAGCTATTTTTAGCCTAAGCTTTTGCTTCCAATGTACGTACGAAGTCAGCCCTTTACGTAACTCAAAAAGCAGCGAAGGTTCAGATTTCGGACCGCCGGTCTACTGGAGCTATCGTAAAATTACCCTTTATTATGTATTTGGTCCTGGGAAATTTTTCATGATTTTAGCATCCCTTTTCATTCAACATGTTTTGATTGTATTCGTTCATAATATTGATATAACATGCATGCGACTATATTTTTTCTACGTCATTAAATTTTCATATAACTTAAAGAATTGATGGTTGTTACTCAGTTATTTCAATAGTGACACAGATTCTTCATTCCATTTCTACATGATAATAATCTACTGAGAATACATCTCTACGGGGACAAACAAACCGTCCTCGATCACCAGAGTAATACTGCCCTTACATTGGTAATTTAATACATAATCGTCATTGTCTTTACTTCAATGAAGAAGAATACTGGTCTTAGCAAGTTGTTTGTTAAGTGTCAGTGTCAGCGACGAGACCACTTGAATTAGTAAATTTTTATTCCAGTACTACAGTCAAAATAATTCTCTCAGAAAGTCATCATTCCGGTGCCATGGATGAGAAAACTTATTCAACGGAACAGTGTTTCTTCAGGAGATCTATGAACCCAAGGAAAAAGTGTAAAGTAGAAACTATTAACTAGTATGTAAGGGGGCCTTATGTTTGAATCAATGTTTTAAGATATTATACTCATTAGAAATATAAAAATATTTTATTCTAACGCATTCATGGTTACAGAACAATTATCTGATATTTTTTCTCAATATAAGTTGATTTTTATAAAAATGAAACTATTTTAACAATACAGTCTTTTTATTTTCCTTCGTATATCAACAGAGAAAAAATTGTCAAACGAGTTACAACGTCATGAAATATAGTTGGCAGCAGACAAGAGAATTGCTGACAGTTTGGGGCTTGTCATTATTGAAAACGTCTGATTTCCTTCTCGGAATTTCTATAAATATCTGGATAAACTTTAAGTTGGCTCTATAGGTTGTATTCAAATCGCAATTCTGAGTACTTCACGCCCTGAATATTCCAAACTTTATCCAAGATGATTAGCTGAGTCCATGGGGCAATTTTAAGATGTCCGACTTATCTGCTTGTTTTCCGGTTAAGTACCTGTTTTGTTGCTGAAATAGTTTGTTTTTTTTTACTGATGATAGCGGAGGGCATTTCGGTAAAATCCAATACTGCAAATATCCCCAAAAGGAACAATTGACGAAACAAAAGTATGATAAGCTTAGTTACCATAATTTTAGCCATTCGCTGTATTAAGCAAATCTTACTGAATATCCTTTCTGTCTTTCTTACTATTTTTTTTCTGGGGGGTATCAGCGTTTGAATACATTTTTGAAAGAAATTAAAAGACGTTAGTATTGCATGTTAACAATCGAAGCTAGATTAACAGACAAGTGAATGGAATAAATAAGAGAAATAGTACAAAGGTTTTGGTTTACTTATCCAGTCGAGATCTCTTGTTGAGAGACACAGCGTCAACAAAAAACTAGCTTTTCTATTTAACTTATGTCTAAGACAGAGAGAAGTTCCGAAAGACTGGAGCACAGCAATCATAATGCTTCTACACAAGAAAGGAAACACCGAAGACTTCAACAACCACGGACCTGTTAGCCTACTCAACTGCGTATACAAACTTTTCACAAAAATCATCACCAACCGGATCACTAAAACACTAGATGAGAACCAACCACGCGAGCATGCTGGATTTAAAAGAAACTACTCGACCATAAACCATCTCCATTCAATAAAACAGTTGAAAGAGAAAGTAGCTGAATATAAAATGCCACTTGCTGTAGCATATATAGTCTTCAAGAAAGGCATTTGACTCTGTAGAAATCCCCTCGGTCATGAAGGTAATAACCCTACAAGGCGTTAATCCTGCATATGTCAAAGTCCTAGAACATATATACAATCACAGTAACTCTTTTTTCAGGCTACATAAGGATTCTGAACCCTTCCAACTCTGAAAAAGGGTGTAAGAAAAGGTGATACCAGCTCACCCAAACTATTTAGAGTGGGCCTTGAGATGATCATCCGAAACCTGGACTGGGAAAATAGAGGAATCAAAATAGACAGCGAATATCTGAGTAACCTTAGATTTGCAGATGACATCGTCCTTTTCGCAGAGAACCTACATTATCCCCAACAAATGCTGGATGAACTAAACGAAGAAAGCAAAAGAGTTGGCCCACACATGAACTTCAGTGAAACAAAAATCATGTGCAATGATAACATTAAGAATAAGGAAGTAACCGTCAAAACCGATGATACAAAACTGGGGAAAGTAGACCCCTATATCTATAAGGACAACGAATCTTCATGAAACCCACGAGAGAGGAAGAGATTACTTGAAAAATCACCCTAGGATGACAAGCCTTTGGTAGAGCAAGCTCAACCTTCAAAAACAAGTCCATCCCAAAATGATAAAATAAGTGTATACCGCCCATGCATCCTCCCAATAGTCATATGGAGCTGAAAAATGGAACCTAACCAAGAGACAGACTTGCAAATTGAAATGCGTGCAACGTACACATGAGAAAATCATGCTCAACTTAACATGGAGAGATCACTATACAGCATAGTACATAAGGGAAAAATGGGAGTCTGAGACATCATAAAATCTATTAGAAAACTTAAAAGGTAAGCCATGTTGCAAAAATGACGGACAACCGTTGGACGTCACAGCTTACAACATGGATCTCCAGAGATGACATGCAAAACCAAGGCCGACAAAAAACAAAGTAGAGAGATGAAATGGACAAATTTAGAAAATACTGGCTTTGCTAAACCCTTGATAGATGCTTGTGGCAAATCCTGACGAAGGTCTATGTCCAACGACGAACATCAAAAGATTGATGATGATGATGATGATGATGATAATGATGATGATTAGGACTGTATTTCAAACAGCAGATTTTTTAAAACTACAATAAGTGACATAAAATAGGAACACAGGGATCCGCTTCTGTTCTAATGTACCACTGTTTCAATTTTTCTTTATAAAAGGAAGAACCCAAATTGGTGTCCAGCAATTCTTTTGTTGCAAGATGTTATAGAGATACCACCCCCTCTGTTTCACTCTCTCCATCACTCTGTCTCAGTCTCTGTCACCCTTAGGTCACCTGCATCAACCTCAGACGACTCAACCTAACATGATAGCATCAGGATTCTGGGGGTCTGGTAACATTAACAAAATTTCCACATGAATTAATGCTAATTGCTTCTTCACTTTACGCTGTTTAGGCTTACGGAGATCTTTTTCGATAGGGATGCTCTACTCACCGATGATGACTGAAACCAGTATATTTTCATAGTTTGAATGCAACTATACATTAGTTAATATGGCTAAACTCTGGAAGCTTTGAAATGCGAGTATTTATCATAGAAAACGGAATCCACTGTGAGAGTGAAATGGAGAAATGAGAAAAAAAAATTAACAATACATGGGTCAAGGATGTCAGTGTTTCTCCGAATGCCTGGAATCGTCAAATCAAATGAGTCCATTTATAAAGGAGTCAATCTCGGGCTGCAAAAAGTATACCCTGTCCTACAAAATGAGATGAGAAGTTTCTGAGGGACCTGCGGAAAATTTCAGTTGCGTCGACAACTAATATCATCATGACTATTGCATACATATTTTAGCAATTAAAGTGTAAGATTCGTTAAAGTAATTGATTACTTATGTTTGGAGTCTATTTCAACAATAATTAAGGCTAATGAGAGCTTGTGACTGTCACTAAAATAACGATTCGTGGTAGCAGTTTACAATAACCCTATAAATCATTTTTTCTTCTTTGATCTTTGAATGGTTTGCTAAATTAGAGGGGTTACTGGATTTACTAAAGATAATGATTACGCGACCGCAACACTCGAGTTGATACCTACATGAACACTATTGTCATTCGATGTAAATTAAACTCTTATTAAAATAGAAGAAAAACTTGAAGACAGGATATATAATGAAAGCTATGTCAGAAGAAAATAATACGTAAAGGACGCTATAGCAGAAAAAAGCATTATTGTTAGTAGGCCTAAATCAAACCAGCTTAAAAAACTGAACGGAAACTTGAAGACAGGATTTGTAAATGGAAGCTAAACCAGAGAAAAATTATATGGAAGAAGTAAATTGATTTCCAGGTATCTAGTGAACTGATAATGCTACCCAAAATAGTATTTTCTTGTTGATATAGGTATCATCATTACTAATTGTAGTATTCCAGTGTAACCCCCTTTCAGTATAGGGTTATCTTGTCTTTCATCCCAAACTCGAGATCAACTAGATTGCTGTTTTTCAAGATGTCTCCTGATAACATTCGATGCTTTTAAGAGTACTGTTTTTTTTTTTATTTAGTTGATGGTAATGTCTTTGGTGTTCAGGTTCAGGAGATACTTTTTTGAGATTGATAATCATCGCTCCTATAACAATTAATACGATCTTAATCGATCTTATTCAGAGTCTCTGCAGCTTTATCTTCAAGTCTCTGTATTTTTCTTCTTTTGTCTTTCTTTTTCTGTTCGATATTCCTGTCAGATGAACATCAGCCATTGATCAATATAGCCTGATTGTCTTCTGCAAAAAAAAAATATCTCGCCCTTCAAGTGTTATTTCTTTATTGGTCACTTTTGATATGTCTATATTCCTAATGTCTGATACCAATGTAACACTTTTAAAACTTGTGATAAAAGAGTAATAAATAAAAGGTAACTCTCTTCCATTCATACTTTGCATTGAAACAGAACGGGAATGGAGGGGAGAAAGAGTGAAAGGTAAGCCGAAAATTGATCATCGGAAATCGTAAACGGTGTACGCAATAAGAAGCTGAAAAGAAGTAGGCATTTTTACCAAAAGCTTGAACGAATTAGTATAAAAAGGAAAATCGAAACAATAAAGACAACAGCAATATCGAAATTGGCCAGTGCTGCAGTTTCGAGGGAACTTGCAGTCATTTATAAGAGAGGCATGGCACAGCCATACACATTCATATACATTAACATGTTGAGACATAAATACACGTGAACACCATCGAGGAAATATTGGTGGAAGGAGGAAACCGAAAAACAAATAACAAGGAAAAAAACCATAAATTGTCATGAATTACAGACAATATATCCCTATTCTTAAAAGCAAATAGTAAAAGAGTAAAATTGTGTATCCGTGATAAATTCCATTTTCTAAGTCCAAGTTAGTCTATAATAAAAGCTGTTCATAGCGTAATGTGTTATAATGCAACCAAGAAAATTGTTATTTGCAAGACAAAAGGCGGGCAAATCGTACAGGATTGACAAACAGTATTTTTATTTCGGAAAATGACGGAATTAAACTATTTTCATGCTCTGACTAACTTTAAAAACTAGCAAGAGAAATCTTTCTACGTATAGAAAGACGTGTTGATATTCCTCAACTCAATCACTGCGTCACTTCAATACCAAATTCTTGTTTATTTCTCAATTCAAACATGTGCTATACCAAAATTGGTTGCTCCTATCAAATACTTCCAGACTGGATATTCAGTGAGCTAGTGATGCCAATCAAAGGGTCAGTTCGGTTTCTTAACGTTGGTTAACAAAACATCTGCGCGACGTAAATGAAAAAATACACTTATTACAGGTATACATGAGCTGTTTCAGTTTATAAAACTTTATAGTTGAGCTGATTGGTCAAAATCTACTTTACAATGCATGCTGTGCGATTGGATCTTTGTTCAGGTGATTCATTGATCTCTGTCATGATTGATAATGATGACAGTCTTTGCTGATGTTACTACATGGTGAATGAAGTAGGTAAGGATAATATCTTTTTAAAGCAATTATTCGTTTCTCTGCCTCTCATTACGGTATGCCGCTGATGAGACCTTCCTTTGTTGAGATAATATGAAGCTTTTTTAAGTGGATTCATTTTCTCCAGAATATGAATCCGGTTCTAAAGAGTGTTATGACTTGTACAACTGATCTGTATTCAAGCAGTTCTTAATCTACTGAAGTATGTTGTATTCCATTTGATAGAATTTTTCCACTAGTACCCAGTGTATCGTTTGGGGGTTCAGACGACGGTTGCGTTATTTACCCCATCCGATTTTTTCATTCTCATTCATTTTACTTTGGCAATTCAGTATAATGAAGTTCATGTTTCCTAGGCCCATCGAAGCCTTGCAAGTTCACTGCTAACCATAGATTTTAGGATCATGTTACACATCCTGTCAGTAGCCAGTCTTCTGGAACATTAGACAGAAGGTTCAATTTTCCCAGTTTGAATTCAGAGTTGTTGATCTCCAAAATTCTCTAGACGGAAGAGAAAGTTATTCCCTACTATTCACCAACATTTGTCTGGGTAAAAAGCCATTGGCTCACGCATTCCCCATGGTCATTCGTGCAAATTCAACAGCTGGATTCCACTTCTTCTATCTCCCCTTTATTTATTTTTTAATAATCGAGGAAACATTTCATGCACTTTTAATGCTTCGAATAAATCATTTGTAGACGTATCTCACGTGCACAACTCCGTTTACAAAATTAGTTTTCATCCCTTTCCGGGGCATATTAGTTCCTTCCATGTGTCTGCTCTCACAGCAAGCCAATAAAGCACTTGAATTGTTATAAGTGGTAAGTTAATAATTTTTTTTGCCCACAAAACAATACAGAGAATGAGAAAAAAGACAGCAAGTCATCAGACGACTAAATACATGGAAATATTCCGCTATATGGGATATTTGTAGTAGGGAGTAAAGCAGACTCGATTAGCTCCATAAAGTTTTTACTTCACATGAAAAATTATCAAAAGAGAAAAGTATTTGGCTTAGCGCTTAGAGATCATGTCAGATCACTCTTACTTACAATCAAGGCTGAATAAGAACTTTCCAAAAAAATGCGTTCTCTCTATTTTGATCCACAGACCCTTACATGTGGGTTAATCTCTCAAGTGATCTGGAAATCCGACCATGTTCCAAATTTCTATGGTTATCACCTTATGCATATCTTACAATTTAATGGGAGAATTTCTCATTTGTAAGTTTTTTTTCAGGTTGGAAAACAGACAAATTATCTCGACAAAGTGTCACTTTTTTTCAAAATGATCTAGAAATTATGATAATTGACTTTAAATTGTTTATAGTTCTTTCATTTTACACAAAAATTGGACGACAAGGAGCAAAAAAGACAAAAAAAAAAATAATGTGGCAAAAAGTTGGTAATATTTTTTCGTCCAATCAAGAGGATTAGTTATATCATATATTTTTCTGAAAGTAGAAATAATAGATTTAAACAGTTTTAAAAATCATAATCTATGTAGAAACACCATCAAAATATCATTAAAAGTGGGCATACGTGTTTTTAAGTTATATATTTGTGAGATTTCTCTCTTTTGAAAATTTACCTCTTTAGATTATATCCTTTTCAAAATTCTGTCTGCTCAAAAAAATTTCATGATTGCCCCAAAAGGCACGTAACTTCCTATTTAACACGCTCACGTAGAAAGCAGCCCAGAAAATAGGCGTTATCGTCGAACCAGCATTAGCATAGCTGATGCAATATATATGAGATCAATACCCCAAAGGAGTTTGATATGGTATTTAACTAGTTGATAATGTTCTGAGAAAACTCCTTTTATTTACTACATTTGATTTTAATGAATAATTTACTTAATCTCCTATGAGCACAAATACACTCTTGTTTTGCATATGGAATTATTTGAAAAAAAGTATCAAATATCTATTGACTTTCAGAAACCCAGATTGAAATATTGTTTTTTGTTTTTTTTTTTGGATCGCATTATCACATTCAGTACCAATGTGTAGTTTGCTGGTGTGTGTGGGTAACGACCGTAAGAGTAGGGACTCCTTAGAAGCTGAATAGTATCGCTGAAAAAGCAGTTATCAATCATAGCAGTGAAGAGAGAACAACATGAAGACAAAGCGCAAATTTAAAAAAGGAACGTTCCATAATTACCACCCTCTAGTTATTAAGCAGTAAATTGTGAATTAACACCAGTTGGCACAGAACAGATTATTAAGTCTAGGAACATTAATCGTATATATTTGATCTGATGACCACATTTTAGTCTAGTAGAAAAGGGACAGCATAATATGATATGAAATATTGAATATATATTATCCAGATTTTAATGTACAATACAATTTCCCCTATGCAAACGAAACATTGTATGGAAACAATTTTCAGCATTCAAAAGTCCGAAGATGGTGATGATTGTATATCAGGCAGATATTAAGATGGTGAAAGTCGTGTGGGTTTGAGTGGAAGGAGTGCATTCTGCCTTTGTATCAGCTTGCCGCAAAATAAACGTTATTTTAGCTTTTCCCCTTCTTCCATATAATCGAAAAAGTGGCTTTAAGCAAAGTTTCAGTAAGCGAGGGATAATATTATCCAAATTGTTTTCGAAAACTTACTAAAAACTATCAGGTAGAAAGCCCAAATTAAAGTTTGAATGGTCGGAAGTTTTATTCACTGCTGGAAAAATTTTGTTTTCTTTTACTGATAATATTAGAAATGCGTAGGTAAAGGGGAGAGTTATAATTAAAGACTGAAATTTTCAACGAGTTGTACTCAATCAATTTTTTTGGCTTTATGAAGATATTTGATGTTGGTGCACTCTTGGTACACAAGAAAAATAGTGCTAAATAAGAAAGTAGATAAAAACTACTTGAAACTCGCATCCACACCTTGAAAGCCAATCTGCAGCGGACGTTGCCTTCACTTCAGTAATGGAAGACATCTCAAATTCAATTTGTCACCCCCATCTGTTCAATTCTTTACGCCATCTCTGTTTCACAACCTCGTTGATAAAGATAATGAGGTAAGGAATCACTGTCTAATGCTTTTTATTTCATTGGTCGGAGGGTTATCTACCTTGAACGTTGAAGAGATGATAATCATAAAATTGAGTAAGATGAAATTGATAAATAATGATAAAGTGTATGAAAGATCCAAGATATTTGTATAATGAATCCTATCCGAAATATTACAGCGAAACTAGTAGATTTCAGGATGATACATTCCTTTTGGTACCATTGCAATCTCCAGACATTGGCGAAAATATCGCATTAAAGGGATAAATCATTTATGTTTTTCTCAAGAATGTGTGTATAGAAGAATACTGCATTTCTTTGCATGCATACAAACTGCAGATGCAGCAAAGAAAAAAAAAGACGGACGCGGAACTCATGTCAGGATTCAAACCTTCAGACCTTCATTTTTCGACTTTAGGCGACCGAAAATACATTGATCACACGAAATCATCATTCACAGAGAGAGAAGGGGAGAGAGAGAGAGAGAGAGAGAGAGAGAGAGAGAGAGAGAGAGAGAGAGAGACACACACACACACACACACACACACACACACAGACACACAGACAGACAGACTGACAGTGTGTTAATCAGTCATTCCACTCCCAGCAGCCAGGGGTTGGCAGCCCGTTGACTATTTTTCTGGTACTCGGGTATCTAATACTCTGGTAACCGATCTTTGGTCTCTTTCTTAAAGGGGATTTTTTCCTTTTGCTATCTATTTAACTGAGTTGATTCATCTTCACCTTCTACCGGACACTGTAAGTAAATGATCATTTACCATTCTTTTTTCTCTGTTTTCTTTCGTTTCTCATGCAAATGAGCTCACTGTCTGTCTTTTTTACTTCCGCAGTTAGGATCCTTATACACTGTCATTTTTATATCAACCCATTTTCACTTTCCTCCTCCACATGTTTTTTAATTGAGAAGCTGTGACTGGTTATCTATCTGCAGAGGTCCCAATCAATTATGCGTTAATAAATCTACTCAAGATGTTAGCATTGTCCTTTTTGGTGTCTGGGAAGGGTTGCCCTGTAACTTATCATATCTTTGACCAAGTATGTGTGGATACTCTGAGCGTATCAATGCAAGAAATATTTTCAACTAAATATCTAAAAATAAAATCTAATATCTAAGAATAAAATAAATTTGTTGGCATCATGTGTCATGTGGTAAACGTATCAATTAAAATAAAGAAAGTTTATGCTAGATTTGTTCTCATGTTGCTGGATTTCGATGTAATCATTAAGAGTTGTAAGAGATGTTGAACAATATGCATGGTATAAGATGTTACACATGGAATATTTTTTTAATAGTAAGTTGAACATGATATAATACCGTATATCAGACATTTGATCAAATTTGAACTATCTACATGATATCTGTTTCCAACAATCATCTAATGATCGCACTTTATTCATGAAATTCCTCAGGTGCATTCGTCACAGTTCCAGTGATAGCTCAAATTATGACTTTCCTCGTATTGTACCTTATATTGCAGATATAAAGTCCAAAAAATGCGCAAAT
This sequence comes from Thysanoteuthis rhombus, assembly GCA_963457665.1. Taxonomy (NCBI): domain Eukaryota; kingdom Metazoa; phylum Mollusca; class Cephalopoda; order Oegopsida; family Thysanoteuthidae; genus Thysanoteuthis; species Thysanoteuthis major. The sequence continues at coordinate 63,099,821 of OY735199.1, read as the reverse complement.
ATGATCTGTAGAAGAATCTTGAGGTGAATATAGAATCATTGCAAGACTCAAAAGCATGGTGTCAAGCACTTCCAAGAAGAATTTTATTCACTTTATGATGGACTAATTTTCACAATTTTTTTTTCTAATGGAAATTGTCAACAGCTGGAGCAGCATATTTGATAATTATGAATAGCACTCTAAAATTTAAATGCAGTTACATTAGTAAATATTGCACTTCTATCATTGTGCTGCATGATGTGAAAAAAAAAAACAAACAAAAAAACAAACTATTCCATGAGATACAACCTTATATACAGGAAAAAATACCGGGATACATCAGAAAATAAATTCCAACTCTGAGCTTTGCTTATGTACAGTTGAGTTGGAGATATTAAAGCCAACGGGCATTTCAGTCTTATTTTCTTTCTTCTTGAGAATAACATATCCGTAAACCGAGCCGCAAAAAAAGTCCGCTAATAGCTAGGGGAAAAGCAAGTAAATAATACTCGCCAGATAACGAAGAGGTAACATACAACTTAGAATCTTCGATGGCAAATGAGATCAATAACCACTTATGCACTACTTTCACAGATCAATAAGCTATTCAAAATAGACCTGAAAAACAACTGAAATTCAATCGTGGTACGAGTGTTATACCTCGATGCCTCTGAGTGCAAAAATTTATGAGGAAAGTTGGTTACCCGTAATATCCCGAACAACGAAGCAAAATCTTACTTCACTCACACACACACACACACACACACACACATACACACACACACACACACCTATGAATTGTTTAGTAAACTTTAAAGCTCTAAACACTAAACATCGAAATGCTTTTTCGAAAAAATTTTCACAATATCTGCCAAGGCAATTTATGAAATTTTCTCCAGTGTTTCTCCTATTTCACGTATACACTGTTTATATGGCACAGTGTGTACATTTTCTCTTGTGGGATCATCAGTTGTTAACCATGTAACCGTTTTGGGTATTTAAAAAGAAAACAGTTATATTAACATGGCACCCAAGCAGTGTTGATCAACCATCACTTTTTTCTAACTATAAAGCTAGTGCCATACATGTACTTTTTCATTTTTCATATGTCATCATGTGTATTGTATATTGACTTATTAATTTTTCGAAACAGTGCTTGCCTACGTACTTTATGAAAAAAGGTATTTACCGATGAAGGATCTACAAGTGTAAACAACAAATATGACTCGTTAATCGTATCAGTTCTATTGGATGTTCAACCAAGTGAATATTAGATCTGTTGTGTCAGTTTTACTGTTAGACTGCATTCGAACCGACTTATGATACCATGTTTAAGTATATCAATTTCACAGAAAAACTTCTTTGAGTTGATTCCCTACAAATATATCCAACCAAAGAAAATTTACAATCCTTTTCATTAATCCCCAAGTTGATTTTCCATGTTACATATATATATATATATATATATATATATATATATATATATATATATATATATATATAACAATAATGATAATAGTATTAATAATAATAATTATAATTTTTGAATTTCAAGGATTTTTTGTATTAATTTTAGATCACTGAAAACGCATTTTTTCCAGGGTTTCATTGCATTTTGAGAGTACAATCTTTTGCTGAACAGGTAGATAATAGATATAACAATCATATTCTGTCAAGTACTCTTGCATAAATCCCTGACTCTCCGTGATTCTCAACGCATTCCTATTGAGAAATCATATAAAATGCACATCTTTAGTAAAATCATAGCCATGCGTTTACATTTCACATGTAATAGTACCAGTTTCACTTTCCTTAATATCGATCGACTAATAAGCAATTTTCTGGATTGATACCTGTACAACATGCCGTAGAAGTGCCAAAATTTGCCTGAAAAAAAATACATCGAAAATTGAAACATTTGTTCAACTGTTTACTTTTCTCAAACGCCGAAAATATTCACTTTGTCACTGCAGATAGAGATAAAACCGGAAAGATGTAGTAGCAATGAAGTCAGTGAACACAAATTGGAGTGGTCAAAATCAAATTTATATACTGTTAACGCTAAAATGTGATCATTATGTATGTTAAGATTACAGTGAATGATAGTTTGAATGTTCAAGTTCAAATGGTCTTATCCATGACATCACCGCTTTCATATACGTTTATTTGTCTAATGAAAATGTCATTTGTTTATTTTCAATACTTCTGGTGCTTTCTACGGATATAAATACAAAAGTATCCTTTTTTTAGTTGTTTCACTTTGTTTAAATTGTTGATACAACTCTGATTACTATATGTAACGATATGACTCCTTGTCTCATTGGTGGTATTAAGGAAACAGTGTGTACAATATAAAATAATGAAATTGAAAGTGCTGATCCTTGTGTACAATTGGTGCATCATTGGTTGAATATGCATTTAAACAAAAAAACAAACATGTTGCCTATGGTTAGAGGATTTAACTTTAAAAATGAAAAAATGGTTGGTGGTCAATATATTGTCATGTGCAACATCTTTTCAACACCTTTTATTGCATCTACACAGGCTTTGAATCTCCAGATAATTGTGTGTCTAGGTGAGACACAATCTTATAAACCCTTTTCCTCGAGATGCCTGTCTCTTGTTCGAACAAAATCAATGGGCGATGTTAACAAGATATACCTATTTAGACGTATTGCTTATTCTCTTCTGGCACCATCGTAATTGTGATTTTTTTCGCATACGCTAATACTATCTAAAGTAAAATCATCTCTGAATCAGGAGAAATTTATTCCTTAGAATAAAAGTTTAGTTTGTAGGAATGAAAGATTTGTTTCTAAATATCTAAACCATCATCCAAACATATTCATGTCAGGTCTTGATAAGCTCTATGTATCAAAACATAGAATGGATATAATAACGATTTTTCTGCTACATCTTGAAAAGCATCCATTCCATTTTCTATCACCATGGTGTGCCAATGACAAAACCCTAAAATTTTTCCGAAGGGCACTGATGCAATCGCTAAAATAAAGCAATTTCAATTCGAGAATCGAACATGTTTCATTAATTCTATATTTCAGTAACCATTACGCCTAAGTACACTTCCTGCCAGCAATGTACTTACTGGATAAATGCATGAAAATTATGAGCACATATATAGTCAAAGAAGTAATTCACACCAAAACATATTTACAATCATGTAATTGAAAACTTGAATGAATAAAAAAAAGCATTGTTTTATGTACCGTGATCTTCCAAAATATGTCAAATTGACCATCTTTTTTTCCATCATATTCAGTGATAAGCAGTCTTTTCCCGGATGTACTGTGCTGCTTTGTGGTCTCTTCATGTGAAGCTCAGCATTATTTTTTCATGTGCACGTTGTATGGTTCTCAGCATACGGGTCCGTCTCTCGGTCAAGTTCCATGTTTCAGCTCCATAAGTGACTAATGGGAGGATGCATTGGTTATACACCCTTCTCTTTAGGATTAATGGGATCTTATTATTTTTGAAGGTTGAGCTAGCTCTGCCAAAGCCTTGCCATCCTAGTGTGATTCTTCGCTTGATTTCTTCTTCTTCTTTTGAGGGTCTCATGGAGATTCGTTGCCCTAGGTAGATATAGTGGTCTACTTTCTCCAGTTCTGTGTCCTTGATTTCGATCTTAGTGTTTTTATCTCCAATGTGGTTGTTGTACATTATCTTCGTCTTGCTGAAGTTCATGTTCAGGCCGACTGTCTTGCTCTCTTCATTTAGTTCATTTATCATTAGTTGGAGGTCGTGTAGTTGCTCAGATATCTGCCGTCTATCCTAAATCTTTAGCTCTCCCAGTCTAGCCTTCTAAAGATCATCTCGAGGCAGGCTGTGAAGAGTTTAGGTGAGCTGGTATCACCTTATCTTACTCCTTTCTGGAGCTGGAAGGAGTCCAAGTCTTTATGTAGCCTGATAAATGAGCTGCTGTGATTGTATATATGTTTCAACACTTCAACATATACTGGATCTACACCCTGCCGACTGATGGCCTCCATGACCTTAGGGATTTCTACTGAGTAGAACGCCTTTTTGAAGTCGATAAATGCTACGGCAAGTGGTAGTTTATACTCTGCTGCTTTTTCTTTCAGCTGATTTATCGAGTGCTGGTGGTCCATGGTCGAGTAGCTTCTTCTAAAGCCAGCCTGTTCACGAGGCTTGTTTTCATCGAGGGTTTTTGTGATTCGGTTGGTGATGATCTTTGTGAAAAGTTTGTATACACAGTTGAGTAGGCTTATAGGCCTATAGTTGTTGAGGTCTTTCGGGTTCTTTTTTTATATAAAAGCATTATGATAGCAGTGTTCCAATCGTCTGGGACTTTACTGTGTTTTAGACACAAGTTGAAGAGGACGGCCAATTTCCTAGTGATGATCTTACCTGCTTTTCGGAGTAGGTCGATGATGATGTTATTTGGTCCAGGGGCAGTTCCTTTCTTCGTCTGTTTAATGGCTTCTTTCACCTCCCACGGGGTTACTTTTGGGATGTCCTCGAGTTGATTCCTCGTGTCTTGCGTATCTTACTCATTGTTTTGTAGTCCTTGTTTGGACGAATAAAGTTTTTAGTAGAATTCTTTGACACGCTTGACAACCCTGTCTCTGTCTGTTGTTAGGTTACCATTTTCCTCGAGTATGCTAGTTATTTGCCTTCGTCCCGAGTTGAGGAGTTTGTTTATAGCTTTGAAGCCCTGACCTTTTTCAAGAGTTGATTCAATGACTGCCGTCGTGTATCTCCTTCTGTCTTCGCTTCGTTTCTTCTTGATCAATTTGTTTAGTTCAGCCTCTTCAATTTTCTCTCTCGTTGTTGTCGGTGGCTTGAGGTTTCTGCATTTTTCCATGAGATTTCTAGTTTCATCTGAGATTTTGCTAATGGGTTGTTTGCTCATTGGCTTGAATGTAGAGGCTACTTCAATTATTGACGCTGTCATTTTGTTGCTCAGTTCGTTGATGTTGGTGTTATCTTGTTCAGTAAGAATTCTGAATCTGTTTTTCAATTCGAGCTTGAAAGATCGAACGTGCTCTTTTGGTATGTTTAGAGGCTGCGGTTTTGTATAGAACATTTTCCTGCGTTCTTTGTTGGTGTTTATTTGTACTTTACATCGTACCATTCTGTGGTCGCTGCCTACATTGACTTGATTTAGGACTTGGATGTCCTTGACGATATCGTTTTTGTCCGTTAGGATGTAGTCTATTTCATTCCTTGTTTCGTGATTGGGGCTCTTCCAAGTCCATTTCCTATTGGGTCCCTTCTTGAAGAAGGTGTTCATGACTTGAACTCCCTACTCCAAGACACCAGAAAACACTTCAATGTTATCATGGGAGACTTCAACGCACAGGTAGGACAAGGAAATGAAGATTGCGTCGGCAAATTTGGATACAAAATACGCAACGAGAGAGGAGAAGATCTTGTAAACTTTGCAACGGCTAATGGATTCAAAATCATGAACAACCCTTCTTCTCAAAGACAGGTAAACACTGAGCTAAGATACCACAGCTATGGTGAACATTACGAACTAATAAAAAAAGGGTGATGGGAGATTGAAAATAAAGGCATAACCATTTCAAATTTATCAGATACTAAACATGTCAATTTATCATAATAGATTAGGTAAAAACAATATGATATTTTGATCTGTGCCTCGGGAACTCCTTACATTAATTTTATATCTCCATTATATATGTATACATTACAGTCAGAACAACGAATTAGCATAATTCAGATCTTTGAACTATTGCTCCGTGAAACCAGAAAAAAATTGAAAGTCTATATAAGCTCCCAATCTTGTGTCAAATCCATGTGTACCCAAAAGTACCCTTGCTATATTAGCTTCGAGTTACACTCAACATATGACGTGTGGAAGTAAATAGCAAACTATGGTACTTGGAGCAGTAATCAACGTTGGCATACGTGGAAAGAGGGTCTTATCGTATTCATGTGCATTGATACGTAAGGATACTGTAAAAAAAAAACAACCCTAAGAAATCCATACATGAATGCTGTAATGTTTTCCCAGTCTGGGTTATGGAAAATCATCTCGAAGTTAGCTTGAACCAGTTTTAGTCAGTTGGTATCACCTTGTTTATAAAATGCTATAACAAGTAGCATTTCATATTCTGCTGCTTTCTCTTTCAGTTGATTCACCGAATGGAGTCATTGGTTGAGATGCCTTTTTTTCTGGAGCCAGTTTCTTGTGTAGGATCATTTTCATCAATTGCTTATGTCATTTGGCTCGTAATTACTTTGATAGAGGTTTGTACATGAATCTGAATAGGTTTATTGATCTGAAAATGACGAGATCTTCCGTTTTTTTCTATCCAATTGCATTATAATTTTGGTGTTCCAATCTTCTGGGACTTTTTTTGAGGCGTAAGTTGAATTAGAAAAAAGCAAGTTTTTGAGTGCTTACCTCATCTGTTTATTTTTTGTGTTTGATGGCTTGTTACACATCCCACGGAGTAACTTCTGAAAAATTTTCAAACTGGTTGCTCATGACTTGTATATATGATTCATTTTTCTGTATTCCTTGTTCATAAGAACAGAGGTTTATGTAGAATTATTTGGTATGTCTAACAATCTGGTTCCGTTGTTTTCGAGCACAGCAGTCTGTTGTTTTATTTTGTACCCAACATTTTGAAATCTCCGAACTCTTTCTAGAATCGTATCAATGCCTACTGTTGTGTACATTTTTTCACCTTTTCTTCGTTCACTGGGGTGTTTTTATTCAGTTCGGTTGAATAAGTTTTTTCTATTGTTGTCGGTCGTGTGAAATTTCTGCTTCTTACATGAGACTCTTGGCTTTACATGAAACTTTCCTGATGGTTTGTTTGCTCTTTTGTATAAGCATAACGCTGACTTCTATTGAAAAGGTTGTATTTCTGATGTTGAACGCGTTGATGATGCTTGTGTCGTTTACTTCTGGTTCAGTGAGAAATTCCGGCTTGGAGATTCGGGTTGGGGTTTTTTGGTACGTTTAGTCGTTACAGTTTTTGAGTCCTCCATTTTCCTGCGTTCTTTATTAATTTGGATTTTACATCTCACTATTTTAAGGTCACTTTCCACATTGACTTGATTCGAGACCTCGATATCTTTGATGGTGTTGCTTTTGTCTGCTAAGGTGTACTCAGTTTTAATGTCGGTTTAATGATTGGCGCTCCTACAAGTCCATTTCACATTGGGTTTCTTCTTGAAAAAAGCTGTCACAATGTTCAATCAATTCGCTGTTGCAAAATTAAAAACTCCACTTCGCTCGGTCCGGACCTTGTGCCTGAACTTGTCGATACAATTTCTTTTTTTTTCCCATTCGACTGTTGAATTGTCCCAAAATGGTTTAAATATCTTCTGTTTGTATGGAGTATGATATTTAAGACGTCATAGAACTTGTTTATCTCCTCCTTGGTTGTGAAGTTGGAGCAGTGACTTGAATAATGTTCTCTGTGTACCACATTGATGGTTGTTCGGTGACACTAGCTTCGCGATCTGAGGTTGCTTTGAATCTTTCTACGTTGTCTTCCTTTCTCTGTTCCGTAGCTGTTTAGAAGATGTTGGCCTTTTCATTAAAGTAGATCTCCCCTACGTTTTCTCATTTTGCTACCAATACTCTCTCATTTGATGTTCTTCATTCCATTCACAATATACGTTAGATGAATGTCTGTTGAGAGTGATCTAACATGGTGAACGCCAATGTAAAAAGTTTCTTTAGTGACAGTATGGATTTTTTGATTTGGTAGTCGCCCTTGGAACACATCACACCACTCCAAGGAAATGATGCGGCTGAGCGTTTTTGAACTGTTGACACAACAGGACCACTTTATTTTGGATTACGTTCTTGATGTTGAGTTTAGGTAATCACCCTTAGAGCTCATCATCCCCCCTCAAGCAAGTGATGGAGGTGGGCCTTTTGGAATTGACTGATCCATCAGAAATAGTCAGTACAATTTTGATGATGCGAACCATACACATCTATTTGATAAATATCTTTTTGAGGGCATAACATACTGCGATGATACATACTGTGAACTATAATTAGCGAGTTCAGTCTGTATTTGGTACTATACAACCGTGGATTTTTGCTAAATATGGCTCATTCCAACAAATATCAAATTGTCCTTCAAGAACTTGTTAGGGGAAAACATACTTTCTGGCTGCCCTACGAATAGGTTTATGTCAGACTAAAACATGTATAAATATCATCAAGGATAGCATAGCTTCTGTAGTGAGTTCCATCTATACTCAGTCCTTTTAATCGTCCTAATTGAGAAAATATCGAGATTCTTCCTCATCTTTCAGATATGGAAGGCTTTTAAGTGTCTATTGTTCTATCTTTGATCATGATTTATTTTCAAAAAAAAATATTGGAAAAATTGTTGGCAGAAGAGTCAACACGTAAACAATTCATGAATAATCTTTCAATATTGGAGATTTGTTGTCAGACACCTGCAAATATCAGATTTTATTCTAAGAGTAAAATTTTAATGTTCCATACATAAAGAGAAGATATATACCACGGCAAAGCTAACATACAGCCCTCGGATTTTCCTGTCTGATTCTAGCTCCATGATTACATATTTGGTGACATTAGTTGTTAGGGCGATGTCACCTGCTGACCATTTGAAAGTTAATCCTTTCAGTCACGATAGAATTCTGTCAGAATATTTCTTTTTTGTGACTGGTCCGAAAATCTTTGTTGCAGGACAAACATTCCAGTTTTAGAGAATAAACGTTTCCAAGACGGGAAAAATTAGGAAAAAACAAAACAAACTGACAAAAGAAATCGGCTGATATCCTTATAAAGTTCATATCAGACTATTGTTTCAATAGAAACAAAATGATAAATATCACCATATCTTGAGAATACAAGCTATCAATGGATTAAAAAAAAAAAAGATCCCAGAATAAATACCATGAGTTATATGCTTTGGAGTCTTTCCATTCATCTATTTACATCTTCGAAAGTAGGTATTTATGATAATGATTACAATCATACACCTGTCCTGTTCCAATGGATATCATAAAAGAATCAATTCTATATTGTTTAAAATATTTAGACTATTAAGCAATACTTCTTTATATTCTTGATGATCTGAATGGTAGTAATTGATAAGGAATTGGCGTCAGTAACATTATGATTAACAAATATTTTTACTCGTACTATTTCTAAGCGTACTAATTTAGATCCCCCGACGTGCATTAATATTGTGACCATCAATAAGACTAATTATGCCAGAAAAAAAACGATTAAAAATATATCAACGTAGAGTAGTATTTAGCAAGTCAACTGCACTGACCATTACGACAGTGTTGAGTTTGTGTGCACCAAACCTTTTGTTCATTCGCCGAAATAAGGTAAGCTACCTAAATATCAGTTATCTGCAATTATATTTACTGAATCGACTTAGTGTAGTACGCAACAGATGTAACAATCTTTCATCCAGTTATGCTTTGTCTGACTTTATAATCAGGATGAAAAATTTATCTGAATTTTAAATCCTATCCGGGGGGATTCTTATCTTCATTTACGAGGTAGTTGAATTTCTATCAAGCACTTATCTCAGTAAACAATGCAACACAGATTTCTTATTTGAAAATATCTGACTAATTTCAACAAGTATTCGCGTAACACTCATACGCTTATTGTCATCGAAATATTCAACGCAGATCAAACTTATATGTTTCCCAGGTCAAATCCCCAACAATGTGAACAAAGTGACTTTCATAGCGTAATCCGTTCATATGTTGTGTCCTACTTTAATCATGCCATGTTTCTAAGTATGACATGTCTGTGTCGTTCATTAAGCCATTTATGACTCTCTTCAGTTACGCCTCGCTCGTTGGATATATTAAAATTAGTAAAATAGAAACTATGAAGGCAAATAGATGCTCTTGGATGCTTGGTCATCTCACCAATCTTTTTTTCGGCATCAAGAACAGCTTTGCAATACCAGACAGGAGGGATCAACAGACTCAGACAATGACAAGAAACTGTGTAATTATGCTGCCTAAATACCGATAAAAACAAGGAAAAGCCACACTTATTGCAGATTATTTGATATTTAATAACTGAATATTATGTTATGTTTTTGTTAACTGTCAATCTCCCCGCTTACTGAAAATATTCCTCAGGCTGATTTCAAAGAATTATCAAGAGAGAAATCATTGTCAGTTAGGAATCCCCTTCAAGAATTCATCCTTAACCGACATTTATTTCTCCCATAATAATTAGTTGAAACCTGTCAAAGGAATATATTCTGTTAACTGAGAAATGCAGCTATTCACACAATCAATTTTTACAAATTTCCCAAATTATTAGGTATCAATTAATCTCCAACAAGTATGACGCTTCCTTACCTCTTACTATACTTACATTCAAAGGTACAAATGAAATACTGAGATTTATATATATATATATATATATATATATATATATATATATATATATATATATATATATATATATATATATATATATATGTTTGTGTGTCTGTCTCCGTGTTCGTGTTTGCTGAAAATCGGATTATAATCATATAACCCAAATCTCCACAAAAACGAACAAAGTAAAATCTAATAGCAAATACTTTCCTTTTTATCCCTTCAAACCATTACTTTCCTCCTGGGAATAAATGTCGTCTTATTTTAATCTCATAATTGAAATAGTCATAGTAATTTATTGTCTAGTTTCTTTGAAGCAAAGTAAGAACTCCTTCGTCCCTTTTTTTCTCCAATTCTACCTTATATCAAAACCAAAGATTCAATTTTTAAAGCTCAGCTAATGAAATCGCACTACATAAGCTATTTACACATAACTCCTCACCTATTCACGATTTGACTATAAGTTCTAATAGATTTTTAGATAAGATAAATGATTTATGGTTCATTCTATAATTCTCTCACGTTCAACAAATATTTAAAGCAGATTGACTACTTTGTGTGTTTATCGAATCAGTGTGGTAGGTATTTGCTCGTAAAATATTTTTGATACTAGATAGGTTATCCACTACTGAGTTTGCACAGCATACTGAGCTATGTTTAGTTAGTATCTAAACACATTGATGGTGTGGCATGAATTCATGTTTTGAGGCCATCAGCAGATAACAACTTTTCTGAGTTGGAATTCCATAGTACACTAATCTGCACAACTATTTCTAATCCCCGTGACTCAAAAAGTCACGGGGGTTAGATATATAAGCTATGCTCTGATTGGTCAGTTGTGGTGGTAAATCACCAAACGTTACACCAATTACAGATCCTCAATGAAGGAAACCATTGGCAGAACAATTACGGTGTTTTAGAGGCTGGACGATAAGGTCTGCTTCAATTTTCCCTACATACGGATGAGTATTTTTATTTATTTATTGGCTTTAATAACAGAATTTCCTCCTTGAACAATTATACCCCAAGTCTTGTGTTGAAATTCGTGTTCTCTTTATTATTGTATGTCGCGTCCTATTTTCAACGATATTACGGTTACTTTTCTCATGATCCTTACCAATGACCATGTAAATACAGAAGTCTTTTGGGGCAAATATCATCTGTTTTCGAATTTATGACACAAACTGCAAATGTTTCGAAAGTTTAAGCAGGAGAATTTCACGCATTTTTAACGAATCAATTTTGTAAGGAGCTAAATGTGTATATTCCCTATTCAATTTCTCATTATCTCCATTGATCAGTGGAAGTATTTTGTTCCTGAGATTAGACAGCAATGTCAGATAAAAGGCTACCCGTTGACGATGTAGATTTTTTTTTGTGCTTGCACATATATTTGATTGTCTTTTCAGTTTGTTTATATAGCTGCAGGCTTGAATTAAAATATGCGTGATCATTGATCTTGAGGATTGTATAGTTTTGGCTATCAGATATTCCTGTTCTTAGTTGTGAAACTCACAATATTTCTAACCAAGTCTTGTTTTGATTTGGAGCCAAATTTCAGTACAGAGAAGTAAGTCTTTTTTGCGTGTTATGGAATGATTATTATATCGATAAAAGAGGGCATTGCTTATATTGATCACGATACTGAATTTACTAAGGTTTTAACCCAGGTTGAAGTCAGTTTTCAAATATTGATATTAAAGCAGTGGGGAAAACAAAATTTATTCTAGTGTCTAGGGATAATTCTTTCAGACTGCACCTCTCATTAAATTCAGAGGAATAGTTTTAGAAGCATGTCCACGAATTATTTGGTAAAAGTTTTGTTATAAAAAAAAATAAAAAAAGACTTGTGCTGCAGTTTTCAGTATGGACCTACACAAAATTAATACGGACTTACGGATGTTTCTTTGATTATCAATTTCAACCATTCCCCTAAATTTCAATTTGTTTTTAGCAATTTTGATTTGTGAACTAAAACGCATATCCTTTTCCTTTTAAAAAAGCCACAGAAGGAAAGTCGTTCCATGATGTACGCTATACTGTGAATATTCTAGATGAGCGTCTGCAGTGATTGACAAGGTTGCTAAACCATTGCTCCGTTATCAAGTATGAATCTCATTGTTGGTTCAACCATTGTTATGAGGGGTCCGAATAATGAAGATCACATGATAGTTGGGAGAGACTCACTGTAAAATACTTGAAATCTTCCATTATATGCAGAATTTAATATTTTCAATTTGTGGTGATTTTTAAAAAAATTTAAATCATGCCTGATTGATGACAAAATATGTAATCTTGTCCCTGTGAAAAAGAAATATCGGGGGTGTCTGGCAGTGGAGTAGTGATTAGCAAGTTACACTCACAAACAACCTCTACTATAATAAACAGATGTTAAAGTAAGCTCATTTCTCAGTTGGTTGTTAAATATATATTGCTCAACTAAAAGAAATTGTCTACTGGAGCACATTTCTTAACAGTGATGATTAGCAATGATTATTTCAGGCCTTTTCTTCTGCAGTGAATTTTATCCTCTCAGAGTTTATACGATTAGAACTATCTGTTAGACAACACTACACTGAATGAATAACCAAAATATCTCAATTTGGAGCAACCACACTAAGCTAAGACTAACAAACTACTTAGGCACCACCCAGTGAGGAAAGATCATTGATATATTTTTGTAGACCAATTACGACTGTAATAACGTCGTAGAAAAGTAGCCTAACTGTAAACAACAAAGAAAAAAAGGATCAGCTAATCGAGTCCAAATTTTCCTGAGGTAGTTTTTGATCGCTCGCAGTAATTTTTTTGGAATGGGATGAATCGACTTCTTGAGTCCCTAGCTATGAGTATAATAGCAGGGCAGATGGAATTTATTTGTTATTCATATAAGGTAATCCATCGAATATAAGAGCTGCTTTAGCAATTACTCTAAGGCTTGACAGTCACCTTGGTAATTCTGACTGGACAAGCTAAAACATTGTTGTGGATTCACTTTATTTGTTACTATTTTTATTATGTTTGGTTTCATTTTATTTTTTCACTGTTCTATGAATCTAATTTTAATATGTTTTGTTTTCTTCGGATAGTCTTTAAGTTAACGGAAGATTCAAAGAAGGATTTCAATTGATATTTCATGTTTTATAATTCAATTTTCTTTCAAGTTCTTTCTTCTTTGTATTGTAAGTTACTTTCTTGAAATGTTTGTTCCCAATAAAAATTGTTAATTGATAAATAATTTAGTCGATTGACTAATCAGAGTTTCGCCACGTAGCCAATCCGTAGACGAACTCTCTGACGAAATGTCTCGCCGATCTGGCTCTTCAGCGACCGCTGTTTCGTCAAATAAATTTTTTCTGCTCCATTTAGAGGGTAAAAACAAGAAGCAAAACAATAAAATTACTGGGAGACGATTTCATTTCCAATCTTGAATACATTGAAAGAACAGAATGATAAAACAAATAAACCATAAAACGAATCCTTGCAAATGATCAGAGAATTAATCCAGCAGGCATCGACGAAAAAAAAAGTTATTAAAATTTTAGAAAAATAGCTGTTGAGTTTTCCATTTGTTTTGCTAGAAACAAACAGGCCGAAATTTCAGTCTTAAGAGATGGAAATAGAATTTCAGTTATCTTTTAGTACAATATTGCAATGTCTCAAAATAAGTATGTATTTAGTGGTTAGTTATCTGAAAAGTTAAGATGTTAAACTTTTATATGTAGGATTTCTCTATAAACATGCCAATTTTTTATCCTAAAAAATTGTTTCATTCCTGTACGTTGAATAAGCATACATCAACTGGGCTTATTTATAAACATGGTTTATCCATTTTCATCATTAATAACATCAAATAACCTGTTCAAAGGATGTGTCTCTCACTTGACAGGAATATCAAACTGATCTGTTAAGAATGTTTAATTAGAAATCTTTTCAAAATAAAGAACCCCCCCCCCCGCTGAATCGATCAAAAGAAAATTGATGAATAAGGTAACATAAATTGAATATTACACTTGTGGCAGAGATGTTCGCAGTACATCAAATATGAAGCATACAGGTTTAACAGAACAGTTTGATTTTCCTGCAACGAAAGCATCAGATCCTTAGAGCAATTCATTTGTTATTGATTAAAATGTAAAATCTGCTTCACGAGTAAGCTTACTTAATCTATGCTTATATAACTAATAGGATGACAATTTTTTTTTCATACGGCTCTCATTTAAAAAAACAAACTAAAAAACTTGCATATAGATAAAATATATAAGCCTTCTTCACAAATAAGCTTAATTAATCTATGCTTATATAACTTGTAGGGATGGTAGATGGATTTAAAAAAGATATAGCCGACGTTTCCCTCTAACTTCTCAAATAACTAACTATGGTGTATGAATGTTGAATGTTGTTAATATTAAGAGTAAATGAAATAAATACTTCAAAACATGGTGATATTATGCATAGGAATTATTGAAAATTCATTTTTCTTTTTTTGACTGAAATCAGGGCCTCCAGGCTTTTTTTAAAACAAAACTGGGAAAAAAATCAAGAACTAATTCTTTCCAAATTTGTTATCAACATTTAAAAATAAAAAGAAAGAAATTTGACTGTTTTTTCCTTCGTTGCTTGACTTCAAAATGATGCACGCAGGTATTCAACGGAGCAGTAGACAAAGAAAAGCCTGATCTGCAAAACGTCACTCCGTTAAACAGGTGGACTACGAATTGGGCTGCGTGGCAAAACTGATATCGGCTGACTGTGTGTCAACAATAAGAAAATCAACAAAATGACCAGATATGGTGAAATTAGAATGATATTGTACTTTTCCTTTACTTTTGTCCATTTTAAATGAAGATTCATCTATCCTTATTGTGTCTTGCTTCGTATTCTAATTACTGTGTTGATTTTGCTGATAATCATCTCGGGGTTAGTATTTTATTTTTTCTGCCATGGTATCTTTGGTAGGATTTTTTTCTTACATATACAATTTCCAATCATTTTTCTTGTTCGTTGAACAATGAATCTTTTCATAGGTGTTGTCTTTACATATTGGTGTTCACTTAAATAATACACATTCCAACACACACACACACACACAAAACATACATATACATACATATATATATATATATATATATATATATATATATATATATATATATATATATATGAGAGAGAGAGAGAGAGAGAGAGAGAGAAATGGGGATGAACCGTTTTACTGGCAATTATAACCATGACAATACTTACACATCTATTGTATTTTCGGCACAAAGATTGGTTGAAATATATAATAACGATGATATATATATTTGAGCAGAGATCATATGACATATTTACATTGAAACTGCTTATGTAGCCTGTGAAACGATTTTCAAATTCGTAATGTAATGTTGCCATTTTTGTCATTATTTTATCTATTTTGAGCGGAGCTAAAAAGACCAGCTGTTGCTGTGGGCCAACATTCTGGTGTGCCGAAGATGTACTTTAATTAATTAAACCTTATTCAAGAGGGTTGCTTGTGTATTTTACGTCAGCATCAGTTGTGATAAAAACACACTGTGCAAAAACGTAGATCTAAAAAAATTTTCAAAAGCAACTTTATTTCTCTCTTCGTTCCAAATACCCCACCATTTTGCCTCGGGGGTTAACTTCGTTCCTCTGACCTTACAAATGGACGCCGGGCGAATTTGTTTAGATACTCTGATCAATTCGGCGTGATTAGTAGAAAAGAAAACATAAGTAGTTTAAAAGCGTCATGACTAAGTCCTGCGGTCATCTAAAGATGAGTGGACTTCATGGCTTTTTCCCAAGATTTGATAAAAGAAAGAAAACTTCATGTTTAAAACATCGTCAACAGGACAACCACAGTGGGTAAAGAAAACCATAGAATTACCCAAACACCGGGGTGCATAGGCAAAAGAACCAAATGAGATGGAAAATGCAATAAGATCAGATGCAATAGATATCACTGTACTTTCATTTAAGGAAGATATATTACGGTATTACATACTCACAGATCTCACGTATTTAGTGGATAATAAAGCTTCGAAAATAAATGGCAAGTACAGAAAACAAACGAGAAGTTTTTTCTTCTAATCAGGGAACTATATAGGTATTTAAGTTCAAGCAGAAGCTAAGATCTCGATATTTTTACTTTTTAACTCCGGCAGACTATCATTGCTTGAAAGATTGACCAAAAACAAAATTTGCCACTACATTTGATCGTATTGAGCCATTCTTATATAATATCTCATAGAAAAGGAATTCAAATATGTTTTTGATGAAATAGAAAATATGTAGATAGTTTTATGATTTAGTATTGCACTTTGGGATTTAGTTATTTATCAAGAATTCGTATCATCATCATCATCATCATCATCATCATTAACCTCTTCAGAAAAGTTGTTGAAATCATCACTGAGGAAGTAGCTGTCTTATTCGATTTGTGCTTGAAACAAAGTAAAATCTGAGATGATTTGAACACTGGAGTCATAGTGCTTTATTTAAAAAAAACCCGAAAAGATCTCAACAACTACAGACCTATGAGCCAAATCAACTGCATATATAAACTTTTCACTAAAATGATCACCAACCGAATCGCAAAATCATTGGATGAATACCAACTACGGCAGTAACTGGCTTTAGAAGAAGCTACTCAACCATGGACCACCTACATCCGATAAGTTAGCAGAAAGAAAAAGCAGCAGAATATAAGCCACCACTCACTATAGCATTTATTGACTTGAAAAAGGCCTTGAATTCCTAAGGTCATGGAAATCACCCTTCTACAAGGTGAAGGTTCAGTATACATCAAAGTGCTACAACATATATACAGTCACAACAGCTCCTTTATCAGGCAAGGTAAAGACTCGGGGCCTTTTCAACTCAAAATTCTCACCCAAATTCTCCACAGCCTACCTCGAGATGATTTTCGAAAGACTATCCTGGGAAAATGAGAGAATCAAAAAAGACGACGAGCATCTCAACTAATTCAGATTTGCAGACGACATTACCCATTTAGCTGAGAGCCAACACAACTTCAGAATAATGCTAGATGGATTGAAAGCAGAAAGCAAAAAGTCAGCCGAGGCATGACTTTCAGCAAGATGAAGATCATGTGCAACATCCAAGATCAAATCGAAGCCACAGAACTGGACAAAGTAGACCACTGAATCTACGTAGGACAATGAATCTTCATTGGACCTTGAGAGGAAGAATAACTCAAGTGAAGAATCACCTAAAAGATGGCAAACCTTTGGTAGAGAGATCTTCAGCTTCAAAAAACAAAAAAGATCCCATTAATCCTGAAAATAAGGGTATACGACCAATGCATCCTCCCTATAGTCACTTATGGAGGTGAAACATTGAACATAACCAAGGGACAGACCAGCAAATAGTGAACAATGCAACATGCACATGAAATAATTACGCTCAACCTCGTATCAAAAGATCACAAGACAGCACAATACATCTGGGAGAAGACAGGGCTCAGGGACATCATAGAATCCATTAAAAGCTAAAATGGCTGGCCAGGTTGCAAGAATGACTGACAACCAATGGACCTAACGATCCACAACATGGATCCCCAGAGATCACATGCGAAACCGAGGCTGGCAGAGTATTAGA
>OY735199.1:63061851-63069351 GCA_963457665.1 Thysanoteuthis rhombus | reverse complement strand
TTGCGAGTCCTTTTGAAAGTCTATATCCAACGATCCACGACTGACGATGATAATGAGGAGGGTATAAATGTTGCTTCCATTTTCTATTTGACAGTTGTATTCATGTTATAAAAAATGATTCTTTCTGTTCATTGGTTATTATTGAATTAAGAAAAGTCTTTAGTTTTCGATTCTCAGACAATTATAACATAAATAGAAATGAGAGGAAAAGCCATTGATATTTCTAGAAATCATAGTAGGTATTGATCTTTAAATGCCCAGGTTCCTTTGAAAGAAGATCTTCTCAAATTCATGACGTGTGTGTGAAGATTTAATAAACAGCTAAGACTAAAACAGGGTAAATCTAATAAAGTGTCTCACGAGAATCAAACTCATTACAGGAGGAATTGATCTGCAAGACTAGCTCGCTAACCAACACAAATGGATGGGAACTAACTCACTATACTAGCAAATTATACAGCAAAATGAGCTTGTTAACAATTGTGCTATGGCAGTCAACCATTACTACTAACCTCATATCAGTCCGTCACAAGGACACATGTGCAGAAGTAATGATCAGCAAAGTTAGCTTTCTTAACTCTGCTCCACATTGAGGTGCCTGTGGAGTTTTTCTAAAGCAAGTTTAGATAAGTCTGGCACAAAGCCTTAGAAATGAGAGAAATTTTATTTATCTAGTTAGCCAATAACCCCTTGGGGCGATTCAGCGGACTATCAGTTCACGCTGTTTATTTACAAAGTTTGCATAAAGTCTAACATAAAGTTCCAGTTATAGATTATTGAAATTGATACACTGGTGAACTGTTTAAGAAAGAAGCTTGATGAAAAGGTGCTATGGCAGACGGACATCCTGCTATTGTATTTTGACTCTTATTCAGAAGGATGTCAATTTGCATTTGCACCCACGCACGCACACACATATAATCACTCACTTATATTTAGATATATGTATATATAATGAAGCAAATCAATGAATTTTCATCTATATTAAAAAAATAAGGTTTGTCCAAGGAGTGAGAAAGTGTAATAGTGAATGTGTTAAACCTGCAAGCTATCATTTCTGATTCTTCAGATGCACCATTGAATTGATCATATACAGAACTTCTCTTTATTTGACTGATATAGAGATGTATGCGTGCATACATGAGAGGACACATCACACAGATGAATGTACAGGCATGCATATTCAAAATAAAGTTATTCCCTCAAGTCCAATATTTTCCAATATGCTTCATCTATCATTGTTTAAGTGATATCTGAAATTGTGCTCTCATATAAACATACGTAAAGTGCTTTGTTCTTGTAATGCAGCTTTCATCTCACAGTTATCCTCTTACATTTGATGTATTCACAACAATACTATTTCAATTGTCCGTTGTCTTCTTCATAATTCTTTTCTACTTATCATCTTTCCGCATTTTGTTAGCAGCTCACCGTGGTAGACATGTAACAAGTTCCGCTAAAAAACATTAGTGGAACTGATATCATGCCAATTATGCAAGGCAGGATTGTGTAGGACTAATCAGCTTAAATAAAATAAAAAAATGAGCAATTAATAATGGTTGGAAAATTCAGTGAGTTCAAATAATATCATTATAAACATTGTCAAAATAACTTGTTCCAAATAGTTTTGAATTGTGATGAAGCTTAATAAAATTCATGGAATAAAATTAATCAATATTAACAATAGAGTATGTTTGAAATATTGCAATATCCGATTGCAATGAGTATACTTCCGATTTTGATTGATCACATTTCCTGCTCAGAATTACTACAATGTAAATTAAATGAGCATATGTGACGAATGATAATTGAAGTGTCAAGATATCTCGCTCCCCAACAACAAACCAGCAATGGTAGGAAAGACAAGATTATCATCATTCATTAAATATGGTCTTGTGAAGAATGCTTTGAATCATTGAGTAAAGCCAGCGCTCGATTTATGAAAATAAGATCGCCAAAATAGTTTAATAGAAGAATGACATTAAATTAGAGTGTCAGTGTTACCCTTATATCTTTCCATAATAGGGAGTGACTTAAAATGTCAAGTCAAAACGTGGCTGGTTTTGTCACAATCGTTTTGCTAAAATTAGGTTGGCCCTAAAGACAACTTGTTGAAGGGGTAAACAAAAAACGTGTTACATATGAACTTCAGTAAGGAAAAAATGTCATGTGATAAAAACAATCATTCAAATACAAAGAACTGAAAGAGTAAACCACTCCATCAACATAGGACAATTAATTTTCAGATAACCCCAATACGAAGAAAAATCAAGCATAAAAATCAGTCTTCGATGTCAAAGACTTTCAAATCATTAAACTCTATGATGCTCCTCTGACGAATTCTTTTTTTCCAAGCATGTACATCAATTTTCATTTCGGTTCAAAATTGACCTGACCACTGAAATCATCTACATCGTTCTGAACGGACCTTTTGCGATTTACTTTAGCTGTGTGCTTCGAATCATTATTTTGTTGCGAGATCTGACCTTTTTCAAGCACCGCTTGTACCCCCGAAGGGACAACAATACTTTTAAAGTTACTTCCCTACATCTTTCCATTCATGGTTCTTTCGAGCATATGGAGTGCCTCAGTTACATAGAAAGATGATTTCACTATCATATCAGCTACTTGCCATTGAAGTATTGTGGATAACATCCGGCGAAATACATGGTATTTTAAGTGACCCTATTTAACTCTAGAGCTGGTTCTTGCCAATGATTTATCAAGTGAATGAAATAGGTTTTTGGACCTAAGTATTCGGTAAAGTTTCGTTTTGGGAACTTGGTATACGGCAATTTCAACATTATTAGACATTGGAGATACTAAAGACTTGAGATTTGGGGCGTAAGCCAAAACTCTGTCTCCCCATTTCCATACTCGCCTACGTGCTGATAAACAATAAAACAGCGAAAATAAATTTTCAGGTTGTCACTTTCATTCTCCTACCAGTGGTTATCACATTTGATAAAATCCCATTTTACTCTGTTGTTTCCTCAATTCTCGTTAATGTTCATAATTCAATCGCCATTTATAATGTTATTAACTCCATTACTGTAACTGCAGCTTTTTTACGATTGATACACTGCTTCCATCATAATTCTACCATTATTACAACCACCACTCTGTCTTTTTCACACTAGATTCAATTTTTATTTCTGTTACGACTTTCATTTATTATTATTATTAATAATAATATTGTGTAAAACTCTATGAAAAGTCAATTTGACAGCCACAGGAGAGAATTTAGCAAATATAAGTATAAAAAGGGGAATCTTCCAGGGAGACTTGCAGTCACCACTACTATTTGTTCTATGATGCCACTCAATAGAATCCTGAAAAAACAGTAAAAGATACCATTTCTCCAAACCAAATGGAAAAGTCAACCACCTAATGTACATGGACGATATAAAATTATTTGCAAAAAAACGAGGGAAATTTTCTCGAACAAAGTGGAAGAATACAGTGCCAGCATTGGGATGGAGTTTAGAATAGAAAAATGTGCAATTATAATAATGCACGAACGAAGGCTCGCAACAGCAAAAAGGAATCGAACTCCTCAAAAACAGGGAGATTAGAGTACTGACTGCACAAGACCGATGCAAATACCTGGGTATTCTTGAATGTAAGACGATAAATGGGAAGAAATGAAGGAGAACATAAAGAAAGAATACCTTTGGAGGACAAGGACATTATTAGAGACCAAATCAAACAGCAGGGATATGATGAAAAGAATGATAATATTGGCCCTATCGGTAGTAAAATACACAGGATCATTCCTAAGATGGAGAAAGGAAGAACGCTAATCAATGGACTGGCAAACAAGGAAGCTTATGACAATGCATAAAGCTTTACACACCAGAAATGACACAGATAGACTATGTGTGATAAGAAAAGAAAGTGGCAGGGGGCTCAATAGCAAAGGGGACTGTGTTCAGAGGGCCAAAGCAGATCTACAAAAGTACGTGCAAACAAGCTGTGAAGACACTATAAAGAGCCCCCAAATGAATAGCACAGCAAACAAGGAAAGAAGAATGGGAACAGAAAAACTATAGAGAAAATTTAAAAGAAAGATACAGGATGTTGCAGATGAAAAATCATAGACAAGGCTACAAAAAAAAAAACATAAAGAGAGAGAAATGGAATCGCTCATTATGGCAGCTCAATACAAATACATCAAGACAAACTAGAAACAAAGATGAACGAAACACGGCACACAGCAAATGTCGCTTGTGTGGTGAAAGAGATGAGACCGTGAACCACGTAACCTGTATATGTAGTCAACTAACACACAAAGAGCATAACCACAGACACGGTAGAGTAGCAACAGTGATACACTGGGAACTGAGTATACATATGGGATAATACGGATAAGTGGTACCAGCACAAACCAGAGGCAGCTCATGAGAATGGAACCACTGATTACTTTGGGAATTTGAAATCCAAACGGTCTACTTCATCCAAGCAAGAAGACTGGGCCTGGTAATCGTAGACAAGAAGAGGAGATCCTGCTAAATCGTAGATGTAGCCGTTCCTGCTTTCCACAGGGTGAAGAGGGGGGAGATTAAAAAACTGGAAAAATACCAAAATCTGGCCAGAGAACTGAAGAAGGTGTGTGACATGAAAGTTAGGGAAGTATCTGTAATAACAGTCAGAACTTTCCCGAAGACAATGAAGGCGAGAGTGGAGGGAGTCGGGATTAAAGGAAAACTTCGGACTGTAGAGACCATAGCACTGCTAGGAACAGCACGGATACTGAAGAAAGTACTAGAAATATAGGATCAAAGACCCTAAATGTTAGCAGTGCCCTAATAGAGGAGGGTGGAGAAAAAACAACAACCCATCCCGCCAAAAAACAACCCGAAAAACCCACCTAAATGGTAGCAGTTATGTGAACACAAGCACTGGTCAGATCGGTGAGGGAGAGATGAGATGTGTTTTCAACCTGAAATGGCTTTCTGTCACCACCAGACAACTAGTCTGAAACTGTAAACCACAGTAGTGCTGTTGACTATGAGAGCGTGGAAAAGAGAGCACTATACTTGAGGAGACTTGATGTCACTTCACCTCCATCGGTAACCACCACTCAACTGCTGCGAAATTGCAAAAAATAATAGTAATTGTAATTATTGTTATTATTATTATTATTATTAATATCATTATTTATTATTATCACTGAAACTTCTACATGGAGTACTATTTAACAATTTCCTATAAATAATGTTGCAAGAGTATTACTGTTTAAGCTAAGTTCAAACTCCAGCTGGACCAATCTGCTCTCACTCAGCACTGTTGTCCATAGGGGAAACGTGAAATCAATTCATCTCCCTCAGTGCTTGTTGTCTCCTCGTCGATTGTCATAATTCGTAAAACCTTGCAAAACTTTAAAATCAAAACGAGACAAAGTGTTATTTGAGAACCACACAGCATAACTTACGCTGCGTAAGGACACTATTTGTGTATTTATTGCTACTGATGTGTTGTAATGTCCGTACATCAAATACTAAATATGCAAGTAATTAATTCATGATGCTATTTCTCCCACGATCGTTACTACTACTACAACTATTTAAACTGTTGCATCTACCATATCTGGTACTACTATCACTTTAACATTTGTCAGTACTACAGCAGGTACTATAGAGGCTATTAATTCTACCATTAACTGCAGTAGCGACAATTGCGGTAAAAACTTCTGCCATTACTGTTATAGCTACTATTCAAGCCACTGCTCCTGTCATAACTGTTGCAGCTAGTATTACTGCTGATACTCCTTGCACTGCTGGTCCCAGGCTCTATTGTATCTAATACTTTTGACATTAGAGTGACAGCAACTATTGCAGCTACCAATTAGGTTTCTTCTGCTGCAGATGCTATTGGAGCAACTACTACCCTTATACAGTCATAATATTGCAGTAACTATTGCAGCTATTTCTGTCACTGCTGCTGCATCTAATATTTTCAGCTACTACTACTACATGTGTAACTATTATAGCTATTATTGTAGCAACTACTTTTATTGTTAAGTTTTTCATAGATAAAATTCTATTACATGATGTTCTATAGACCTTGCTAATATATTATTGAACATTTAAGAATTTGACAACACTTATGGCTTGATAATATTATTGTCATGATTTGTCATTGAAACTTTGTATCAATCTGGTAGTAATATTTCATAATTTACAAATTTTTTTATAAGACTTTGTGCAGTTCTGTTTCCCTATGGAAACTATCTTGAACTTCTTTAAGGCTGGTTTCAAATGATTTTACACGGTTGGTTGTTTCATTATAAGAGTGTTCCTGACACTGAATAATGTCCCTTTATTTACATCTTGATATAATTTATGCGCCAATGGCCGTAATATATTTGTCAAGTCCAGGTTGTGTTTGCTTTTGTGGCTATTTTGTTATGTGTTCCATGAGTTCCAATAACTTTAATTTTCGTATTTTCAAATTTGTTTCCACAGGTGTGCAATATTCGTGGGTTTTTAAAGCTGAGTGGTATAATTTTTAAATTATATTTTGAGGCAGACCTTCATGTAGCATAAGAGTACTTGGGATATTCTTACTGTGATTTATGCTATATCGGATATTCACTGCTTTTCTACTTATCCTGCGATGATCAAAGTTCTATTTTTCCTTTGGAAATTCTTTCAATATCCTTACATAGATACGTGTGTACATGAATGTAAGAAATGTTATAGTTAAGTGTACACACACACACAGACACACATACACACACACACACACACACACACACATATATATATGTATATATATATATATATATGAGAGAGAGAGAGAGAGAGAGAGGAAGAGAGAGCACGTGAGGGAGAGATAGGAAGGGGGCGAAATTTTATCAATTATCATCATGATAATTAATTTTTCATTATTTTAAATTTCTTATTGTCGTTGATTGATGCATAGTTTAGTATAATTAGAATGGGGACTCAATATCATAAATTTAATCCACAAGATTCAAAAGATTTTGTTTAATTGCCAGTCTAAGCGAAAACTTTCATTCTAATGCTCTTCTCTCTATCCGTTAGGAGCATTTGTTATTTAAGATCCTCTGGATAATCTGTCATTGGGCAGTTTTGTTCCATTCAAAACCTATCTGTCTTTCCGTTGAAAAGTAGCTTTTAAGGAGAAAAATTTCTGTACGCACAAAAGCATGAGACAGGGAGTGTATATTTGCCGAAGTGTCTAAAGGAGCCCTACATGAGTGCACCAGATGAATGCCTTAGTGAATTGCGTGCTGGTTGCTCATGTTTCACTCAATGTACGTCGATAACCCAGCTTTAGGCAAAAATGCCATTTTATATTTTGCAATGCTGCATGCAAACTGAGCAAATCATGCTTTTACTTAGTTGCTAAGAAATAAGTTATGGATTGCTTCCCTTGTAGGAATAAACAAGCAAAGCAGATTGCCAAGTTCTGCATCTCAAGGGGTTTATTCTAAAAACAAATAAACAACTTTATCAATTGATCGTAAATAAA
>OY735199.1:63046851-63051851 GCA_963457665.1 Thysanoteuthis rhombus | reverse complement strand
TATATATATATATATATATATATACATGTGTATATGTATGTTTATATGTCCACATGTACGTATATATGTATATATGTACGTATATATGTACATAAATATGTATATATGTATATATATATATATATATTTGTATATTTATATATATATGTATATATGTAAATTTATATATATATATATGTATATATGTTTATATTAATATATATGCTTTGAAAATCAGTATATAATATTTGTAAAAATCATATTTATAAACAATATATATCCCGTACAATTAATAAATGTAGTATACATACATAAATAATCTTTATATTTTATTTTACGTATATGTTCAAGTAACTTCAAATATCTAACCATGATGCATAAGAATTTTATGTAGTGATTTGTGTTGTTGTCATTGATTATGACCAATTTTGTTTTTTTCAATCAAAATTCAATACTAACTCTGTATCTTTTAGATTCTGTACAAGATCTATACTCCACTTTGTTGTGAGATTACCAATATCATGTTATTGACAAAATTTCATGGAAATAATTACAAATTGATCAGGCCTCGGGAGGGAAATGCAAATAGACTCATTGAATGCCATTATTCTTAAGAAAAAGTTCTCTATAATCTGTGAATGTTGCATGAAGATATCATACATTAATAGTCGAATATACTGCCAGCTATTCAGAAAATGGATCTTTTGAAAAAAATCAACGACATATTTTTAAATTCTTCCTGAAGCACTTCTGAGCAGTAGGATCATTAACTTCCCTTCCAGCAAACATAGTACATAGTTTAAACACTGGTTCTCTTTTTTCATGTTTGAAGTTCGAATCAGTAAACAAGGATTTAGTATACTTTTTTGTGCTGTAACTTTCATCCCTTATTACAGCTGATTTACTCTGCTGATTATATCATACAGTGTATGGTTCATGTTATAGAAAGTATTTACAGATTTCAGCTATTCAGAGGAGATGTTTTGAAGCTGATTAACAATATAAGACCGAAAAACATCACGGGCTTTCAATTTAACCAATGTCAAAGTGAAGTAATGTAGATGCTTAAAAGTGGCAGATTATATTCTGGAAGGCATTAGTTGTCAGAACCGTTTGAATATTTCAGTCCATAAGATGACACTAATGTTGAATTCTTTCCAGAGCCTCGCTTTACACAGTGGGTACTTATATGACAAAAATATCTCTCTGCCTGTGTCATGGGGATGTTAGACTTCACGTAAGTTCAAATACCAACCATTGGCAGTGTCGGAAAATGCTCAACTATCCCCACAAATAAAGTTCATATGTCAATTTTTACATATACACATCCATTCATCCATTCCTTATTACTAATATGTGGAATGAATTATTGCAATTATTATTACCACTGTTTGCATTATAATAAATCCTATCACTAAAGTTATAATAATTTTAGATATTATAGTTAGAAAAATATCATTATAATTATTAATATTTTGACTTATTTCTTACTTTTTTGTAGTTATCATTTGCTTTTTTTTAATTTACTTTTACCATAAATACAATCAATATATTCGCCTTTCTCCAATTCCGTTTATCGATTTACGACTTTTAAAAGCTGGAAAAAGTCGTAAGAATCAGGTTCATCGTCCGTATTTCCTTTTAGTGCCAACCCTGTTAATGCAGTATTGCATAGTAACATTTCTTTCGTTTTTGTCCCAAATCTTTGGAAGAGATTCTGACATTAGAAAAACAAACAAACAAAAATTTCTATGTTAAATGGGTGGATAAGTAAGATATTTATGTGTATCTATGCTTATTTTTTTTCTAAACTATTCAATATCGTTAAGCACCAACGTATGCTTTGAATAAATATACTATCAGTAAAAACATTATATGCAAGACAAGAACAATTGCTCTGGGATTTGTTTTGTATAATCTGAGATAATTTTATAAACGATAAATGTAGGGCTGTAGAACATTTTCTTATCCAACGAATATTTGATTAACAAGTTTAATCCTCATCAGCGTGATTGAGCTTGATATGAATACATTGATGAGTCAAAACATTATGACCAATGACAGAAATGACAATGGATGTTTTTTAATAACTGTACATATCAGGGTCAGAACTATATGATCAGGTACATCGCTATCGAGTTTTTCATTTGATGTTTTGAATACTGAAAAAATGAACAAGAAAGATTTGCGTAACTTTGATATGAGCCCGTTGGTTATGTCTACAATATGCAGGCAGTTGCGGTGAGTTCCAATATTCAGTGAAAAAAGGAATAGAAAACACCAATCATCGACATCATCATTTAAGGCCACGACGGATCGATCAAAAACAGAATGGAGGCTCCCCCGATTGATATGCGCCAACAGCTGAAATACTGTGACACAAATTGCTGTTAGCTTTATTAAAATTGCTTAAATGAATGCGCTACAACACACAATGCATCGTTGTTAACTGATGTAGATGACCGCATCCAAGGCAATTCGATTTAATGTCTATTTTGAATAGGGTCTTCAATTGGCATGTAGGCGTTGAATTTAGGATCTTGTATCAATAGATCTGGTCACCTGGTCAGATGAGTCTCGATTTCTTTTCTGAATGAGGTCAAGGGAAAAGATAAAAGTTCATCTTTAGTCTACGAAAGTGTTGACACTGAGAAAACAAGTGTGTGTAGGAGTGTGCAGAGACTTAGTTCTATCATATGTGCAGAAAGTAATGTTATCATCCACTAATGCTATTCAAAACTTGAGAATTACTTCATTGTGTTGCTTTGGAGCTCTTATGCTCCTAGAACTCTTTTGTAATTTACTGAACAACAGGTTTGCTATGAAGAATCTCAACCAGGTAAGTAGCAACGGGCAAAATACCTGCGGCTAAAATAAGTAGAAAAACAAAATAAATATTGAATTTCTGTAGAGGCCATTCCTGATAGGGTGAGAGCAGTTTATCGTAAACAAACGGGACAAATACTTCATTAAGCTGGTCGCCATGATATTTGACTCATCAGTGCACAAAACGGAAGAATGATAAATACCGTGTGGATTTTTTTTCATTAAAACAAGCATCCATTTTTTCAGACGTTGTTTTCATTACGTCTGACAAAGCACATGCTCATCGTTATTGTTTTGTATTTGTGATTTCTATGGGTTTATCAACAAATCATGCATCTCCTTTACATTTGTATCCACCCATCGTTTTGCCGTACGCATTTGCTTAATCTTCTCATTACACATTTGCTTCATCTTCTCATACACACATCTTTTCAAACTCTTCTGTGCATTGTTTTAGTCTAAACACTATTTTATCATCCAGCCTTCTTCGGAGGTTTGTAATAATCTGTAACTATCTGTGAATTTAAAACTGAATCCCCTTTGTTATCTGAATGGGTACGTTTAGAATCAACATTCAATTTCCAGTTTGTAAGATTCAAAGATGACCAACGTATGCAGGTAAATAGATGGAAAGATAATGAACAAAATAAAAACTGATTGGTTTGGTAGTGATTATGTTGCATCAAACTTCGATATCGATTAGCATAAAATCACTGCAGATCATTTCTCCTGCATTGAGTTTAGCCCTTATTGGTTGTCACCCATTTATTTTCATGTGTAGAAATAAGGTAATCATCATCATCATCATCATCATCATAGAGTCCATCGTTGAACATAGATTTTCGCTGGACCACTAACTGAACTTGTCTAGGTCGTCATGCTATCTTTATTTTATTTAGACTTTGTTGGTCGCAGTTTTGCATATGATCGCTACGGATTCAAGTATGAAAATCGTTGTCACGCAGTTTGACATGCTTGCAACATGATCAACCCTAGTAGGGGCCTCTCAAAACTGTACTGATTTTAAATCTGACCCTAGGATATTATATATGATTCTATCATGCGCACATAGCATGCTCCTCTGCATGAGTTTTAGTCTTTTGGTCAAGTTCCATGTTCCAGCTCCACATATGACCATCAAAAAGATACACTGGTTTTTAACCCTCTGTCTCAATACTAATGATTTTTTTCCTGTTCTTGAAGGTTCTGCGGGCTCTATGGGAATCTTCCCAACTTTAGGTGAATGTTTGCTTGAATTCTCTTTCTTTCGAGGATCTCATCAAGAACTATATTCACAGGTAGATTTAATGATATATTTTCTCCAGCTCTTAATTTTTTATTTTGATTGCTATTTCATTTTCCGCTATATGTTTGATGCACATGTCATTTTTTTTACAGAAAATCATGTGAAGAGCAACTTCCTTGCTTTCTTCATTCAGTTCGAGTAGCATTCTTTGGAGTTCATGGAACTTTTATCCCGAAAGGACAATGTTGTCAGCAAATTTAAAATTACTTAAGTATTCAAACACTATTCTAGAGATCAATTCAAGGCGGGGAGTGATGTGTTTGGGTGAGCTGATAGCACTTTGTCTCCCTTTTGCTCAGAGTCTGTATGTAACGTGATAAATGATCAGCTATTCCGTTTGATATGTTGCAAGACTCTTACATGTACCGGGGTGTACGCCTTGTTGATTGATAGCATCAATAACTTCAAGAATAACAAATGTCAAAGTCAACAAATTCTATAGCAAGTGGCATTTGATATTGTGATACATTATCTTTTAGTGCATATGTTGAAAAAAGATAGCCAGTGGCTGAAACCAGCTTGTTTCCTTGGTTGGTTTTCATTTAGCGTTTTGGTCATTTAGTATGAGATCACTTTGTTAGAATGTTTTGTAGATGCAGTTGATACATATGAGGAAGACAGTTACCACTATGATGAGTTACCACATGTGCCTCGTTATCGTTAATTGACTAAATATCAGTGACAATATGAATTTATATCCGTCTATCATTATATTTCCATGACAGTAAAGCATTAAAAATCGTTTTGTGATATGATCATGTAATCAAAAGTGAATAATGCATTCAAATAAGTTTACCTTTCATATGGTGTCATAGAGTAAACAGATTTTGATGAGCATTACTTAGTAGAAGTATCCGTATACTATCCAAGTCAAAGTTATTATTCCATT
>OY735199.1:63019351-63041851 GCA_963457665.1 Thysanoteuthis rhombus | reverse complement strand
GGAATTCAGAGAAAGAAATGAGACTATTCCGACAAAAACAAATCTTCAAAACACCGATCAGAGAGCTTATCGATGTCAATATCTATCGACAGCTCCAGCAGACTCGCACCAAAGTTGATATAGATTATTGAAAAGCTATGTCATTTACACTTTTTGTATCAATAGCAGACATTATTTTTCCCCCTTCCAGACCTCTCATCAAAAACATGATTTTTTTGTCACTTTCCATGTCCTATTCTCATTAGAGTACACAGTTTTATGCAAAAGTAATCAACTGATATGAACTTGCAAGGATAGATACAAAATTATGTTCTTTTTTCCCCATATTTCTTCCTGGAAGGCATTTGGAGACAACTAAAATATTTCTTCAATAGAAAGCTTCTAAAAAAATTTAAGATAAGGAGAAAGACTCTGACGTAGATATCTATTTACTGTAATCTCAGTTGGTATGGCGATAATATCTTAACAGCGATGCCAACATCCAATATAATTTTGTGTGATCGGACTTGATTTCTTTTATCTGACTTTTCTGAAACTTCACGTGTATTTGTATACAGAAAATAAATAACTGTATAACAATAATGGAGGCAAAAATAGTATAAGAAAAAAAGATGAATGTGTCCAAATTATTAGCCAGAATGAAAAAAATACATTTTTCGCTCAGTTCAAGAGAGATCTGTATTGTGGGCAGTGGTAGCACTCTAGAAAAATCAATGACTGCGCAAAAGCGCTACCATACATCTCTAAAGAAAGATTTGGGTTTTGGGCGATGATCGGTGCTTTCTTTGTTGGAAAACGCTTGGAAAATACAAAATTTATTTTACAAAAATAATGCCTACTGCTGGAATGCCAATTATCTACACAGGCATACACAAATCATAAACATTTTTGAAAAGGTATTGCTACTGACAGTTATTTATATACGTACATGTATGTTAGTGTGGTTATCTGTGCATGTATATGTAAATGAGTGTATGTTTAAGTACATAAACAGATTTTTTCAGTGAAATGAGTACGTAATATAATTTACAGGTTTAAAAAATATTCATTGTATGCACACATGTACCAATTGTTCTGCTGACATTTATTCAACATTTAAAACCTTTAAGACAGGATTGTGGTCCATTTTTTTAAATTGTTGCACCAACTATGAGTATGACTGTATATCATCACACACACACACACACACACACACACACACACACACACACACACACACACAAACAAACACACATGTGTATATATGAGTGAGTTTGTGTGCGTAAAACTATTATCAAACTGTTTGGAAATATACAGATAAATTCATATCTATACTATTAATTAGAATCAGTAGTGATAGAGAACAGACAGCAAGGGTAGCTTTGAGGGAAGGAGAAATTGTCTGACAGATAAGATAAAAGGAGCAGCAGGGATGGTTGGCAATTCAAACGTGAAAACTAACACGGGTAGATACTTTAATGCAAGATTGAAACTAATAAAAAAAGAAGAGATATGATAATGGAAACAGGATAAGATCAGAAGTGCAGAACATATCAAACCAATAAACGAATGAACTACAGAGAAACAAAAGCATGGAGAGGGAAATTGATGCTGTATATAAACGAGTAGAGTTTAAAACGTCCCTGAATCACTGATCATACGAGCTAGCAACCATTCATGGTCCTGAAAGACAGAAATGTAAAAATAATATTAAAGGGACATGCACTGAAGAATAACTTACGAATAATATAAATGTTAGTAAGATTCAAAAGTAGAAGTACCTCAAACTTAGGAGCAGTTAGACACTAGGGATATCCCAGGCATAACAGAAGACGAAGTACCGTTTGCACTATGAATGAAGATGCATGGGTTGAAATTCACTAAAGATTGGCACAACTATTCATAAAGTGTACACGAGGGAAAATGTACCCCCAAAGAGTTATACTACTTCCCAGGAAAGGTGATAATTGAAACTTTGGCTATTACTGCCTTATTACACTTTACCCAATGTAGGCCGTTAAAAAAATACCCACAGACTTAGAAGCATCTACATGAGCAGACAATCTTCAAAGTGGCTACACAGCGATACATTGACGGTGCACAATAAAACAACTTATCGGAAAGTTACAACGGACCACTTTTTTGAAATTTGAAAATTATGCAAAGGCATTGGTTCAACATTTGGTATCCTTCAAATCAATGCCAGAACGAGGTTTCAAAAAGAATTACATACAAATGATTTGGATGGCAATTATTAGCTTGTATAAAATGCAAACAAGATAAGGATAGGGAAGGAGTAAGTAATAAAGGGGACTAAGATTAACAGAATGAATGAAGAAAAGAGTCAAGCAGTGAGGTCCTTAAAAAGACAATGAGGATAGGGGGATATCTATAAAAAGGGTTTATGAATATACTCACCGAGGGCAGGTAATGCATTTCGAAAAAGACGATTAAGGCGTAATAAAACATTGGGAATCATTTGACATGAATAAATGTATTTGAAAACCAATTTACATATGAGCTTGAAGCGTAAAGCATACAGTGAATGCATAATACCAACCATAATTTAAGGATGCACAGGGATCCATGGAAAGAGCAATATACGTGAATACAAACATGCTCATACCCTCACATACGCACATGTAAATATATTTACATATATATATATATATATATATATATATATATATATATGGAATCAATGTCAAACTCTGTGTGTAAAAAAAACCCGAAAAAAGATGAACAAATAATAGCAGGTAAAGCAGTAATCAAATTGCCAACAAAATGCTTGGACACAAACAATTCAGTTACAAGGGCCGGATCATGCGATCGACATTTCTGAAATAACGTGAGGGTATGATATTTAGAAATTTAATCATCCTCACTCAGGAAAGTATCCTTGCTTAGTCTGTGTAGATGGCCGTGTGGAATTCCTGACAAAACCCCCACAACCTGTCTTCTCATACTTGCCAACTTTACACCGTTACAATTGAATGTTGATCGTCTAACGTCAGCTATTGAGTAATTAGTTTATATATAAGCGCATGCATCTTTACATGCTCAATGATTTGATCACATAGATCCAAATACTTCTCAAAATTATTTGAACCGGTGAAAAAATGTTCGAACAATTTTTAAAAATTAGCATTCAGGTTAAAAATAAAGATCGTTATGTAGATTGTGGATCAATATGATTCTTTTAGCGTAATATCCCTCTTGAAAACCTGGTGATGACAAGCAAAATGCTTGATAGTTCAAAAAATCATGACTATACTGTATACATAATAATGTATATACAAATACATCACATTGGATTGCACAGAGTGTACAATCATACTTATTCCTGTACCTGAATGTATCAAAATCCATGTAGAAATATAAATTAAAAATTGTAAACCACAGTTTTCTCTTAAAAATTTGATGTTTTTTTGAATAACTGCCTATTCTAAAAAAATCTATTCGTATACAATGAATATTTAACTATGGAATAATTCTTATCCCTTCTACCAAACTGATCCATTTATTCAGTCATACTTTTGCATGCATATACGTACACACATAACCATACTCTCTCCTATACATGAATAGATAGGCAATAATACCAGTCTACGGTAGCACTATAATTCGTGTCTGTGTTTGTGAATCATATGGATTATTATTACATGATTGTATATATTCTCACTATTCTCCAACAAAGGTAGCACTGATCATCGCCCCTAAAACGAATCTTCTTTCTCATATGTGGAGTAGTTTCATCATTGATTTTTCTACGACTGCCGACGATACAAGGCTCTGTCTAAATATAAGTACCCATATATACTCTAACATATAGATTTATTCAATACCTGCTTTTATATTCAAGTACGTATGAATGGTATACATTTGCATTAATTTGACTATGCATGCATAATCAATTATCTTTCGACTGTTGGTTACGCAGATGAATCGATGTTTGTTTTCTAACTGTTATTAGCTTAATTCCATACTGAAATATTGCTCAACATATGTGATTAATATGCAATACTGAATCAAGTGCTTTGGAGAGAAAAGGGTGTCTCTCAAAGAATGAATGTTTGTTGTGTTAAATAGATGCTTTTGTTTCCGTTGGGCTTCAGACTTATTGATTTAACTTCATGTGCACTGAGATGTTTGTCCAACAGAGGAAATATTCATAAGCCCTAGAAAACATATACTGATATATGTTTTCAAATTCGTACATAATCTTTGATCTAAATGCAAACACCTACTCATGTCAAACTGTATGGCATGAACTATGTTATATTCACTATTACTTATCTCTCATTGTAGTCTTACATCATTCAAAGTCACATGCTCACGTGTACGCCTTCTCATGCATATGCATATACATCGTTGATCATTATTTTTGTCTTTGTTCCGTTCATTTTTTTGGCATTTTCTATGTTTTTATTCAAAGTCCTCCAAAAAATCGTTTGAAAAGAGAAGAGGTTGACAAATACATCTGAATTGTTAAGGTTATAAAGTTAGAGAAAGCGACCATTAGTAACGATTGGTCACCTGCAGCAGGTATTTGAACCCAGTGAAGTGCTCAAAATATTTGTTAGAAGAGGAGAAAAAAACATCTAAGCACCTCCTCCCCCCAAATAGGGTGAACAGCTAAAGATTGGAACTGCCTGGACAACTTAGGTTGACCACTGAATTTCCAAAAACAATCGTGACAACCAGACTCAGACCAACCATGGTTTTGATGTCAATTGCCACTAAGCGGGCGGTTTTAGAATAACTGATTTCTCCTTTGGAAGACAGTGCGGGGGAAGTTCAAGATGAAAACGACCAAGTATGAGGAATAGATTGCTGAATGTCGGGGATGGGGTGGGAGATCCATTGCAAGTCAATGAAGGTTGGCTGCAGAGGTTTTGAAGGTATATGTCAAGGCTCTAAGAGATATATGGGTGGCAGGGAAGAGCATTTATCAGAAAAATCTTTAGATTTGCTGGAAGAGATCCTTAATGGTTCCAGTTGGAAAAAGGCAAGGGAAAGTACCGTAACATGCCACCTGGAAACATATTGGGGATCAGGTGAGAGTGTATGGTAATTAAGACACAAAACAATTGAAGAGTTAGGGTTTCGTCGCTGACAATGTGTTCAGGTTGTACTGAATGTTTAAAAAAATATCTGTATCAAAAGAAACACTAGGAACCTTCCAGCTTACTAGCTAATTAGGGAGCAGGTAACTTTTCTCAGACTTGATGATATTTGTTTAGCCTAACTTGGCATAAGATCGTAAGAAATAAAAGCACAATATATTAAGTCATTTCAAGGCTCAAACACTGACATTTGACATTGATGAAAATAGAAAACACTCTAGGCTACCAAACAGGTTTGCAGCAATGTTCTCAATAATAAAAAATTTTATATCGTTAAATCATTTAGTCATGTTGCAACTTGAGAGTATGTAATACTTCTAAAATATATGATAACTCCAGATAATGTAAGGGTGGTTGGAATACCGTAAGAAAACTGTATTCAATTTTTATTATTCTGCATTATTCCCCAACCTCAAACAAATATATCATTCATCATTATAAAAACATACATAAATAAACAGTAATCTTGGTGGTTAAAGAATAACATATGGTATTAAATTTGCATTCAAAAGTTGAACAGAAGAAGGAAATAGGTTTTTTTAAATAAATACATGCAGACGTATTAGATTGTGGGAGAATGATTATGCAGTCTATTTTCTCAGCTTTAACATTTAGGTAATTCAAAATTGTACGTCACGAGACCATTATTTATGCAAACCAATCTTCACGTTGCTAGAATGATTTGATGAAAGAAAATGAAAAAGAAAATACATAGGCAGATAGATAGATATGAAGAGATGAATAAAGAAAATAGAGACAAAAAGACGAAAAACAGAAAAATGTAGGTAATAAGATGAATTGAGTAAAAAGAATATAAACAGTTGAGATAGAGGTTAAAATAGAAAAAATTGAAAGGATTAGATAGATAGATAGATAGATAGATAGATAAGCATAGAGGGACAGGTGTATAAAACAGACAGTATTGGAATTAAGACGGACGAGACAATGTAACAAAGGAAGAAAAAGAAGAGATATGGAAGGAAGGATAAAAGAGTGGAGGAATAAAGAAATGGGAGTACCAAAAAAGAGAGAAGTTCAAGAAGTAATCAACGAAAAAGGAAGAAAAGAAAAGAAAAAGAAATTGAGGCAACTATTTCCAAACACAGACGTTAAAAGACCGATAACGAAGCGTGCAGAAAGTTGCGAAGTAGACATGTAAGTAGAAAGTAGTAAGTGGCGGGTTGGGATCTGCTGAGCTGGTTTATATTAATTGGCAGGTGTTTTCAGTCGTTTCTATTGGAAATTTTGAATCTCAAACATAAATACGGCTTTGAAAAGAAATCGACCATTTTTCCGATTGCATTTTAACAGCTCTTTTTTGTACAATGTCGATCCATCGAAAAGAATTTCTTTCTTCCAGTTTTTCCATTTATTACCTTTGAAACAATAAAATCTCATCAAATCATTAATTATCTTTTTTGGTTCATTCGGACGACGTGGCTTGTCGATCGTGATGGCAGTATTTGTTGGAGAAAATTGGATGTTTCACACCAAATATTGAGACGTCAGCATGAACGTAGTAGCAATCAGTAGGTCATAAAACTGCAACC
Source organism: Thysanoteuthis rhombus (assembly GCA_963457665.1). Lineage (NCBI taxonomy): Eukaryota > Metazoa > Mollusca > Cephalopoda > Oegopsida > Thysanoteuthidae > Thysanoteuthis > Thysanoteuthis major. The sequence continues at coordinate 63,035,196 of OY735199.1, read as the reverse complement.
AAAGATAAAACAACAGAAAACAACTTTCTAGCACTCCAGTGGCTAAATGAGTGAAGAACTAGTAATTGCCTTCTCATTTATTTCAACTGTGAATGCATTATCAGAGTGAATTTACAAAATAACTTAGCTATTCATTTCGTAATTTTGGGATCTCAATAAATGACATATCAAAAATTGGTGAATATTTCATTTGGGTACGGATGATGATATCATTGGATTCTGGGCAAAAAAATGCGCAAGATGATTTCAGTACGAGGCCAGAAATATTAACCTCCTTTCACCTTTGGCTCAGCTTTGTGTCTTACAAAAAAATTAGAATATAATTAAATATCCTATAATATAAATAAAAGATTTTTTTATAGCATACTGAAATCAATATTGCTTAATTGGAGTCAATAGTTTTTTTTAGCTCATTAGGCGTAAAATAGAAAAACTGACTATCTAAAAGATTAAGTCAATGAATTGTTTGCTGTATGGATGTTACAACGATGCTTTCTTAACAACTCTTGTTTGATGGTTGATTAAAAGAATACAGAATACCCGTGTTTCAGTTTTTGACCGTTTGCATTACTTATCTCAGTGTTTCTTGTTCTCTTTTTTATCTACTCTTACTTGTCTGCAGATCACACTGGAGCAGTTATCTGTCCCTACCAGTTCGATCTATATTACACGCTGAGAAAAATCTACATAACGAAAATAATATTGATGGCTGTTTTAATAGTGTTTTTTGGCCAATGAATGTTGCATAATTCATAAAATGAATAAAACTGCAGAAACTGTTGATTTCAGGTTTGGCAATATCGGGTATAAACAAAAAAAATTAGCTCTTACATAAGTGATAGCGAATATTTTAATGTAGGTGAAACGTAGCCATTTATATAAGAAAATAATTTCTTTGTTCTTTTTGTTTTATAATCCAATGGATTTGTTTCCTTCTGGGGAACAGGTTGACAAAACAAAAAATGTTTATGCAGTTCAAATCCTAAATCATGAGCTAAGCAAGGTGGATTAAAGAAAATCTTTATTGTACAAACATCTATATACAGAGTTCAAACCTTGTTAGATATAGATAATATACAATACGCATGTATATGTATCCATCCATCTCTCTCCCCTCTCTCTCTCTCTCCCTATCTATCTATCTATCTATCTATCTATCTATCTATCTATCTATCTATCTATCTATCTTGCCATGAGGCGATGGTCATCAGACTAGTCTGCACAACCATTGTTGGTGCTGTCAGTGATCTTTAACTTAGTTTAGCATTTTTGTCCTTTGCCAGACTGTACGTACATTAAAACATATCTAATGGGCCCCTGCAGTGATTTTGGTTATCTGTTAGTGTTTATTCTGTCGATATAGCTGACTAAAAGAAGCTTAGTAAATGTGTTTGTCTTCCCTGGTGGGATTCATCTTTAGAATCGTTGATTTCACCACGGAATGGTTTTGTTACTAAAAACCAGACTCTACCTTGTTGGATACACATTTTTTCTTAGCACTGAAATTGTGAGTAACATGGGAGCTTTTCCTGTGAAGTCATCTCTACTGAAACATTTCAGTACACCATGGTATATCCTTTACGGATTTTCCCCACCGGAAGTCGACAAAAGTATGTTAATATTTTCAGCAGAGGTAAAAAGCAGCCAGTAAAATTAGTACCGAGAATTTTATCATACCGGATTATGTGCTGATTTTTGAGAGATTTCAGCATTTCTTTGCCGTTGTTTCTCTGATAAAAATTCGGTCACTTTTTAAGAGCTCTCCCGGGACGTCATAACTTTCCATAAATGACATATGCCCTGACATTTATGCATATTGTTTGCAAAGGTCTAAAGACCCCCCCCAAAAAAAAAACAAGACAAAAACAACCTAGCTATTAGCTGAAATTTTTGTTTTTCCTAAAAATTGAATTTGAAGAGAAATTTGCTGTGCACTAGAAGATTTCTATTGAATCACGTTCAGCTCATTTCCCCAAAATTACACATTTTAAATTCTTGAAATTTTGTATGAAGTCCCAGTGCCTTCAGTGCCTTGATAAGCTGATATTAATCTTTCCTAGCCTTGAACATATTTTGCAAACTTATATTTTCAATGATTTTTTTTTCATTCAAGCAATCCTGCATTATTCTTTTTCGGTTGTTTTCAACTCACTTTCCAGCTCAGTTAAAACTAAAACAGTTGTAGGGCTGTTTTTTTTTACGTGTTACATTCAGGTTGTTCATGTGTCTCGTTCACAAAAATTCTCGTACATAAGTAAGGTTCAGAATGCACATTGAAACGTCTAAAATAAAGATGGTTCATTCATGTTTTTTTTTTCGGTTATCTACTTATAAATTTGATTGTTTTGTATCTGTTTGTTCCTGGGAGAAACAATCCTCGGTCATCCGTTCTTCTGTTCATTTCACAGTAGCTTGAACTCATCAATGTTAATTTATAATTCATGTAGATTTTAAGATTATTCACGGGCAAACAACGTGAAACAAATAGATATGACAAGCTCAGCCGTGCTAGGATAAAAATGTGTTTGTTCCATTGACATCCAAAAACTATACAGAATACAATTCATTTTCCCATACAATATCATCTCAGAACAGCCTGTCCCATTCAATACCTTTATTAAAACTCCCTAAAAATGTGATGTGCAAACTGTAGCAAAATAAGTCAACATAGGACGGGCTTTAAAATTTGGAATGGATACTTCATCAGTTATAACGTATGCTACTGTGCCAATATTCATCGTGCAAGTCGTCAGTGGTTTTTAGTAATTGTTAACCATCAACTATCAAAACTCAGCATTACGAGTTTTAAAAAAGCAAGAAATAAAACGTCCACTCAGCGTAATGGCTAACTCACTACTATCCTTGAAAGTAGGGAGAAAGAGCCAAAAAGTGCACTCAACTTGATGGTGAATCTGCAATTTGCCTCAAAAGCACGGTAGGAAGGAAGGAAGGAAAGGCATACACAGCCTTATGTTGATCTGCCACTGATTTGGGGAGCGAAAGAAAGAAAGAAAGAGAAAGCTTTGCCCAAGGGAAAATTCATCCAAATATTTACCAGTAGCAAGTAGAATGTCTAACGACAGAACCACAGATGTGTTGATGATGAGGAATGTTATTGATGGTCATATATGATATTATGGTTTAGTTATGGACTGTATCAATGACTTGTAGTAGTTTTTGTCGAAGAACAAAATAATCAGACACTAAAAAATTGGTAATTTTTGCTGCTATTTGCTTTCATTTGTTGATGATTTTTATCGCTGATAAAGAATTAAGATGGAAGACATAAATAACTAAGGTTGCTTCTTTAGAAATAGCTATTTCCTGGCAGTTCAAAAACATAATTAAACAAACAGAACATCGAAAAAAGAAAAGACCAAAAAAGCAAAAGTTGACAAAAATGAAATATTTTATGTTTAATCCTGTATTATTCGAGTATCGAATCATTTCTTTTAGATATTTATCAAAACAAAAAATCGTTGTAGTCGTGAATGATAATGAGGTATTTACATAAACTGAACTGAACAATTGCTTATCACTGTTTAGTCGTGAACGGGGAGTAATTTATTTTTAAACTAATCTCATTCTAAATAATGAAACCCAATGAAATGTAATACAGTGGAAAACTTCCTTAAAATCTTCTAAAACTAACTAAAGAAAATAGCAGTTATTTATATATAAACGAAACAAAATGTATTTATCGAGTGAGCAACATCCGTTTGACCAATTGCAATATATTCAAATTTAATGTCATTCCATCTTTTTGTTTTATCTCCTCACTTCGGATCCATGGTTGAATAAAAAAAAAAAAATTCAAATCTTAATATCTTTCCAGTTGCATTATGAAAATCAATTCTCTAGGAGTTTGACAGTATGATATTTGAGATTTTTTTTTAACTATGAAACGTTGACTACGATTTTTCATGAGCTCTCCCCACTTACTTTTGAAGAGACTTTTATGTGAAAACTATTCTGCGCTGAATATGATAAAAAGACACCTCGACAAGTACTTACTTTGATTATTTTGGTTTTTTTTATAAAATAAAAACCCTCCAGAATTTATTTTTGCTCTTTTGAAAAACTCTCCCAAGAGAAATATTCTATGTATATGCCGGAATGAAATATTCAAATTTCAAATACCCATATTTTACCAGAATTCAAAATATGTGCTCTCAATAATACATCGAATGAGTATATATATATGTATATATATATGTATATATATATATATGTATATATATATATATGTATATATATATATATATATGTATATATATATATGTATATATATATATGTATATATATATGTATATATATATGTATATATATATATGTATATATATATGTATATATATATATATATATATGTATATATATATATATATATATATATATATATACATATGTATATATACATATGTATATATATATGTATATATATATGTATATATATGTATATATATATGTATATATATGTATATGTGTATATATATCTATGTATATATATATATGTGTATATATATGTATATATATATGTATATATATATGTGTATATACATGTATATATATATATGTATATATATATGTATATATATATATGTGTATATATATATATATTTATATATATATGTATATATATTAGAGATTAACAATTTACCAAGATTCTAAATTCAAAATTAGTTTCAATCAAACATGATGGAAACAATTGTGAAAATTACAGCTAGCAAGGCTAAAGGGATGTTTTAAGTGTGTTTTTCACTGTCATGTACGTTGCATAATTTTTTTAGTTACTCCGTCCTGTGAACATGATTTTGTGAGGAAGATTAGCCGAGATAAAAGATGAATGATATTTTGCTGAGCATAAAGTTTTCCAATGGACCGAAATCGGCTCATTAGCTCAAAAGTTATGGAAGTTTAAATTAGCAATTTTTGCTAGAAAATTAGAAATTAATGTAATAGAATATAGTCCATAGGAGAGAGGAATGCACCCAGAACATGTTTTTACTACCCACCCTCCGGGATAAAATTTGGAGGAATCAGGTAAATGACTGCAAATTCAGCTCTTTCAGAATTTTATATAGCTTTTCTTCTTGTTTACAAATTCGAATCAGGCTGTCACAACTAAAAATGATAAATTTTGATCAAAAACAGCTAAATTAGGATCACCTGAATGAATATTAGTCTTGATAGTGAAATATTCCAGAGACATAAGCGTAACCTAAGGTGAGTAGAAACACAACACAGAGAATCAGTTTAGAATATATTTTCATCGTTTCAGCATCGAGACCTTGTACAAAAGCTAAATAGAGTGTTAGTGTAGAATTTACGTGCAGTGCAATGAGGCTATCTTTGCTCGCCGAAAACTTCGACAAAACACCATCTACCATACTTTGGAATCGATAAAACACACTCATTATCTGATCTCTGTCTCTGTCTGTCTGTCAGTCCGTCTCTCTCCCCCTCCCCCCCTCTCTCTCTCTCTCTCTATATATATATATATATATATATATGTGTATATAAAAAAAGTTTCATTTACCTACTTTTAGATATCACTATATAATTTTATTTCTTATAATTCAACTATCGTGTCTTTTTATCCCTAAGTAATAAGAAACATGTAAGTATATGAGATTAAAATGGTAGGAGGTGAAAGATTCTGGAGTGTAAGACATGGGTGAAAAGATTTCACAATTTTTCTACCATGGTTTGCTGCAAGACCAATGCTGGACGCTTTTTAGCTTTTTTTTGTTCGTAAAAGAGAAATTGTGTCACAAAGCAGGGGTTATTTTACATGGAAACATGGATACATGTGATTTTTTCAGAAATTTCGCCTTTCTTCATTAGCTGCCCCTTTTTATTCTACATTCCCCCACTTTCATAAATTGCTATCATTGTATATGACTTAATTATTCTATGATATTAATTGCTTGAATCTCTCGTTCCAACCCTTTCCGTTGTTGATATCGATCTGCTTCATATTTGCACCCGGGTATTTTCATGTTGTATCAATTGTCATCTCTCTTTTGGCCCCACTTTTGGCCCCAGAAACGTATTTATATCCTGCAAAAAGATATCAAATCTTTTTCGCCTTCTTCACTTTATTCACTGAAGTATTTTGGTTTATAAGCCACATTTGGCGTTGCTTTTATGGCATTGACAAGGAATATTCTGAATTACGGTCGGATATTTCATATTTAAGGTTATATATAGTCAATTCAATTTTCTGAATTAATTGGGATTAAGTTCTATCATAGATATGATTATAAAGACTGACGTTGTGGTCTAAATAGCTGTACGCTTGCCACTGACAGTAGGAATTAGCATTCGTGGCGAACAAAATTATTTTGATACTGCACATAGATAGACTCGGAAAACACAATTTTACAAACTTGCATAAATAATCAGTTTAGTTGTTATGTATATCTGAGTACAGAAGCATGATCATTAACACTGGAAAAGTACCCAAGATGAGCTTGGTTATTGTCATTAGCAACAAGTATCGCAAGTATAATGTTATAACTGGCTTTAATTAGAAAACACTGTCAACATTCATTGTTTGAAAAAGTGAACTTGCTTTTTTAAGATGCTTTTGAATAAAATGTACCTTTTAAATTTTATAAAAGTGGTTCCGTATTCTATTCCTTTTTTGATTATTTATTCTTTATAATACGTTAATGAAAATCCCCTTCCTCTTTCTCTCACTCTCTCTCTCTCTTTATCTATCCATCTATCTATCTATCTATCTATCTATATATTTATAGATATAAATATATATAAAGTGATGCTTTTTCACGGTGTACATCAACTGTGTTCGTTTGCCTCAACTTGATTGCGTTATCAAGATACGCGTATACGATAATCTGTCTGAATGATTATAGATGCTATTTTATCTTATAGACAAAGGGAATGATCTGTGTGTGTGTGTGTGTGTGTGTGTGAGTGTGTGTGTGTATATATATATATATATATATATATATATATATATATATATATATATTTCACGCTTGTATTGGGAATGTGAAGTAATTTTTATATGCGTATGTATATACATATAACTTTTATATATATGCATATAGATATGCATATATATATTATTTGTAAATGTGTGTGTATATATGTATATATATATATATATATATATATATATATATATATATATATATATTTATATATATATATATACATACATACATCATCATCATCATCAGTCTTTTAGCGTCCGTCGTTGGACATAGACCTTCCCCAGGATTTGCCACACTTCTCTATCATGGGCGTCACGGAGCCAGTATTTCCTGAACTTGTCTAGCTCATCTCTCCATCTAACATTTTGCCGGCCTCGGTTGCGCATATGGTCTCGGGGAACCCATGTTGTGAGTCTTGATGTCCATCGATTGTCAGCCATTCTTGCAACATGGCCAGCCCACCGCCATTTGAGATTTTTTATGGATTCTATGATGTTTCTAACTCTTGTCTTTTCCCGGATGTGCTGTGCTGTTTTGTGGTCTCTCCATGTGAGGCCCAGCATTATTCTTTCATGTGCACGTTGCATAGTTCTCAGCTTACGGGTCTGTCTCTTGGTTAAGTTCCATGTTTCAGCTCCATAAGTGACTATTGGGAGGATGCATTGGTTATACACCCTTCTCTATAGGATTAATGGGATCTTATTATTTTTGAAGGTTGAGCTAGCTCTGCCAAAGGCTTGCCATCCTAATATGTATACATATATGTACATATATATACTTATATATGTAATATATGTATATACGTACGTATATAAAAATCACTTCACATTCTCTGTAAAAAAGTAAAGTATATACATATATATATATACATATATATATATATATATATTTATATATATATATATGTATATATATTTATATGTATTGGCTCATATATTAAATCTCAATAACACAATGAGTTGAAAGAAATAATAACAGCTGATATATGTATATATATATATATATATGTGTGTGTGTGTGTGTGTGTTTGTGTGTGTATGTGTTTGTATGTGTGTGGTTGTGTGTGTGTGTGATTGGAATTCGGAGTTGAAACAGTTTTTTGGTGCTCCTGCATTGCCGGCGACTATTTTGGTTGCTAGCTCAATTCTGGCATAAGTCTCATATAATCTATTAGTTTATTTCTTGTTTATACCATTCACATTATCTTGACCATATGGTATGTCCAGTTTGTAATAACAGGTGAAAATTTCAAATAAGAGTTCAATAAAATGTAATTCACGATCATTTTGTTGAATCACATATCCACACACACACACGTATACATATATATATGTATGATAGATACATATGTGAAAATCCCATCACATCCATGATAAACCAAAAAAAATCTTCTTCTTTCTCTCTGTATGTCTGTTTGTCTATTTGTACAAAAGCATGAAATGAAGTGGTAAATTGTTCATAAAATTTGAATTGAATTAACAACACAAAATGAACAACAAGAATCAAGTGTAAGTTTAAAATTTTTTTATGTATATACATGTACACCTGTATTCTTATATAAACGTATACATATATAAATACATGTATGTATGTATATTTACACACACACACACACGTGCATGCAAACACACACAGAGAAATGTATGTGTGTGTGTTTATATATATATATATATATATATATATATATATATATATATATATATATATATATATATATATATAATACAAATCAAATAAAACAGATCAAATAGAATCAAAGAGAAACTCCTCCCACCTAAACACACCCACAAGTGATTTCCCTGACAGGAATCATATGCCTTCAGAAACCCAGACAGGGCAGAGAAATTAACATGCTGGTGTGACAAATCCCCATACTAATATATATCTTGCTCTTCTCTGAACTAACTTAGCAGTCAAAATTGTATTTTTCAGGCTCTGTGTGGATAAATCAACAATACATTGGATACTTCACTATATCATGTTTTATTGATTCCCTTATTTGGATGATTTTCTTTTTCATTTATTGCATGTGTAGCAATCCTAATTCTCATATTTCTAGCTCTACTCAAAAACAACATAACTGTTGGAGTATAAACTTTAATATATCGAGCACTCTATGGAATAAATCCTGCACGTATTGGACATTGCTTTATATTATATTGTATCATGCTATATTGCAAACCCGATGTGTACTATATATATACATATATATATATATATATATATATATATATATATATATATATATATATATATATATATATATATTGCATGCGTATGTATATGTACATGTATATACATAGAAAGGTATATACATATTTGTTATGTTTGTGTGTGTGTATATATACATATATATATATATATATATATATATATACATATATATATTGTACATATTGTATGTATATATGTGCATATATATGTATTCAGATCGTGTATCAATCTATTTATCTCTCTCTTTCTCTCTCTCTGTCTCTCTGTCTCTTTGTCTGTTCTTTATCTCTGTTTCTCAGTCCCTTCTTCTCTCTCTCTCTCATTCTCTCTCTCTCTCACTCTCTCTTTCTCTCTCTCTTTCTCTCTATATATATATATATGTATATATATATATACATATATATATGTATAGATTCATCTTTTTATCATGTAATATAACCCCATTTACTCTGCCAAACGATTACTATGTGATGGAATCACTTGTGATGAATTAATTTCACTTCAATCAGTCCATTAAACGCTGTTTAGTTAATTTTAAAAACTTTTCAATACTGTATTTATTCTTCAATAGTGACAATTCCTAAAAAAAAGTCCAGCATTTCACGTTGGTCTCCTTTACTAAAAAACATACTCACTTTTGCCGGGATTTTTTCATCAGTGATAAGTGCTTTATGTAGCAGTTATTTTCAAGAGCTGCAGAAAACATTGTCCGTGTTTTGCTCTTAGAAAATATTGCAAAAAGCATTAGTTGAACATTGCTCATCTAATCACACTATGATTTCGCCCAGTTGAGAATAGAAACAACAAGGCATCATGAAATTCTTTAATCATCGGTTATAGCGTGCAGGCGAAAGCAGGGAAACGGTAGTATAGGAAAAAAAAGCATACTGAACTATGTTTCCATAAACCAAAGAGTGTTTCACGAAAATGTATTCCTTTGTTAATGAGATATAGAGCACCTTTCAACGTTGGAAATCATCAGCCATCACACAAAACAAGTCTTTAGGAAGCTTACTTTTGAATATCTTGACCCTGATTGTCATGAATAAATCTACCTTATTCTATTACAGCATAAAGTTAATAGTCACCTTCCCCTAAAATACGTTAACTTCGATGGCATCTATACTTTGATAAGTACAAGTATCCCATTCATTTGCAGATATAAGCAAGCTGTAAGATAAGGAATTTGTTCAAGTTCAATTTCCCCGTTTCCTATGATAATGTCATGATCTGCGGTTTCAAAGCAAGGGCAGACCCATTTACTTTATTTCTTGTGACCGATATCTTCTAGTAAACCCTCAGAAGAGATATACAGGACGTATCTGTCCGAGCAGCAACAGGAACCTTTCCCTCTCTCCCTCATTCTTTCCCTCTGTCTCTCCCTCACTTTCTGTCTGTCTGTCTGTCTGTCTGTCTGTCTGTCTGTCTGTCTGTCTGTCTCTCTCTCTCTCTCTCTCTCTCTCTCTCTCTCTCTCTCTCTCTATATATATATATATATATATATATATATATATATACGTGTGTGTATATCCTAAATGATTCTCGAAGAATACTTAAATCCACTCATTCTTTCGTGGTGTGTTCAAAGGTGTAACTACAGTAGGACTAGGTAATCATTTATTGCAATGCGAGTTTGTTGTGTGATGTGTACGTTTCTAATCGGAAACGATGCTTACTGATCTTGGGAAATGATTGCTGATAAGCAGGACTAGACGTCTCTAATTTCCACTAACTTTTAAGGGTCTTCTCGACTTAAGTCCAAAACCAATTATTCAATTCAAATTGCGTCAGTTGAAGAACATTTTGCACGTAAGGATTCTTTGCAAAACTTCCCTTCCTTTGAAATTATCAATTTTTGTGTCTTAAGCAAGCTTAGGCATGAATATATTCACATTCTTATATTAATGATCCTGAAAGTGTTCTCAATATTAATCCAGTGTTGATGTATCTTATCCAACACTTAATTGAAAAAATGAAAAAAAGAAAAAGAAAACAAATAACAACTTATTCCATATCACTCAAGTAAATTCATGTTTCCTGAGCATAATCACGGGAAGGGCATTTTTTTCACATGACAGGTATTCAGTTTTCAACCTCAAACTACTAAAAGATTGCCATTATGTTAAGCTTTAAGAGTTTATATTTATAGATTTATCATGAGATAAAGGAATAGATCCAAGAAAATGAATATATCACGTCTTAACATATTAGTTGACATCATAGACTAAAAAAAAAAAAGACTCACGTAGTCGCAAAAGACTTCAGTTTTCTGAATCCAAAGATTACACATTTTCATTGTTATTTTTTCTGAAAATTTCTCATTGATCTAATAATTGCTTGTTATCACAGTGAACAACCGTTGAAGTTTGCTGCGTCAATCGTAAAAAAAGAAAAGAAAACCTTCGATGAGACTTGGAATTACTTTGCATAAGCATGCCATTTTGGTAGGAAGATTCTTTTCCTTTAATTTTCAATTCAAAAAGCCTATTTCATCTGTTGTAAATTGTGAACATCCATAACCAAGATACAATATTAATTTTCTTAGTGTGTTGAAGATAAAGACATCGATCAGACATTGGTAACACCTAAGCTTATTGAAGTACGGCATAAATTCAAATGAGGGAAACAGAGGTAGGTATAATCTCTCATGCAAGTCTTTGAATTGCAAAGTTATGCTTACATTGGGAATCAGCATTCAATTCCTTTGATTTCACCTAGGATTGAGTACCATACTCTGGCACAGGTGTGAAATGCATAAAAATTGCGGCATTATTGATTTTTACTGAACTCAACATTTTTTTTCTAATATTTTGGCCACAAATATCGGGTATTTAGTAAATATAGATTAACATCATTACGGTAGTGAGTGTCTGCGAAGCTAACTAGCTAATTACTCCAATGTTAGGGGTACAGATAAGATATTTGGTTACTTCCATAATAACCATAATGACGATATCCTTATTTGTATTTCCTGTGTATATTTATATTTTTAATCTTCTTGGCTTTTGCTTTGAGAATTTCCACTTTCCAGATTCGATGAATTTAGTACTTGTTGGCCACAGAAATAAATTTGCAATGGATTGTTTTTTCCATCCTATTTCAAAAAGCAGTTTGTCATTGAAAATATTATAATCTTTAAAAAACCGTGCATTGAAAAAAAAGTATTTGTTGCATGAAACCATACTATTGCTTCTCACAAATTTGATAATGATTGAATGCTTACAATTTGAAGCGTTAAGTCGCATGAGCAGCAACGATCAATTGGAATTTCCCTCATAAAAATATGATTCCGTAAACTGAAACAATTCGCACCAAATAGATAGTAATGGTAGATTTATGTGAAGATGTTGGAATATTCCGAGACACAAAATGTTAGTGATGGGATGTTAGGCAAAGTCATTACAGGTTTCATTGGTAAGACATACAAAGAGTGAATAGTAAGAGGGAGGAAGATAGGGGGTTACACTGCCTCTCAACGGGTCTGAGCAAAGCAAATGCTGAAAACTATTGTCAATTTTAGCCATCTCGTATAACGGTGAAAAAAAAGCCGTATAACTAACTTTTTGGATTGGGGAAAGAATGGGATATCTGCATCCCGAATCAAAATGCTGTTTTCCTCTCCGCACATGTCGTCTTAAACACGTTACCATGGAGCCTCACACCATTGTTACTCTGGTGAGTTTGACCTATAGAGATTGTTGCTTACTCCCAACAGGCGTTAGAGCTCGGTGTTCAAGCCACATGAATATTTTCAAAGCAGACAAAGATTCACATACGATCTATTGGTGCAGTGCAGCATCGATTTCCCCTGTATTTGCCCTTATTTTGCACAAAGCTTGGCTCGGTAATATCAAAAATTTAAAATGTTATGACGAGTACTATCGCAATGTTTTTTTGTTGTTTTTTCAATCATTTCATGCGTCGTAGACTTCTGGCTTTGCTTTAATCTGTTCATAAATGTGGGGTATTATTGAAACACATTCTTTGAGCACCTTATTTTTTTCCATTTGGTTTTGTACTTTAGCACAGTGATATAAGGGATGTAGAATCTTATATATATCTTTTTTGACGATTAAATATTTTGAGCGTTTCGATCAGTCAAATTTGCTGGAAATATCTACTCCGTTTCATCAACATGTAATCAAATACAATTTTTTTTTTACATAATATTTCCTCTCTTCATCACAACAGTAAAATGATTATTTTCTCCTTGTTTTAGCACATGATAAAAATGAAAAGTAACCGATGAATGAAAATGAATGAAATATGATTTCAAATGCTTGGCTGATGGGAGTATATATCAGTCCTTCATTAAATCTGAAAAAGTATGAACCTACTAAAAATCTCTAGGGTTTTGCACGACAGATTATAAACAAATGAGATAAAAGTAAGCTGAGACTTGCTAATACAAACTTGCCAACGGCTTCAAATTGTGCTAATAGTAAATAGTAGTTTTTCATCTTTCTCTTTCTCTCTCTATCCTCCCCCCTCCCTTTCTCTCTCTATCTCTCTCTCTCTCTCTCTCTCTCTCTCTCTATATATATATATATATATATATATAGATTATTATATATATATATATATATATATAGATTATTATATATATATATTTAATATATACAGTTATTATGTGAATTCGGAACTGAAATCTTTACTGAATATTTGCATGTTATGCAAAATAAATGCTCTTTTGATCATTAAAAGATGAACTAATTCGTGTACCTTTGTATATAACAGATTTGAAATATACGTACAATTATATACATATATATATATATATATATATATATATATATATATATATATATATATATATATATATATATACACATATATATATATTTGGAGAGAGAGAGAGGGGGAGTGAGAGATGTATGTGGTTTAACAGCTAAACTAATATACAAATGTCAAGGAATATAAAGAATTATTTGGATTTACTAATACGTAGAAGTTATGTCTTATGTTTCTGAATCCGACAAAGATAATATCCGTCGCGAAAACGCTATGTCTATGTTTCCAAACTCTGAACGGTTGATGACTTCTGTTGTAACTGTTTTTGTTCGTGCTGAATTTTCCTTGCTTTGGACCTGTTAAATAGGGTTCAAACAATAATAGTCCGATTCGTATTTAAACCATTCCTTCTTTTTAAACAATCTCTATGAATTGAATGCTCTTGTGCATTGGCGAGAAAATCACTAAATTCATCAAAATTTAATCTAATACCAGAACCTTAAAGCCTGAATTTATTATTAATCTGCTTGGATCATCCAGTTGGTTATTTTCATTTTTCATAATAAATTAATTGGACTGAAAATCCATTGTAATTGCTTTGCCTATCCTGTGATTTGGTTTCTTATTGGTCCATGAATTATCCAGACATCGAACCCAGATCTTTGTCCTGTACATCCCAACAGATATTTGCTTTCCTGGGAGTATAGGCATAAGTCAATCTCCCTGCCATCGAAAGTATCCCCTTTTTTATAATATTAGAAAAATATCAGAATATTAGCCCTAAAAATCAATTCCGTAAAAAATAGATTGCTTTTACACATTTCCTGAATGGGAATAAAATTAATAATCATCAAGTTTCAAGTAATTGCACGGCTGCATAGCTAACCAAACCTTTGACATGGACCTTATTAACTAAGCTGAACTTAGACTTACGTAAGGCTACAAAAATGACTCACTCGGTGAGGGTCATATTTACACCATCAACAATTTGGTTTGATGGATAAGCTCATTTACGTTTGGCTCACTGTTGATGTCCCATGTACATCATTTTACTATTATATTCTATTTCAGTATCTGTCGATGTAAGACTAGAGGAAGATTTTTTCCATCATATGTACCTAGCTTACTGTGCTGTAATTCTTTCTTTGTGGAGTTGGATTACGACTGCATTTATCCGAAGGCTGGGCAACTTTCAGCAAACTCGACAATATCATGGAGAGCCAAAGAGAGGCAATTAAACTTGGGAAGAAAGTTTTTGATGGATGTACCCTCTGGTTTTTACGTGCGGCTGCAAGATTTGGACAATGAACAAAAGCCAACCAGAAATATTTTCTGCAGCTTGGAGGAAGATACATTGGGTAGTTACATATAACATTTCGAGAAAAGAAGCAGAACAGCTGGATGAATCATCAAGCAGGTGTCATCAACATCAATCTATTCGGCATGCATGAAAACAGGTGCGTGGAATATCTCACCAATTGAACATCGGAATCACCTGATGAACACCAAAAGAGAAGACCAGAATTCGGATCCTAACGAACCAGAAGTTTCAGTGACGAGTTAGACCATCAGGTCTAACATGATCGTATATTGCTAAGAAAGATATCTATGTGATAAAACGCAGGACTTCCTCATTCAGGAGGGAGAAAAATCTGATGTTGTTGAATCATCAATTAATCTACCTTATCATGAATCTTGGGGTTAAAAATCTTTTGTCTTTGAAGATATCTAAGATAGATTATTATGGTACATGACTAATAGATTTGACCGTTTAGAGAACAGAGAAACAAGCAAAAAAAGTTTTAAAAGCTGCCTGCAAATCTGCAGTTGGTGGTTAATGAATTTCATTCAAAGTTAGAGACACAACGCCATAGCGGCAGCACGATCAGTGATACGGCTTACTACATCACTGATGATCCGTATTATTAGTTATTCACA
>OY735199.1:63009351-63014351 GCA_963457665.1 Thysanoteuthis rhombus | reverse complement strand
GTTTTTTTATTCACTTATGTGGTTGGCTCTTTGATTTGAAATGTTAAAAAAATATCAAAATATATCATAAAAAAATGAAATAAATTGAAGTAGATATCAAGGCTAATACTAAAATTTCACATTTTTTGAATTCCTTGCAATTCAAATAATAATGTATTTGAACTATATAAAAAAGGAACTTTATGATAAAGTGCAGCAAAACCAATTCTGCCATCTGAATATCATTGAAAAGATATCTAAATATATATTGAACCTAGATAGACATATTTTTCTTCCAATGAAAAAATATTTGATAAAGTTGAACATGATTATATCAGAACCCTGAAAAATTGAAGTTTCACTGGAAGAAACCTTGATTGTGACTAATAAAAAGAATTCAATTGCAAGAAAAAAGAGAAAGAAACAAAATAAACAATAGAAAAATCATCTGGTATACACCATCATTCAACCCACAAGTAAAAACTAAGATAAGATATTCATTCAACTATCAAAAACATTCCCTGAAAAAACCATACACTGAGCAATATATCCACCAAAAACATACTGAAAGTCAGCTTTAGCTGTACAAAAAATGTCAATACACTTATCAAGAAACATAACAATAAACGTGTGAGAAAGAGTCTAAGGAAAACTTAGATATCAAAAAACTGCAATCGTACCGATAAGAATAGTTGCCATCAGCAAAACAGAAGTCTCAGATCAAATATTGTATACTGAGCAGAAATATCACCTCAAAAAATACTTCAGACGTAGAATATTCCATCAGAATATCTTAAACTTCATTTAAACTTGGACTAACCAACTGCACATCTTCTTTATGAACAAAAAATAGAAACATACATCATTTTCTACATGTACAAATGAATTCCAAACGAACAGTTAAATGGAAAGATTTAAGACAAACCTATATATGCTGAAATATGGAAAATCCATATTACTTCGGTCTAAATCAGAAATTTGAAATACTCGGTTTCGCTGGAGAGAGAAAAAAAAACTAAAATAGATTCATTAAACAGGGAAAATAAAATATGGTATCCCTCAAAATTTCTAGTAAGAAATATAACTCAATAACCCATACATTAGTTCACTAAAAGTAATATTGGCAGTTTACCCACATATTAATCGCAAAGAAACATCTAATCAACATTGTCCACTCCCTGACACGTTAATTACAAACAATACAATCCTCCATGAATAAAAAGGACAGTAATATAGTCTATAAATCTAATGTAAAAATCAACGTGGAAATGAAAACTTCCCTTAGTACACATTTCAGCATCCACTTATAGATAACTCAAACATCCAGTCGATACCCCTTGACATGTAACTTATAGCAATTAGCAAAACAGATGCACTACAACAACAAAAACAACAACAACAATAATAATAATAATAATAATAATAATAATAATAATAATAATAATAATAATAATAATAATAATAATAATAATAATCTAGATTAATTCTGATGATTGACTTCGAAGACTAACTCAGGCTAAATTTTAAGATTAACTCTGTGACTATTCTTATTTATTTATTGTCTTATTAATAACGACGATAATAATTACTCCAGGGAAAGGAGCATTTAAATACAGGAAATTCATTGTAGTTCTATTAGCTATTGACCCAGAGAGAATCCTGATCTTTTTTTTTACTATAGATACATCATTGCTGTCGCCATCCAAAAGAAAAATGAATGATCACTTCGACAGGGCAAGCCTTGGCAGAGCAATCTCAACCTTCCAGAACAGGAAAATCCAATTAGTTCTGAAAAAAAAGGTATACAACCAATGGATTCCCCAATAGTCTATAGAGCTGAAGTAAGGGACCTAACCAAGAGACTCAACCTCAAACTGAGAACCATACAACAGATATTTCATTTCCTATTTCAAGGTGTCAGTGCCCGATTAGGTGAAAAACAACTACGTTGAGCCAATCTACGGGTTTTTATAATATCTAATTTTTCTTTAACGGACAGAGAATTATTTATTTACTGCCCTCATGGAAATTAGGCCTGTTCCTTTATCGGCAAATCTTCATTCACATTGACACGAATATATATTAAATGTCATCTCTAATTGAAACTAATATGTAATGAGCTTGTTCATTATTTAAGTTTTACCTGTTTTATATGTTCTCTTAATGATGGTAGAAAATGCGGAAAATCATATTGTAATATATACCCTAAGAATAATGGATCAGATTTTGAACATAAGGGAATGCAATCAACATTCTTAGATTAGGAAATCAAAATTGAAGATGGAATGTTCATCTAGAAATTGTTTAATCGACGAAATACTTTCCTGTTCCAGAACAATATTATTGTAATAATTGAGAATCTCGCGGGTAACTGTAAGATTTATTGATTTTATACCGAAAATTGTTTATTTCGTTGTAAGAATGGTCAATCAAAGCAGTTAAATTAGTAAGATTTTTCAAACAATCTGATAAAACCATGATTAGACATCTTGATCCCTTTGAAACTCATCAGTGTGACCATAGAGAAGTGAAAGCGAAAAAAAAAAAAAATGATATCAAAAGTATGGGAATGGAATAAATGAATAGTGTATATTGAAATAAATCAACTTGTATCAATGTTAAGGGATTTATGTTACAAAAGGAGATCGACCCAGTCTTTAACAACGCAAAATAACGTTGTATTGAGTTTAATCGGGGAAAGAGAAAAACATCCGGGCCTGATTCATTTGTCTGACCGATGGTAGGTTGACTGGGTTGGGAGATCAAACATGGAATGCCATGTAACAAATTGTTTTAGTATATTTATGGAATCGCCCAGTGAGGTGTTACGACCAGTTATAAAATGGTTTAGTTTCAACCATGTACATAAAGATTCTTAATCTGAGAATTAAAAGTGTTAAAAAGAAAACATGTGATGGAACCTTGATGTTATACGACGTGGAAAAATCAACTGTAAGATTAGTCTAAAAAACCTGTCAAATTTTCCGGTTGAATATGTTGTTAGAGGATCAACTCGAAGAAATTCTTCTGTATAATTAAAGATGATATAAGAATGCATGCAGTCTGAAATAAAACCAAGACAATCGGTTTTGATATTCACATAGGTGTACATTCAATAGAAATGACACGAAGTGCTAATGATGTCTGTTCTGATGCTAACTGATCCCCCATTGTTAAAAATTTTTCTTGGGGGTGGGGTCAACGTAAGTGGACGATGTTTAAAAAAAAGAATAAGTACGTACAATAAAATACCAGACTACAATAGACTAAAAACTTTATTTCAAATGACAGACTACATGTATGATAAAAACTTTAAGATAATAAAGGGAGATGGAGTTTTGTTTTTGAAGTTCCAGAAACAGTTACGTGTTGGATAGTCGAGAATCCGAATATACATTGTACCATAATAACAAAGTATACGTGAAACAAAAAAAATAAAGAAAATTTTCTCTCTCTCTCTCTCTCTCTCTCTCTCTCTCTCTCTATATATATATATATATATATATATATATATATATAAATCAGGTTTTTAGAATAGCATAATATAATATAAAGCAATGTTTGATTTGTGATTGATTCATTTTGTAGATCGTACAGTGCTCAATAAGAAGAACTTTGAACTCAAAGAGTGAAGTTAGTTTATAGTAGAACTGGAAATATAGTGAAAAGTACATTCGTTACGCAAACCCATCTATATTCAGCCGTCTTTGAGCATTCAGTTTATAATTTATTTTGTGGGTCCAAATTAATACATATATAGATATATTTAAAAATAAGTAAGTAAATTCCGCAATAAGGCTTGAGCAAATTTTAGAAAAGTATCGAAAAAGAGAGCCAAACTTTTTAGTTATCGATTTGTGGTATAGTAGTTTTAACTGGTTTTGTAAAAGTCTTCAAAAGGCTGATGTGATTCTGTTTCTGGTCATTATTTTCCATTGTCTCGTCGAGGTTGGTTAAATCAGGGCCATTTGTATAACGACCTTGATTAAGATTCAAATTCCATGCGTATAATAAAAATCCCAGCCGTTGATGAGTTCTTCGAAAAGAAGGGGTTGATGCTGGAAGCTCCTTTAAGGATAGAGGTAATTGAGATGAGGCATCAACATACGTGGATGCGAATATCAATAGTGTGGCTTAATTGTATGTCGATATGTGTAGTAAGTGATTTTCTGAATGTGTATAATAGAGATGTTAAGGGTTGAAGTATCAATGTCTGTGAATATGTGTGTACACAGTATGGTTGAATTGTATTTTGGTATGATTGCAGATTTGTATAGTAAGGGATGGTATGAATGTGTGTATGAGAGAATCAATGTGTTTAAATGTGTGTGATTGCAGTATGGCAGAATTGCATTCAGTTCTGGTTGTAGGATTGTGCAATGAATGATGAACAAATATGAATATGAATAAATGTGTACAATTTTTTTTTCATCATCATTTTGAAAACGGAGCAATGTTTTCCAAGGGGATCAGAACCGTAGTTCCAACCCTGAATTGAAGAATTGAAGAATTAGTCAAAATTGAATTGAAGGTTTTAAAAAATTGTCTCCCATCATCTTCTTTTGGAACATTGTCAATGTTCTTTTTGTAAAAATAGAAAATTGGTTCTCATGTAATATACTAAAATGTGTGAACTTACTTTGAGCTTCATTGTCGACTGATCTCTGATTTGTTGTTAATGTGCAGTGGTCCTGTTCCTAAGCTGTGAGATTTCCTCATGCATTTTCAGTACAATCTCGACAAATAGTGGCAAAAATGATGATTTTAAAGTTACAATAGGTGTTGAATTCGATTTTGAAGGTCGTACCACATTTGAAAGTGTATGTACGTTTTTCCATTGAATGTTTGGATAAGCTTCAATTAGGTCAAATGCATTTGGTTATCTTATTCTGCTTTCTTGGAAAATGTGGCTTTTGTCAGTGGCTTCTAATAATTTTTAAGTTGGCATTTACTTTCGATTATTACACACACATGCACACACACACACACATATATATATGTATGTATGTATGTATGTATTG
>OY735199.1:62961851-63006851 GCA_963457665.1 Thysanoteuthis rhombus | reverse complement strand
AAACGGCTTTTAATCACTCCTTACAGAAAGAGACAAGATTCAACTGTCTTACTATGATAAATAAAGCACCGTTCACACAACAAATTGACTCGCTTTGTGACCATATCAGTTAAGATTCTGTAAAAATCTCTCCTTACCTTCAGCAATCTCTGGCCTTCCCTTTCTCTCTGTCTCTCTCCCTCTTTATATATATATATATATATATATATATATATATATATATATATATATATATATATATATATATGTGTATATATACGTATGTATATATATATATATATATATATATATATATATAAATGGGAATCAAATTTGACTAAAGAAATAAGTAAAGCACATATGAATCTATGATGCTTCATCAACTTTAATAGCATTCTGCTAGTCCTCATCTACGTTTGAATGTTACAATTCCAATGATAACACATGGGAAATTCATCAAATTCATCAAATGATTTATTGACAAAAAATATAAGCCCTTTTTATACTGTCCATTGTTCATACTTCAAATAATATATCATTTAAATTGATGGAGAGATTCTGGAAAGATTCTGCTGTTTACGTATGGCAACGATGTTGGGAACATCAGTGGAAAATCTATGAATCTCTGCAAATGTACACACTTCTTTCTCTGTACAATGCCGAACTTTTTACAGAGTTTCGCTGACATTGAGCAAGGACTTTTGGTGATCGTGTTGAATACATTACCTACGATTCAAGAGTAAGTGAGGTGACAGGCCCCAAAAGTATACTCTTTTTTTTAACCTATGGGAAAAACATCCGTAAAATTGCATTAAATTCCATTCCAAAATTTCAGAGATATCCCGTGGATCGAAAATTGGAGGTGGTGTTAAATTGTAAATAGAACGCTAACCCTAAACACTTAAAAAATTATGTTTTACAAAAATGTATGTAAGATCCATATACGACATTAAGACACGCTATTTAGCGTTAGAATTGCACTGTTGACTCAAAAACTGTAAGAGAAATTCTCAATGAATTTTCACGGAGAAAGTGAGGAATCGCCATACAAATACGTTTTTACATTTAGGAGCGCCTCCAGAAAGTTCTCACAGTTCCTTTCCCAAGTATTTTGGTTGAAATGAACTTCATTGAATAAATCCTTGTTCTGAAACTCCAAATTTAAGAAAAAAGAAGTTAAATGAAGGGTTCTATCCATGACAGGCAATAACAAGAAACTTTCTTCCTGTCAGTTGTAAGGAGCAGTAGTCCCAAAGTATTGTGATCAGTTCGTTTGACTACATTAAGAAATCATTATTCCAAAACATCTATCTCTGGGAATCAGATTTTATTCATAACTGTGTGCAGAAATGGACCATTTATTCCCGTTCATATCTATCTATCTATCTATCTATCTATCTATCTATATATATATATACATATATATATATATATATACATATATATATATATATATATATATATATATATATATATATATGTATATGTATATAGGTATATATATATATGTATATATATGTATATGTATATAGGTATATATATATATGTATATATATATATATATATATATACACTTTGATATTTGAAGCTTTTGTTGTTCACTTTTTATCATCGCACCCTCTTTGCTAAAGCTACTGAGACTATCGACGTAATATTCTAAACGTAGACAAAAAAGAGGTCAATCAACCTCATAAACTATGCGGATTTAATCTTGTAAGTCATTTAAAATCCCAGGGGGGTAATTTCTTGTTCATTCGTCCCCAATATTCTGAACAGTACGTCGGAATTTTACTCCAAAGATGTTTTAATTTAGCAAGTTGGTGAATTTTTCGAATTATTTCAATATATGTGACGAATTTCTAATATAATTCAAGGTCAGTGAAAGTAATTTCTTGTCATTATAGTACACTTTCCGAAGTTTTTGGCCTCAATTTAGCAGCCATAAAATTGGACGTAAAGATACATTTTTCTATGGAAAAATACTTTTGCATCATATAGTGATAAAAAGATAGGTCCATCTTCTCTGAATCAAGATATGATATATATATATATATATATATATATATATATATATATATATATATATATATATATATGTATGTATATATATATATATATATATATATATATATATATATATATAT
The DNA here is from genome assembly GCA_963457665.1 of Thysanoteuthis rhombus. Taxonomy (NCBI): domain Eukaryota; kingdom Metazoa; phylum Mollusca; class Cephalopoda; order Oegopsida; family Thysanoteuthidae; genus Thysanoteuthis; species Thysanoteuthis major. The sequence continues at coordinate 63,004,728 of OY735199.1, read as the reverse complement.
ATATATATATATATATATAATGATACCAATACCAACTGCTGCAGTAAGAACATAATATACCTCCTAGAGTGCAATAGATGTAAGTTACAGTTCATAGGCAAGTCCGAGTGGCAATTTAATATTAGACTCAACAATTATAGACATAAGATTAAGTCAAAAAACAATCGTAGCCGACTTCCCGCAGAACTACACTTTCGTACACCTGACCACAATTTTGCCACTGATGCTAGCTTTACCATCATAAAAAAAATAGAAAAAAACTACTCCAATTGACATAACTAAAGTTCCAGAGAAACACAAGGATATGTGGATCAATAAACTTAAAACCCTATATCCTAATGGATTGAACACTAAACTGAACAACCCTCATCATACAGGACCCTAATACACAAAACTCCTACCATTAATATCCTCACACCCACATCTAAGACACATTCAATAATGGAAGCTTCAAAGCCGCCGAGATCCATTGGAAAAATTTCACCCCAGCCAGTTATAACCCCTGTCCAAATCATAGCCAACACATTTTCAATAATTTATAAGGTTGATACCTATGTAGCTCCTTGACCTTACCACCCCTCTATTTACACTACCCCTAACATACCAAAAATCTAACTCCATATCACTCCCTAAGACCAACTGCTACTGCTTAACCAAAGACCTGATAACTTACTGGACATTCTCCCACTCAGCAGAAGGCCTCCAGCAGCCCCGACAACACAATTTACCCACAATGCATAGCTCCTGATAGTGAACCCTGGTTCCACATGGTACATTTTAATACACACTCACACAGCACACAGCACTAATGATGGGAAGAATCCCGAAACATATATGGACAATTTACTTCTAAGGATTAATAAACCTTACCTCTAAACACCTCACTCCCAAGTCTGTCTCACTCTCTACAGTACACATCATATATATATATATATATATATATATATATATATATATATATATGTGTGTGTGTGTATGTGTGTGTTTGTGTATATATATATATATATATATATATATATATATATATATATAATTCATGAGTTTAAGACAAAAATGTTTATCCCTCTATCTACCTCTTTGTTTTTTTGGTTATGCTTCTTGAAAATCTTTTAGAATAGATATCGTTTCATGCCTACACTCAACCTTTCTAAATAAAGTAAAAGTTTTAGCAGCATAGTTAATACTTGAATTCTACTGCAACACTTTGTTTGCGCCATACAAAAGCATGCACTAATCAAAACAGCACTATAAAATGTGATCTTTTACAAGCAATACACATTGCTACATGAGGTGTGTTGAGAGCGTTTTTCTTACGTCACATTGTGATTTAGAAAAATTGATTCAAAACAGAAAACAACAAAACATTCATTTACCTATCATAATATATGATTAAAATGTAAGGGATCCGTTCAACTTTGAATAACATGTTACCCCACCCCATTAAAATTCCATGTTGAGCATGAATCTGAAACTCACTAAAAGAAATTGCCCAGAGATCATTTAGGTACACTCAGAACATTTTATTGGGTTGATCATTTTTTATGACTCTCACATACATACTGATAGACTGACAAACAGACGAATTATAAGATGAATTGTGGTATATTTTCACTAAAAATCACTCCATGAATACTGAATTCGTTGCTCGATTTTCATGATCATCCGACAAAATAGTTTTCCACTGATTTTCTCAAATTTCTCCACCCTTAAATTCCCCTTCGCCTTGTTCGACAAACGAAAAGTGTCCAGTCTATCGAATCAGTCGGAACATTGCACCATTAGAGTCTTGGATACAATCAATAAACTTTTTTAATCGAAATTCAATTCGTTCATTTCATGAAATGTAAAAGTTTTTCTTTCTCAATTTTTTTAGTTCAATGTCTCAAGAATATGCAAGTATATGGAAGACTAATCACCAAAATTCCCTAAATGACATTTCAGATTCATAAATTTTGGGGATATTGATGAACTTTGAATATATGAAGCATTCTTCTATGTAAAGGGAGATTCAGTAAAATGATAATGAGCAAGTTAGTTTGAGAGATTTATTATAGAATATAGAGTTGAATTGCCAGTGAATGGTAGACTAAAATAATCTCACTAAATAGCAATCTATCGGAGATTGCGGTGGTTGGATGTATAGGAAACACTGGGTGACGTGAAGAGAAAGATTGTGTGCCCGCTGTAAATAAGAGCTGGACACAGTTTTCACTTTTCGTCGTTTAAAAAAAAAAAAAAGAAGAAAGAAAAAAAAAAGGGGCGTGAAGCAAGCATAAAAAAAGCGGGGGCTACTTGTATCACAATTTTATCCCTTTTCAAAAAAGGGGAAAGAACTCATTACACTGGAATAATCAATTGTTCTGTTGGTAAAAAGATTTTATATCAACAAACGTAGCTCATCAGTGGAAGTCCATGAATATGGACAGAAAAAGAAATAAAATTACACTCTTCATGATATAAGTACATTTTTTTTTGCTATTATAATAAGTTTCTATTGATTCATTTATAGCTTCCTTCCATTCCACCATCTGGCTGCAATATGGTTTGCTGTTCCAATAAATTAAAGCTCCTTATCCCTTACAAATCGAAAAAGTGATAGAAGCGATACTTAACTGGGATCCAAACGATATCAACGAATCATAGATAATAAAACTATGACTTGTATGTTACCTCAAATTAAATTCTTTTTTTACATCGAATTAGAAAATGCCCCCTTCATAACATCGTTGAGAGATATGAAGCATAGTTTAGTTGGGCACAAAAGGATTAGGAAGAATGTTATTCGTATTCATCCAAATCAGGAGTGCCTGCCCAAGGGTACGCCATTATCTCTGCCTCAAAAGTAGGGCTGGTGGTGATATATCATATCAAATCGGTAATAAACAATGCAATGTTTGTAACAGGTGTAAAAATGTCCATAATCACCCTGAATGTAGTCTGTTCTCGTAGAAAGAAAAAAGTTCGACCCTCACTTATTCGATCGTGATTGTGGTCCTGTGCCAAAACTAAGCCAAATTTAGTGAAACGCCCCGCCGTTGGGCGATGGTGAGAAGCATGTCTTGAAGATATTACTATAGAGTAGTGATTTTGTTCATCGCCAGATACCCTATCAATAACTGCCTATAGCCTCTCATGCGACTTTGTTAGTAACTTGATGGTCAACTGTTGGGATCGTGGCGAAAGAGCTGCATGGGATTTAGTATTAAGTTCCTCGAAGGATATATAACGGACGATAAAATAATGATGATGATGATGATGATGATGATGATGATGATGATGATTCCATTATTCCATAGCTTGTCACTTGGTAATTGGCTGAAATCTCCATCTCCCTGTGATGAATATCCAGAACTGACTTGATCACATTGGGATGAGAGGAGATTATGTTGAAGTGTGAACATTCCCCGGTAAGAAAAAATGATAGTGTATTGACATGCCTGAGCATACTATGCAGGGCAGAATAGTGGACCAAGCTTTTTTTTCATTTCATTAATTATAGATGAAAGATTCGACGGATTTTTGAGAGATAAGTCTGGACAAAACTGTTGTTGGATGCGGATGAGTGATTATGAGTGAGAAGATTATGGTGTTTGAGATCGTGGTGGACGGGAATGTTGGGTTTAGTGTAGAGTCCGTAGAGAGAGAGAACTTCAAGTTTATTTATCCACGTGTCTTCATGTAGCTCTGAAATTTCAGTTGTGTCGGGAAGTGTACTTTTTTCAATTTTTTGTACCAAAATTGTGACCGGGTCCAGAAGTGTAGTTCTACTGGGAGTAAGTTGGGATAATTTGGTGATTTAATTCTGTGCCATAGTTATTGAGTTCAATGTTGAACTACCACTATATATATATATATATATATATACATATATATATATATATATATATATATAATGGCGTTTTTGCTTTTAAATTATAGTAGATGTTGAAAATCCTATTGAAGGTAGGGCTAATCTTGGTGTTAGTGTGCTTTACGTAGTTGCAGCATAAACTATTTCTTTTGTTGCAGGGCTAGAAGAATTCAACAGTTTCATGGACAGCATTAAGTGACACTTTGTTTTCTATCATAGTGCTTATCATGACTTTAATGTAATGTTCCGTGGTAGGCAATGACACATGCTTCTCGAAATATTTCTTTGGGTTCTGTTTTGAATGTAATTATATTTATATTCCATCTATTAATAATATGTGACATACATGGCAGTGTGTTGTGGAAGGTGGTTATGAGTGGTAAGTGTTTGGGTTTATATTTGTTTGAAAATTATATGGTTTCTTCTCTGGGTATTGTGATGGCCGTTTTTGTTTGGTTATTTGCATTTTCTTGCAAATATCCCCGTGATGAAATTTACCAAGTTATAGTGTTCCTTAGATGCAGAGAAAATTCTCCTTATTCTAAGTGCTTGTAAAAAAAAAAGTAGTTTTCACGGTTTCTTCAGGCTTAGTATAGAGGATGGTCAGGAATTTTGTATCGTTATCCACGAATAAACAGGTTTGTACAAAGGCTATGGAACCAGCGGATTTTCTATGGTCAAATTCAATGGAGTTGTGTGTAGAGTTTTATCCGTATTTTAGCTTCCACTACTCTATGCGTATAAAAAGAAAACAATCTTTCTATATAAAAAAGAAGATTAGTCTTGTTCCCATCCCTGGGTAGATGCAGAATTTTGCTAAAAGGGGGCTGAAACTGTGCCTATTGCACTGCCTTTCACATCGATTAGTGTCTATCATTATAATTGTTATAGTTTCAATCATAATAATTGACAGTTCGTCCAGATGAAGGCTGTACCCTGGATTACTGTGCATTTGTTGCATAAGGGTGTTTTCCATCTTAAAATTCTTCAGTGCTTCCTTTATTAAGGGCATTATTGAGGGTTACACTGCTTTCTTAAAATATTATAGAATATACGGATTTGACATCAATAATGTCTAGAAATACTTTTCCTGGGATATATATATATAAATGGAATAAAAGTAAGATCGTACAACCTGAAAAATAGAACCCCTGAAAAAATTTTCCCATAGGGTAACCTAAAATTAACTAAATGATTTGGCTGAAGGAGCCCAACAGAACGAGAGCATGAATGGTCAATGTTGAATGTATCGAGCACTTTATGAAATAATCCCATCACACATAGACTATCATTTTAATTTATATTGTATCTTGAATATATATATATATATATATATATATATATATATATATATATATATATATATATATATATATATATATATATATATAAGACATAAAAAAATTGCTTAAACGGAATACTATGTTGTATAACTTTCTTCCATCTCTGTTGGCATTTGTCTAATCATCAAAACTTATCAAACAATTCCAATGAGTTTATCGTATCATCAAGAACATTACGTTCATTTGTTGTATTTTTATGGGTCCTTCGCTTCAAATTGAAACGTATATTACAGAAAAATCCAATCTACGGACAAAAACAAATAGAATAACAGCAGAAATTAACAATATACATACATGGATACATACGTGTGTATGAGTTTCTGTGTGTGTGTGTGTGTGTGTGTGTGTATATATATGTATATATATATATGTGTGTGTATATATACATATATATATATATATTTATATATATATGTGTGTGTATATATATATATGTGTATATATATACATACATACATACATATATATATATATATATATATATATATATATATATATATATATATATATATATATATATATATATATATATATAAAGAAAGATATTGCTGTCCATCCAACGTTATTAGTTTGAATATTATCCTCGATGGAAATAAGGAAAAAAAAACATAAATCAATCCTGTTGATGCCAAATAACTCAAAGCACTTTAATGAGAGATTTCAAGCCACCATGTATTTGAATTGCATATGCAAACATGTTTTCTCTATTTAGTGTACCTCTTAGAGAGGTGTAGAGTAAAGTGTCTGGAAAGCCTGACTAAATTTGTAAGTGTGTGATACTAAGTGTGAAACTAGATGACATAGAAGGGGTTCATTTTCTGCTCTAGGATCGCTCAAAAACTGTCTTATGAATCCATGTTAATTTCTTCTTGGTTCTATGCCATTTCAGTTTAGTATTAATTTCATATGACCAATCCAAACTTTTGGATGATAGAGTAAACCTGTACATTCATACATCTACATGGTATCTTTGGCAATTAGACGTCTTGATTCCGATAAACGTGGAACGAATGCATGAACATAAGTCGATGTATAAGTTGATTTTCTATCTATATTCGTCCTAACACATTCCCTTTCTCTCCATTTCTATTGTAGATACCATACTCTTTTTCATGAATAAAATTCGTTATTGCCTTTTTATGGCTAACGCAAAATATATCAAAATTATATCAGGCAATAGATAACTTGCAATGGTATACCTCACAATAGACACAGGCGTTTCCTTTGCAATGGAGAAATATCATCCCTCACAATCTGACACACATAAGAAGTCAATATGCAAATATGATGTAACGTATACATTTCCCTCTATATCTCTCTTTCTCTGTCTCTCTCTATATACGTGTATATTATACGGCCGTGAGCATACACATGCATCCGGAAATAAAAATTGGAAATATAAATACCAAAATGCAAGCTTGTACATACATATATCATTGCATTGGTATGTTGTTATTTTTTTTTTACTCTTTACTTTTATGATCAATGTATATATATCTCTATAACGAAACATAATTTTTGGCTACTTTTTATATTGATAAACCTTTGTTATCCACTCGTATTCTTTCATCTCATTTTCCCCCTCTTAAATACCGGATTCGATTCACTGTTGCTATCTTTCATTTTTCCAACTACTTCATTTCTATAATTCTGCTTTACCTGGCCCATCCTTGTTTTCCTTTGACAGGAGCAAAATGTCTCATCTTGGACATGCTTATCGTAATTTCCTTCGAATTCAAACTGCCTTCTGTTTTTGTTACTCCTGCAATTGGACTACTTTTGAGCTTTCCTCTTCTTACCTATTGATGATAAAGTTTTTGATACGCATTTTTTTCGGCTTGTTTTCTCTGATCTCTACCTGTGAATGCAATATTATACCTGTGTTTACGTATGATTGTGTGGAAGGTTCTTGGCATATACATAAATTTTCACATGTATCATTATGCATGTGCATTCACTTGCGTACATGTTTCAGTGCACATTAACATTCAATGGAAAGTTTTCAGCAGTAGTTAAGTTTAGCCATATCTATATGGGTAGCCGATTTGTAAAACATAATGATATATATATATATATATATATATATATATATATATATATATATATATATATATATATATATATGTATATATATGTATATATATGTATGTATATATATGTATGTATATATATGTATATATATGTATATATATATGTATATATATATGTATATATATATATATGTATATATATATATATATATATATATATATATATATATATATATATATATATATATATATATATATATATATATGAATAGAGAAACAGACAGACAGACAGACGGACGGACTGAAAGAGAGAGTGAGAGAGACCATTTCCTATAGTGATTTGGTTGATAACATGATTCTGCAGACTATGCACACGTTCAATGTTGTCAATGTTCACTGAAACCTCTGTAATTATGACCCTACGGTGGACTGCATTTTACAATGAAATCAATGAAAATGTGATACTGGTTAATGAATATATATTGATTCAATTCATCAGAAAATGAATTTGTTCGTAGCCTTCTTTATGTACCTGGTGTTTTTATGTATATCTACATATCAAAAAAATTATGCTAGGAATTACTTAAGGTTGATTCTTTATTATTTTCCAAAATTCAAAAAATATTGTAATTTTACCATATTAGTGGTAAACTACCCCTAAAATAACTGATATCTACAGCAACAATAATTGGAAAAACAATTTTAAAATGCATTGACTGGAAAGACGGAGGTTGTGTTTCTGAAAACAATCAGTAAAATTATCAAAGATACAGTCATTATCTTTAGGGCTCAATTTCTTAGAAGATAAAAAAGATAACACAGAAAAGGAGAAGACAGGAAATCTATTACTTTGTGTGAGAGAAGTATACAAAAATAATAATGAATCACATCATGGCTTCTGACCTACATCTCGAAAACCAATTTCCAGTGCCAGTAGCAAATAAACAAGTATTTCATCTTTAAACAATTTTTATCAACCCAACACTTTGTATCTATCATAGAATAACCAGAAACTCCACACATTTTTCAGGTATACCACGCCCCCCCCCAAACACATGCATCTTTACTTACCGTACATGGCTAAAATGTTTGCTTCATTCTTTCGAAGTTGGTCTGTGCGTTCGTGTTCGTGTATGTTGCAAAAATCTTAATCAGCTATGAGAATTTTTTGTCATACTTGGATGTATTACTTGTAGGACAAAGATACTGCCGTTATACGCTCTTTTTGAATACCACACATAACGTATGTACAAATGTATTTTCATTCAATCATATTTGTGGCTTGCTGCAGGTTCTATTTTGTGTGTGTGTGTGAAAAGTGTTTGTGTAAAACTACAAAAACAATATCGACCACCTTCACTTTTAAAGAATTTATTTTACTACGAAATACAACTTACATATCTGAGGGTTGTTCGAAGGTATTATTTCTCAACTTCCTCCGCTGTCTCCATCTACTCTTGTCATTCAATTTCAACTTTTTAACCTCTGGATTTAGTCGATTAATTACGGTTGCAAACATTTTTGTACGTTGTTTAACGTGCATAAGTTGCACAATAGGGAATCGTATTAATACTCTAGGCTTATGCCATCGCAATCCATCTTCCTATCATCCAAGAATACCGGATCTGATAGCCGTAAACGAGGAAAAGATTACTTGTCAGATCGTGGACGTGGCTGTGCTGGTTGACTACTAGAATGAGATAAAATAAAGTAAGCAATTGGAAAATATCTTCGCCGAAGGATAGTTGGAAAAATTTGGAACCATATTATGAAAAGTAGAATCGTGGTTTTTGATGAAATTTGAAATACTAAGCAGTATTAAGACTTTGTATATCACAGCAATGCATCTGCAAGAATACTGTTAGATATTTTAAGAAAGCTGTCAATCAGTTTGTAGCAATAGCCTCTGCCCTGTGGTCTTTGCATACACATACATGGGAGCTGATATTAAAAACAACAACAACAACAACAACATCATCATCAATAATAGTAATAATAATAATAATAATAATAATAATAATAATAATAATAATAATAATAATAATAATAATAATGATAATAGTATTTGAAGAAGTTGTAGTTTTGGTGGCCAAAAGTCCAAAACATCATAGTAAGAACCTGAAAGAGAGCAACAAACAACCAGGAAGTGGCAAACGAGGTAGCAGCAAAAAAAAACAAAAAACAAAACAAACAACAAAGAAAGATGAGTTGGAAGCGAAAAAGGGGGAATTAAAAAAAACGATGCAAAATGTTGCTGGTGGCACATCGTGGACATGTCTATGCAAAGGGAACTTGAAGAGAAAAACAGAATCCCTCATCGTTGCAGTCAAATGCATTGAGGCCGAATTCGAAAGAACCCAAACGGAGAGCAAATAACACTTATGTAGAGAAAAAAATCAAGCTGTAAGCTAATGAATGTAGTCAACTAAGCCAGACAGAGTGCAAAAACAAACACAACAAGGAAGCAACTATTATACACTGAAAACCTAAAAGACGAATGGGATTAGACCACGTAAACGAATTGTATTAGCAAAAACAGACCTGGAAAGTTGAAGCCGCTGTTTACTTTGGGACATTGACATCCGAACTGACCAACCCATCCAAATGAGATAACCAGATATGTTAGTCGTAGACAGGGGGAGGGATCTTTCCAAATAAAAGACGTGGCCTTGTCTGCAGATCACAGAGTAAATACCAAAGAGAATGAAACGATAGGGAAACACTTGGACTCTGTGAGACAGCTGAAGAAGGTGTGGAACATGAAAGTCAGGTTAGTACCAATCATAGTTAGTACACTCGGAACCGTACAAAAAACAATGGAAACGGAATAGTGGGAACTGGAAGTACAATGACGGATTGAGACTATACAAGGCCACGACACTACTCGTGACTACACAAATACCAAAGAGACTAATGGACATATGAGATTTTAGTGATGACCTAACAGTCAGGGAGAAGGCATGGTGGAGTTGTACAAATGAATCTATGGAAGGCTGGAACAATTCCACAAAAAAAAAACAAAAACAAAAAAAGCAACGATTATAGAAAAACCGGAACAGATACTCAGATTTAGCATACAAAAAGTAATTTTAGATTGTAGAGATACAATTATAAGACAGCCCATCACATAGGAGGCGAAAGCAGCATGTGTGCTCAAAAGGGGCTCAACAATTGACGGTCCACCGTTGAGGACACTGATCTACTTGGATCTGTGCAGGCAATTTGAATTTGGCCTTGAAAATCAATGGTATATACCCAAAATAAAATACATCTTGGCAAACCAAAAACATACAATTCTTGGACTTCGATATCAAAATTGATTATACAAACCAAGCCAGCGGCCTAATTAAGTTCATCTTAAATAATAAGTTGATGTAGAACGCCACAATATAAAATTGAAAGAATATAAAAAGTTTGAAACATATAAGGACCTTTTGGTTTAACATAAAAAAAACTTGTGGAACTTACCAAATCGTGAAACATGAAAGCAAAAAGCCTTTGAATTATTGAAACGGTTCTGGCGTTCTTTGCAAAGTGTTCAGGTGATAGACTATTTGTAGCAGAATTCAGACCGTCTAGGAGACAGAATTACAAATATCGGCTGTGGTTCTGTGGATGATGCTAAAGTTTTGAGGAGATTTGCCATCATTCGATCCCCAGTGAAAGCTACCAGTTGTTACCGTTAGGAAAATTCAATGCTTACAAATAATAATAACTGTGCTTGTTGTCGGTGTTCAGGTCAGGTTTTGCACCAAGATGCCAAATGTATAAAACACAACAACTGGGGGTTATATCTTATTGCTCTCCCTGACTTGAAAAAAAATTATCAGAGGGTAATTGTCCCCCATATATGTTGCATTTAATCCTCTACCAGATTAGATGAGATGGAAAAATATCGATGATATACAAAATTGCCTTTTATTTAGTCTTGGAATATTTTCCTGAATTTCTGATATCTTTCAATCCTCAATCTCTGCGTATATGTGTATACTCATCGCTACACAAGTGAAAAAAGTGAATGATATAATCCACGTATATATGCAATGTTCATCCATATATAAATATGATTGTGAAGGAACAGATACTCCGATTAAAGTTAGGCAAGCAACAATTATTGGAAATGAAGAATGCTAATAGTTTCTGGCTATATTCGAATATCAGTATCTTTGGAAGCATGGTCGCCGAGACAACACCTTATCGATGAGAGAACAGGTAAATACAGTCATATACACTTCTGATAAAAAATTCAAGTCCATTTGAAATACCAATAAGATACAGGGGGTGTTGCTCAAGCTTCTGAAGATGGCTTCACGAAGTTCATTTTTTGTTGAATATTGTTTTCCATCACAACAAAAACAACTCTTCAAACACTTTCAATTGGGTTCAAGTCCAGTGAGTGTCTCATGACAAGGACCCCATTTTTCTTGTAGAAAAAATCGAGGTCCGTTGTGCAGTATAAATTGCAGCATTATCCTGTTGGAATAACTATCCATCCCCACGATGGCCTTCCGTCACCAATGATGCTTTTTGTTGCATGCTAACATAACTAGCCACTGACGACCCTGCACCATTGATCTCCCTTGCCCCTCTGTAAGAAAAGGTACACGATACCATTAGAGACCCTCCACCACTATGACGTGTGGAGAAACTTTCGGAAGGTATGTTTTTGTTATGCCAATATCGTTGGAAACCATCAGGTCCATCTAGATTGTATTTTTTCTCCTCAAAAAACGGGACATTCTTCCATTTCTCAACGTCCTATGCTTGATATTCACGACCAAGCCTTAAACGGTCCACCTTATGACGTGGAAGCTGCCTAAGAATTTATTTATGCCTTTTATTTACCATGCCTTTTCGTCGTATGTGTTGTCTGATGATTACTCGACTGCAATCAGCATCTGTGACTGCCCTTGATTTGACTCGAAGAAAGTCCCCTGTCTTTCACAACAATCCGTCTTATTCTCCAACTCAATGCAGGAGAAATCGTTTCTGGCCTACCAGTCGATTTTGATTTTCCATAATTCTCACTGTCCTTTAAAAAGTTGCAAATCACAGTTTTTCCTGCGATTTATCTTAGCTGCGATCGTCTGCTGTTATGAACCTGGCTTATGGCAACATAGATCTCGAGCACGCTCAATTTCGGTAAGTTTGGTTGCTTTAGGCGTGGTGACACCTTTATGCAGTGAATTCTAATCCGTAACTGAACTGAAAACATTGAAATTACCCTAGATCTAACAATTGGTACCCCTCGTCTTATAATTTTGATCAAGTGTAAAACGCCTTATTTTATGAAAATGTCAATTTTTGAATAACATGTTTGGAATGTACCTTTTTGTTTCCATAACCTTTTAGATTGTAGTATTCGTAACTTTAGGTGGGAGGAGTTCAAAATGCATCATTGAAAAAAAAAAGTTCCTTATAAAGAATTCTGAAATGGAGTACATGCCTGCTCATGAACAAGTTTCTGATACATCGAAAAATCCATTTCAACATCACTATACAGTTTACAAATCGATTGAATTTCAACCAGCGCTTTCTAAGTTTTGTTAAAAACGTTTCAATGCAGTGGCATACCAACGTGGTGGTGCACCCTGGGTAACACCATCAGAAGCACAACACTGTGCCAATTAATGTATTTATTGATTTCATTGATTGAAATTGAATTGCACTCCAAAATGATGTGCAGTAATTTGTCTTAGTCATCCATGGATCTTGAATATTTACTTTTGTAGATTCTTTGGTATAGGGGCCATTTTGGCACTTTGAATTTCTAACAGTAAATTAGTGAAACGTAGCCAATAACAGCCCTGTTGAAAAAAGGGACTTGTTTGAAGGTGCAAGCCGTTTGGCAAATAAGAAGTAAACTTTGTAATTTGCTGCATTTATCAGATATTGTTCAGATAATAATAATAATGATAATAATAATAATGATAATAATAATAATAATGATAATAATAATAATGATAACAATAATAATAATGATAATAATAATAATAATATCAACAGCAATAACAACAAAAAATGTTCTGTAACATGTGCTATTTCCAAAACTTGTAAAAACAATAACTTTCATACTAATCCACACAACAATTACAATAATACAAATTAAATACAATTTCTCTTTAATTTCAAAATATCATTATGATTGGAATTGAATTAAAAACGAGCGATGAAAAGTTATCAGCAAGATAAATTATTCAGCAAAATCAAATTACTAGGCTTTTTTCACATGAGTTTGGTAAATTTAAACATTCAGAACAAGAATGCGTAGCCACATAGTTTTCATTGACAACGATTGATTAAATTCATAACAACTATTGTTTTTGCTTATTGAGAAAAAAGTACGCAAATCAAAATTCATGAAAAAAACAATTGAAATACAGTCATAACAAGATTTGAAACCGAAAGTTTGTGCTATATGTCGTTGATGTTAGAAGAACAGATACTACTCTTTGATCTACACGTTTGGTAAATTTCATTCGCTAAAAAAACAGATATCATGATTGTTGAAGCCAAGATTTGTTTTATCGATGTTCGTTGGATGAAGGATCAAACGAAAAAACATGATATCTCAAGAGATACAAAGACACTTTTTCGTTCTATAATTGCATTAAATACTAAATCACCTTTTGTTTCTTATTCACAATGTTATTTGGACAACTGCTATCAATTGTCCAACTTTATATTCTATTGCAATTCATGATACTTGGTAGGCGACGAAAATAAAATGTTTTACGTGATCAACCCTGAAATTTGTGAACATAGATTTGAGTTCGAAAGTGTAGTATTTTATAAGAGGTAAATATCTCATTCTAAAACTCAAAATCTGTGAAACCAATACTTTAGGATAATTCAATAATAGACTGGCATCTTTTGGGGCACGCAGAAAATTTTTCAGTATAGAAATATAACTTTCAATACACTGAGCTAACTGAAAAACTTTTTTGATTTTCAACATATTTAGTGTTAATGGAACAGCTTGGGTAGTGCAATGGAAAAAAAAGATAAAATAAAGCTCCAGAAGGAATAGTTTTGAAATTCAGTAATGAATACACTCATGTTTTATTTTTACAAATGTATTGAATTGAATCCTTCAACTATTAGTAAATGAATGATTCCTTGTCTTCTAACGAAGAAAATCTTTCATGTTTGAACATATACAAAAAAACAAAAAACAAAACAAAAAAACCCTGAGATTTTATGCAGAAAGATAAATTTAGTAGTGAATTAACAAAAATATCTTGGGAAATCTACACATTTTGGGACGAGGGTAGTTTCTTGATTTTACTCGAATGTGTTCCTTAATTTCAAGTCTCGTACAAATATTTTCAATGTTGAATCTGTATCTGAAATTTATCGGGTACTTCTTGCACTTTGTATACGTGTATGCATATTTCAATCTATATAACTAGAATTCTATGAATTAAAAGTGTACATAGAGACGCACACACACACACACACATGCATATGTGCATTGGCTTAGATGAGTATGATCCTTATAAAGTGTGTATTACATTGAAAAATATAGATTGCTTTCATAAAAAGAGGCAAAATATATCGAAGACCTGATATTATTCTTTTGAAAACACATCAACTGAACTGACCAATTAGTTGAAAGCAAATATCGTTTCTTTTACCATATTTTGGAGACACTTTCGACATATCTATTATTTACATTGATCCAGGAAATAATTGCACTTACGTTTGAGTAATTCTGAGCAAATATACCAGTTTTTTTTTAGTAATGTATATTTCTAAAAATGAGATCGATCGCCAAAAAAGATACTACTACAGACCAAAACTCATCCAGGAATCATCGTCACTGTTGATGTCTAGCCTGAGTAGACAACCCCATATGCATCTCAACTGCATAATGGACGCCGTGTAATATTTGCCTTTATTAATTATAATAGCCACGATCATCGACTAGAATAATTTAACAGGCAAATGGCTATATATTTCCCCTTAGATAGATACGTGACTAAACAATACAAGGAAACGTTTTTATCTTGATACTTTTAATGGCATCTCCTTGGGTTTTTTCACTCTTTTGACTTTCTGTGAGAGCTACCAGACACACATAGTCTTGAATATTGCAAATATCATGGATTCTCCCGCAGACATCTTTCAAAAACGTTTCTTTTCATATGGGAGTTTTTGTATGGAATATTTTAATACTGTTTTAACTATTGTGTAAGCTGCATGTACAATTTGACCTAGAACAGCACTAATTGAGACGAGTGTTCCTTTAGATCTTTTCTGAAAACAGTCTTTTGGAAATTTGCAAACCTTCTTCACGAGCCACTTTTTTAATGTAATTTTCAACTTAGAAAAAAATTTTTCTTTGAAATACGGATGTAACTTTCTCAGATGGATAAATCACAATCGTAGTAGATACACACACACACACACACACACACATCCGCTTATTGATATCCAGCTGGTAATACGAGGTCAGAGGGATGACAGTCATTTTATTATAATAATAATATAATAATAATGATAATAATACATATGAAGGGTTTTTTGAAGATTTAGGCTCGCACAATTAGGGGTTATTTTGGACTGATGTTTAATTCAGTCAGTGCAAACCGATATATTACGAAAATTAGCTTAATGACTGGTGTAGCGCGTTAAAAAAACCAGGCGAAAGTCTTATAAACTGGCATGTACATGTGATATTCACGCAGTCCAGCACAAGGCACACATGCTCTGCCTCGTTTTTTATATATATTATAGATTTCAGTAAATATATATATATATATATATATATATATATATATATATAAATATATATATATATATATATATATATTCAAACATGCTGCAAAAATGTCAGACAACATCTGGACATCACGAATCAAAGGGTGGATCTTACACAAAACTGTAACCAGCAAATATAAGATAGTGTGACGAATCAAACAAGTTAAGAAAATACTGGCTCTGCAATGTCCTTGATTGGGAAGTGTGGCAAATATCGAAAAAAGTCTATGTCCAACCATGCAAGTTAAAAGACTAATGATAAAACACCAGAATCATAAATCGAACATTGCATAATGACAATTTTTGATGAAATTTCAGCGAAACATGTGTCAAGTTAGAAATTTGTTGATCCATCCAGCATGTATGTATATAACTATTGGTTTATTTTTACATCAACTTTTCTAAATTGTCTTTTGATAAATGTTTTGTATTTGTTGTAATCATAAATCTACTGACTGCTACATATGTCCGTCACACATGTACGTCGATGTTTCAACTGACAAATGCGAAATGTACGAAAGGAAATAGAATTCTGATATATCTTTCATCCTGCAATATTCGATTACGTAACCTTATGACATTTTGTAACGCATGTATACGCTTGTTGTTCTGCATTTATATGTGAATCAGACAAAATAAGCGGATTGGTTTAAGAAGGTATGCGCTTTTCTTTTTCAAACATGGTCGCTGGATATAGAATTTCCCAAGATTAATATGCAAAATGGAAAGTTGGCGTTCCATGGTATCATCATTGTCGTGTATCCAATCTCAGCGGAATTAACAGGTCGGAAGAAGATGTAGGCTTTTTTTTTTTGCTTCCACATTTCATTTCTTTTATCCTGCAGAAATCAACTTATATTTCACTGGCTTGTACACTGAAAACTCGGCTAAGAGATGTTTCAATCAACGATGCAGTTACTGTACAAATAACGCCATAACTGTATGTAAGATCGTAGGTGTATTGAGCATTTCAGCAAGGAACAGCAAGAATATAACATGAGACAATGTGCAGGAGTTGCATCTCGTTTATGAGCTCTTTTCAACTTGAAGCAAAAATGAAAGGAAACACGAAAAAGAGTGAATAAAGAATCAATAGTCTGACATGTAGTTATTTGGTCGAATTTGATCTGAATTTCCAACTGCATGATGTTCAATCGATGTGATATTAGTGTTCAACATCCAAAAGACAAGGGGAAAAATGTTGAGTAAAAGTTATTTTCCATCATTACGCCGCACACTTATATGGATAGCTATGCACGTTGGAGCGTGAATGTGTATGTGTGTGTGTGTTTGTATTAAGTGATATTCAATCACTCGAATCTCAGATTACAGAAAGTCAGGCGATTAGCCTAATCAGAATTCCCAACAAATCGGAGGAAGAGAATTCGAAGGCCTTCGTTTGATTGCTGATAATTCACAAAAACACGAGCTTTTGTTTCTAAAACCAGTGTGCTGTGGGTATATTGTAAATTTATGAAAAAATATGTGTTGTAGAGGTCTTATTTATGAACGATAAGATTTTGTATTTGATTAACTATCATACAAAGCCTTTGAATTGTCTTCGTTTGATTTTCGATGAATTCTGAATCTTTCAAGAAAATGAACAGCCAGTTATCTGTACCTCGGAAATTGATACACACTAGTGAATATCTGTACTGATATTTGGGTCTTTTGTTTGTTGATTTGAGCCCCATCCTTGCTGGAACTACAAGACCTATTGTTGATCTAATATATAATTCGTAGGAGTGCATTTTAAAGGACGAGTGTTATAGGCAAAATGAGGTCACTAAAGAATAGACGACGAATATCTGAGCAACTTCAGATTTACAAAGGACATCGCCCTCTTTGCAGAGAACCTACGCGACTTCCAAGTAATGTTAAATGAACTAAATGAAGTAAACAAGAAAGTTCGCTTACAGATGAACTTCAGCAAGACGAAGATTCTATGCAACAACCATATCGGAGATGAAAACACTGAGATCAAAATCGAGGACACAGAACTGGAGAAAGTAAGTCATTACATCTACATAAGACAACGAATCTCCCTGAGACCCTAAAAAAATGAAGATATCAATCAAAGAATCACCTTAGGATAGTAAGCTTTGGCTGAGCAAGCTCAACCTTCAAAAGCATTAATCCCGAAAAAAGGTTGTTCAACTAATGTATCCTCCCAATAGTCACATATGGACCTGAAACATGGGACCTAACCAAGAGACAGATCCGCAGATTGAGAACCATACAACATGCACATGAAATAATTTTGCTGTGCCTCACATGGAGAGACCACACGACAGTGAAAAACATCCAGGAGAAGACAGAAGTCAAGGACATTATAGAATCCATTAAAATTCACACGCGCAACCGAGGTCGGCAGTTTTAGATGGAGAGACGAGCTAGACAAATTCAGAAATTACTGGCTCCGCAACGCCGATGAGAGAGAAATGTAGTGAATCTTGGAGAAGTTCTATGTCTATCAACAGACGTTAAAAGAATGATGATGAGAGGTGTTTCGAAGTCATTCCTGGTAATTGTAAAGAAGCAGAAGGACAATGTCTCAAGACCGCTGTCCTGTTTATAGCTTCTTCATGATTTTCCCATGGACAACTTTGTATTGGTTGTTCCAATGTTATGTCTGGAATCAACCTTTCTATACTAGCACCCATAGGCTGATAGACTTATATAGTGTACCCAGAAGCTTTATCGAACTAAGCAAGGCCAACATTTGTTATCTGTTGTGCATGAGGATATTTATTCCATCACAGCTGTTTTGTACGTGTACATAATTGTTTTTATTTTATTTTCAGTGTTGAATGGAAAGAAATACCTCAATGAATGTATCCCTTCTTTTGGCTTATATTTTTTATTTATCCCCTCTCTTACAACGCTGGGTATCCCTGGTATTTCAAACAGAACGGGAAACGAAGTAGCTCTTAATAAATTTAATGCTCACAAAACTCTCTTGTATCTTCAAAACTATATAAGATTGAGAAAAATATTTTTTGCCATTCAATAAGACATATTTTGAATATGGGTTTAAATTTAAAATCTTAGCGTAGTTCGATAGTCACACTTTTCGGAGTTTAACATTCCGGGCACCAATGAAATTTAGGTATGCACCAATTGATAGCCCATTCATCTAGAGAATATTACATATATGACAAGTGTGGTTGTCTCTCGTGATTTTTGTATTATAGTCATTTTTTATGAAGCGAGAATTAATCGGTTATCTTTGCTTTTGAATGGTGTAAAGTAAGTTTGCTAGCTTTATTGATGAGAGAAAGGTATTTTACATTCACGGAAGCAAGGATTATCACATTTTTAGTATTGTTCGGGAATGCATTCGGAAACCCCTGAACATGTTTCCGCTACATTTGTCGTGTATCTGAGGCATGGTTGCCAAATTGGATTCCGAGTAGTAAATAAACAAACTTTTGAAACGAATATTATTTTCATCAATAATATCATTTTCTGCATTCATTTAATATACAAGAGAAAATTTTAAAAAGACAGTGTTCGGGCAGTGATTTTCTCATTTCGTATCCTAAACAAAACTTACTTAAAAGTACTTTAAAGCATTTTTTCGTTCGGATCCCTGTCCAAGTTTGACTTCTTCCTTTCTTGACAAGAACAGTCCTCAACTTAATTAGGGATGGAAACTCTTCACCGTTTTAGATGTTGTCACTTTAAACCAGACGGATATAAAAAAAAAAAGATTCCCCTTGCATGATTCACGATTATAACCGACTGATTGATAGGTAGCTCTTCAACCAGTTGTGAAAGACTGACAAATCTTACATATATCTAAATAAATTGTGACCGATCAGAAATGAAAGTCAATTCTGTTAAATGTATTGTTATGACAGGAAGCAATAGCACTTTCATCAAATGTCATGGTCACAGAACTACTCCATATTTTAGAAACTATTTGAGATGGATAGATGCAGTTTTTACCATTCAACGTGCTTTAAAGATGCATTTAATTTTGGGAAAAAAGGCATGACTTGCCCAAGTCCGGCTCGGCCTGGCCCGTTAATCACATCCTCTGTAGTCAGACACTTATGAAGATAGAGAGATCCTCACTAATCGATAGCTGATTCGTTAAGAATGTATTACGTATATGGAAAGTGTAGTTGGGCCAAACTGACAGGTTCTATATATCTCCAAATATGGAAGTTGCTATCCTCATTTTCTGCTTGAATGGAAGTAGGGATGGATTTTGACTTTTCAGCATCTGGGCAGAAACGGGCTGGTTACTATTCACGATTTCACTTTAATTCTGAACTGGGTACTTAATTTCTGCCATGTTTTACGAAAGTGCAATTAAATATGTGACCTCAAGTCAAAAATATGCAAGGTGCATTATGTTAAACAAATGAGAAGAAAATCTGTACACAATAAAATTGGATCAGGGAGAGGTGATACATATAAGCTGTATTTCTCTTGGTATTTTCGTAAAACGGTGGAAATTAAAGCACTAACATGGATAGGCACTTTCAAAGTTTAACGGATTGATTTTTTGCTGTAACAACTAACATATTTCAGAATATCACCACTGGTCACAACGAACCTAGATACATCTGATAACATGGGGTGTATAAATTACCTTCCAAAATCCTGGAAGCTTACATACCCAATTCATGACATATATATCACCAAACAGCTTACAAACACGTCAGATACCAGCTATCAATTCGTTCTCATGACACAGTGTACGGGTCAGCTTTGTACAAACACTTCTGTCGTTTCTTTCTTCTTTTTACCCCACGAGTGCCGCCGTCCAGACGCCTCAGATCAATTACAACTCTGCTTTGCAACAACGGATTATCTACAGCCTTGTAACATTTCAATCTTTAGAAAAATATGTTAATGAGAAAAGTGTCAAAATAAAAGAGTTATTTGTCTCAGTAAGTCTCCAATATTGTCATTAAACTCTTCCATCATATCACGATTCTATCTTTGTAATGTTGGAATAGAGTTTTACTGATTGAACAACTTGATTCCCACATATTTTGAAAATGCGATTGAAATTGAATTAATTGCTCTTTCTTCGATTTCTCGACAAGTATGAATTATATGCAATAGAATACTCGCATAACCTGAGTGTATGTAGGTATGTAAACGTCTGTATGTATGTAAAAATTGACCCTTTAATAATCTGAGAAATACCGACGGAACAGATGGGCCAAATGATATATTGAAATAGGGGTAAAGATTGAAACACACATCAACACGGGCACATACAAGCACACACCCTCACACACGGACACAAACACAGGCACACACACTCACACACAAAACACACACACACACACACACACTTACACACACACATATATATATATATATATATATATATATATAATATGTATATATATATATATATATATATGGTAAAAATGTTGTGAGTGCGGTAGTGAGTGGTATGGGTATATTCAATTTGTCAAGGGGTGTGAACTGGGTCATCTTTGCATCGATGCTTAATAGTAGTCTGGGGGTAGTTTTCATCTTGACCTAGGTATCTTGGCCTTGGGTTTAATTGCCTCCGTTGATATCTTCTGTAGCTCTAGTGGATATTATTAATCTTAATATTTATTTTATCATGTGTTTGGGCATGTTTGAAGGTATAAAATAGTGATAGGAAGTTTTTTCAGATGATGGACATGGGAGCAAATTATCTACTTGAATTTTTTGATCTTTTGGTGTTACTTCACATTCGTTGAAAGAAATTTAGAGCGATGCTTGGATTATATATGCAGCTCAAACCCACCGTCACGGATGTATACATACATACATACATACATACATCCATACATACATTCACGCGTAGGTCTAACAATAAATCCATAGCCTGCTTTCTTTCACACAGCCTATATTTATTTTTCCACGTTACTGCCTTCCTTGTGCACATAGATCATGTGGGTTGAATATTTTGCAGTACCACCTCTCAAGATATAGACGTATTGATCCATCCCTAATGTATGCTATCTTTAAACGAATTGGAAAAAATATATGTTCAATTATTGCACAGCATCTAATGGACTGACACCGTGACCATGGGACTGTCTACTGAAGATTAAAATGTGGATAAATTGCAGAAAACTTTGTTTCTCCGAATAACCTGCAAACCATGTGTTAATGGACAGGCAAATAGGCTATATATGATTATGTATAGTTGGTTGTTCCACATAAAATATCGAGTTTACAATAATTTATGATTGTTATAATTAGGAGTGATTTGATAAATTTTAGATATGGTCATTGTAGTGTTTACTAAGTTTTACAGCAAAGTGCACTAATAACGACAATTTATGATTGACATTATAAGAATGGACTCAAAATAAGTGCATATAATATTGCTATTGTGAGTCTTGCAATTCCAGCGCTGAGTCAGGTTTTACGATATTAGGGGCTCAATTCACACAGAATCATGATCACTGCAATCAGAATCGGTGTGTACTGTTGTATTTCGAATCTTGATATCTTAATTTAGTACCTAATGATAATTCTCATAATCAACTTTTTAAACGTTGAATATATGGCGTTACTTGAGCAAGAGATACCTACTCTTTTTGCAGTTTGAATGAGGACAAAATGCAGCAGGAACGGAAAAAAAAAACAGCAAAAAAACATTATTCAATAATGTTATCTAGCAGTAATTTAGTGAATTCAATCCAGGAGATGAAATAAGCAATCTATTTAGGAAAAAAAAAAACCCCAAAAAATCAAAAAAACAGTGAAAGACAATGCTGAATAAACAATTCAAAGTCTTGCAACGAGCATTGATGCTTCATTTATTTCTTTTCCATTTGCTTCTATTGTAAGGATGAAAATGATATACCAATTGATGTCCCATCAAAAAACAGGAACTGCATTGTTTTAAGATATGCTCATTATTTCTTACTCGCAACGACAACAGCAAATCTGTGGTTGGTGTTTCTGTCATAAGTTTTTTTTCTATTGAAAAATAACATCTTGCTAAAAGGATTTCTACTTTGGTTCAAAATATAGTGTTTACTTCGTCCGACATTTGATATAAATAATGTGTGCCCCCCTCCCTCTCTCCGTCACATTCCTGTCTCCTGTGTCCCTCAACACCCCTGACTCTGACGACTCTACCAAACATACCAATCGCATTCGTTCGGGGTTTCTATTCATAAATTTCGCTAAAGCAAAAATCCAGCTAAAATCATTGATTTAATCGTATGAAACTAATAGTTACCACTCAATCAGAATAATTTAAAATAATGATAGTTTCTATAATGAAAATCTTTCATCATCAAATCTGAACAGGAACATCTTGAATTACCTTACAAAAATTATACTACTAAAGACTCAGAATTTTTCTTGCTTGAACTATGAATTGATATTCAACTCAATCTGGGAAAAGTCAACGATCATAAAACCCATTAAAAAACCAAAATTACAATCGACGGGCCATAACCACTTGACAGCTCAAATCCACAATGTGGATTGCCAGAGATCGTGTATGAAATTGTGGCTGGCAAAAACACGGTAGTGTAGCGATTTGAACAAGTTTAGAAAATATTGTGGATTGAGGGATTGTCCATATCAAACAACAGATCTTAAAGGATTGCTGCTTCTGATGATAGTGATTATGTAAACACACTGAGAGACAAAAATATCCTGCAATGATTTGTGAGATTGCCTTGCAAATGATCACTCTCGTTAGGCACCCTTGAATAGAGACTGATTTTCTCGTTAGATATTCTTTAGGTAAAATGATATGCTTACATCTGTTTCCATAAATGAATTGCAATTTAAATAGTAAAACGCTTATAACTTTACATATTGCTTTTAGTTATGTGTCAATATGTTTTATTATACATAATGGGGACATACTTTTTTTTATCACGTAATGTATATGAATTTCAGTCGTTTTAAGGTTTTCAGATAGAGCGACTGTTGATGATTCGCAGTGACCCATATTTTTGTCGACACTCTTCGAAATATTTCAAAGCTTGTTAAGCGGTAACGCGCAGACATCTTATGAAAAGAGAAAAAACGATTGAATTCAATACTTTTGGCTGCTTTTAAATCAGTATGATGCATTTTTTGCGCCGTACGCTTTTCCTATACAAATCAAGTTTGCACTGTAGTTCGAGCACGGAAAAAGTCTACATGTATGCTAACTAGGTGTGTGAAGCAGGTATTTTTTTTATCAATTTTCATACCACTTTTACCCACATCCTTTTAAAAAATTTCTTTGTTCTACATTCTTGCTTTTACTTTTTCTTTTTCTCTCTCTTTCTGGTCTCTTCCTTTTCTATCTACCATTTCTCTCGTTCGAATATCTATCAAACTAATCGATACTTAAAAAAAAATGTCTTACATCTGCTATTTTTCTTCTTTCTTTATCCCCTTACTACAATATGAGCCGATATAATTGTATAGCAAGCTGAATCTTCTACATTATACTCACTCAAGCCTGTTTGTGTGTATAGGCGTTCGCTGCCATTTTCCCTAAGGGACAGTAAGCATTTATTTGAGGGGAATAGAAGCTAATATTCCAGGAAGTGATGGTGCTAAAGGGTATATTCGGAGTACTTATTTGTGGCAACCCAGTTACAATACATGATTGACCCTTTTTATATTCAAGAGGTAATATGTTACACTTGAGACATTACGTTGGTGTTACATAAAAAATAGTCTTGCACCCTTATTGTGCATTTACTACAAGGTTACAACTTTCAAACCCTTTACCCTCGATAAAAACCTCTAAGTGAAGGATGGGGGAAGTCAAATGTACCGTTTCAGCCACCTTTCTCTACTGTCACGCATGTTTGTACGTTTTATTTTTAGAATAAGTTTTGATTGTTACCGTGTCATAGATATCTCGACTGATTCCATTTGCTCAATGAAAATCCTTTACATATATCTATTCAGAGGTTTCACGAAAAAAATTTCAAAGTGAATGGTAAATTTCACCAAAAATGAAAGTCTGTTGAGAGTCTTGCATTTACATATCATCCATGAAAGCTGAATTATTTGTGCATTTCGTTTGATAATACTCGCATTGAATACTTATGTTTTCAGATCGGCATGATCAGTCAACAAATCCTACTCGTTGATGCTGTTATAATCAATGTCAGTCGTTATTAGAAATATCACGACACCCAATATTATTCAGTCAAGCCATGAATAACAAGAGGTGTCATCATTAATCATAAATTATTAAAAAACATTCATCTTTATTTTTCACTCACGTTCTCGAATACATGCATTTGTCCCCCTGTGCTTAATAGTAAAATCATAAGTCTTTATGTTATTATTTTGTACATTGTTTTCCTAGATGAAGAAGTAATAGCAATTTAAATAGATATCGTGGACCATTTGACTAGTAAAATCGCCTTCAGTTTGTAAATAACTACACCTTACCTTTCGACATCTCACCGTTAACTTAATTTCTTCGAAAAACCACAAATTTGTTTGAGAAGAGCTTGCGTGGATCGTCTTTTTTGTTGCATTATTTTTCTATCGTTCTTTGATGCAGTTAAACTTGAAAGTATAACTTGCTCCTGTTAAAATGAATGTGGATAGACCAATATGAAAAACAAGGTCGAAAACTCAGTCTGCATGAAGAAAAAAAAGATAAGCTTCTATCATGACGGTTTAAATTATTTTGTTATAGGAAAATTCCTGATGCTATTATGAATTGTGAAAGTAATCATTCAAAATTTACCATATGATACATTACTCAATGGGCACAGAGAGAGGGAGATCAAAGTCATTCATATTTTCATATGACTTGCTTTGTCAAAGTAAGGAATGGAATACAAAAGGAATATAATAAGGCACTATATGGAAAAAGTGATTAATCTGGAAGAGCATTTATCTCAAACATGAGTACATCAGGATGTTGAAAATATTAGTACAACCCTCCTAAAGAAGTGTGCTCTCTCTGCTCAAGGCAAATTTAGATAGAAAAATACTTTCTAGATGGAACCAAGGAAAAACCTGTACAGAGCATATTGTAAACACTATAACGTGTGCTACAAGAATACTTGATTGTAAAAAACATAATCCAGTTGAATCTCCAATAAATTCGAATTACCAATAAAACTATGATAAGTACATCGTTTTATATATCATCTCATACTACTTATGTCGATTTCGTTGATTAGTTGTTTTTAAAAGACGTCTATGCATCATCTGTATTTCTAGATTGCAAATGGTAGCTGCGTGAAAAAGCAATACTTCCCTTTAGATCAACTATAAACCTGATTGTGTTACGTTTACTCGTCCTTTTAAGACTTGATAACTGGCTTAATTCTAAATGATAATTTTATACATACCAGCATTCTTGACTAAGCTATGGCTGTTTCCTTATTCCACGGTCGAAAATATCAGGGGATAATCGTCAAACTAACTTCTGCAAATGCAAAAATCAGCACGTCGCTGGTTATACTGCACTTTTCATGAACAAAGAGAATTTTATTTTCTCCTCCTACCACTGATGTTGGTTCATTTTTAATTTGAGATCACCACATTCAAGTTCGATACTCCCCGATAGCAGTTCAGCGGCCTGAAAAAAACAAAGCGAATGCCAAACGTCATTTTTATATGTTTGATTAACCATGTCTTGGATGGAAAAACTATCAGGCCTGACTGTTAAGGCTAAGACGGGGAATTGATTCATACTTTTGCTAGGACAATAATAAGAAATGCCTTAGCTGGAATTTGAACTTGGTTCCTCAATCCCATTTTCTAAGCAGTTAGCACTTGGACCAACACCGCACCCTAAAGCAACTAGGAGTGCTCATTGTGTCTGTTTCAAGCCTTCTGTGAACAGCAAGGCCTATATGAGATGGATAAGCCTTCCTGCAAGGGTTACAGAAGATATAAAAATATCATATTGCATATTGGAAAAAAGAAACAAATGCTCACTCAGAAAAATGTTCAAGATAATTCCATGATTTATCCTGACGTATTAATATCTTCGTTGATTTTATCGGAAACCATCGGTTTCCGCATTTATGTTCCGATGTGTAATTTTAGTGGTTAAAGTTTTCTCTCCTTCAAAGAGGTTCACTATTTGCAACAACGAAATCAATCTTAATTTTTGACTGAAAAAATCCATGAGTTTATACTTGACATACAACGACCGAAACGTTGTTATAAAATCAAAGATGATGATGCTCTTTGGTTAAATCGTGGAATAGAGGCAATGGCTAATATTGAAATTTTAGACAAAGAATCAAGATAATGGCTTAGAGTTATCAATGAACTGAGGATGTTTTTTGCGCTCGACCGGGTCGGCTGTTTGGCATTATAACATTTGGTTGTTTATATGTCTGAAAATGTAAATACACAATATGCTAGAATCAAATTTACTGGCGTTGCCAGAGCAAAAGTCATTGTTATAAACAGTCTACTGCACAACAAGTATAATTAGTTATCCAATAAACGATCTGTGTGTACTGTTTAACGTAGAATAGACGAATATGGTGTCAGTATTTCCATTATGAGTTGCACATCGACATAGTTTTCTATGCCTCCAGTAGATATCGCAAAAACATTCAGTCATGGTCCTTTTAGCACCTGAGAAAATCAAGGGAATTGGTTTTATGTGATAATAAACAATGTGAATAATAACTTTCCGTTGCTCCAAACTGGGTAACTTACGAAAGATGGTTTCCGTCAGGCCCACTATTTTCCCCACCAATCATGATATGCCAGTGTCAAGATATTTTGTCTAGACATAGAGATAGAACAAAACGCAGGAAGAGGATTTTTCAGAGTCATTAAAGACTGCTGATGATAATAACGAAAATGATGATAAAGATGATGAAGATGTTGATCTCAAGTCATCCTTCTACATTATGTCCTGAATTATATGCTATCTAATCTTACAATAAGCAAATGAAATTACAACTTGATTCGGTCTTTGACTGTTTAATCACGATAGATATATACAACTGCCACATTGATGACTATTTTCATGTTGTTTTGTCTTAATCTTTTTGAATACAATGATGAGTGTTACAACATTTTACATAAATTTTTGCAGGAACGGGGTTTGCCAAAATATTTAACTATCAACTATTTTTATGGTCATTTCTTAATCGAAAAGGAGAGATAGCCAAAGGACATAGATTTATATCTTCCCCTAAGGGCATTAACTTCGAGTGATAAGTCCGATTTCAGATTCTGTTTGCCATTCCCTGACGGTAAACGTTATGACACTATGAAAGACACATACCTAATACTGCCATGAATACTGTTTTGATTATATCTAATCATATGATGAGCATATATGCAAATTTCTCTCCTGCTTGTTTGTGGTTGCTTACATGAGATACACTGATAAGTTAATTCTTCTACCTACGTTCATGTTTTGAATTTGAGGCACATAGCTTAAACAAGATGAGAATGCAGGATGTTTGCGTTTATTGTCCCCACATGGCCAGACTTTGCCCGGACATCTTTTAGTAATTTTCATTAACTTTTGGGTCCTTACTGACGATCCAGATTTTTATCAGCTAAATCAAAAATATAATCGGCTTGATCTATTTTAAAAGTGGTAGATTTAGCATCCATGTGTCAACTTGATTCTTTACCCAAATCGACAGCCTTAATTTTGTAAACGCTTCTATAAAACTCAGCTAATTTTGATGAAATTTACATAATCTCGTAGAAACCTTTATTGTGCGTAACTTTTCAATTATACCGAGTCACAAAGACTTCTCTGAAATTTGATTGAGTTTTAGGGAATTGTACTTCAAGTTGTTATAACGCCAAACTCTTTTGAACCTCCGAACCGAATTGTGCATGATCTTTCAGACACACTTACCCCAGCACTGCCAATGTTTTTGTCTCGAAAAAAGTAAGATCATCGAATTTATAACCATTAGCATGGGTTTTTCAGGAAAGTAATGGAGACGATTTTCACACTTTGTTACCGTTGGTTTATAGTTACAAATAAACCCGGGTGGCAGAACATATGATTCACTGGCTGAGACGGTTGATGCGTTCATTTTGACACCGATACGGCATGGTTCAAATCCACTCAGGGAGCGTCAATGTGAGTTATAGCTGAGATAAACTTTGAAAAGGATATAACCGGCCATATACGTTTAGAATTTGATTCATGTAATGTAATGAAAAAAAAGGGTATTGCTGAACAAAAACATTCCTGCCTCTCAAAAAAGATTAGAAAATTTTACAAGTAATTTTTCTGCTCCCAATTCATGAGACTTCTTTATTACCACAGAGAACTTATCCGTCGATGAATTATTGTAGTTTATTGGTAAATTAGATCCTTTTCCCATCATTCGTGTAATACTATAAGTTAAGTTGGGATTTATTTCATGAATTCATTTCTTCCGTTCTTTGGTAGCATCGTTTTGCAATAAAAAAAAAACAATAAAAAGAAGACAAGAACCACCCCAATTAGGAATGTCTTGAACGTTTTCTGGTGAAAGCAACCACTGATTTCCCAATTTAAATCATGCGTACTGCAATCGATAAATGGTTTATATCGTC
Organism: Thysanoteuthis rhombus; assembly: GCA_963457665.1. Taxonomy (NCBI): domain Eukaryota; kingdom Metazoa; phylum Mollusca; class Cephalopoda; order Oegopsida; family Thysanoteuthidae; genus Thysanoteuthis; species Thysanoteuthis major. The sequence continues at coordinate 62,975,239 of OY735199.1, read as the reverse complement.
TCAAGGTGTGTGTAACCACAAAAGAAAGAATTTTTGATAAATTGTTGATTTTTAGAGCATTTAAACCTAGTTAATAGACACACAAAATCTTACTTTGCTTTGTTTTCTCCTTTTACTCCAATCATCGAATATATTTCAATAGTATTTATGGTAATTCTACTCATACTTTAATCAAATGCAAAACACTGAGTTGTCCATCTTTTTTCTGATTTTAAAATAGTTCCAATGTTAGTTTCCTTCTAGTTTCACAAAGTAGAAAAATTTAATATTGTGCACCATCAACGTTAAGGTATTTCTGAAGATTAGCATGGTCTTATACAAGGTGAGAGTTATAGAGCACACACATAGAATCGAACTCACTACGGTAGTCGTGATCTGAGAGTCTAATTTTGGCTTCTTATGAAAGGCCTTACTTTATATGTATTGACTAATCTTAACATAGCCTGTATTAGATTTTAATTTGGTATAACTTAGTAAGACCCCAAACTCTAGGACAATCACAGGGACTATGGTACTAATGATACTAATGATAAGTCATTGCTCCATTGCTATTTTGATTCATCGGCAAAGACGGATTCTTCATTGTATCATTTATCCTCAGTATCCGTATTGTATATATGAAAATTCACTGTTCAAAAAGTACTATGGACGATTAGATAAATATGAAAAGGGAAATATTCAATAGAAATATCAGTCATTTGAAATAAGAATTCTGTTTTAACGTTCATCTGTAGATACTTGACTTTAAAATTCTTCAGGTTTAGGGGTCACACATTTCAATCTAATATCATCAAGAGGAGATTGGTGCCAGCAATTCATTCAACTCATCCATTAAAATGTCATGAAGAACAAAATGTCACATCCAAAATGGCAATATAGTTACATCCAGTCATGGAACCAACCAAATCATTTTTTAATTTTTTATTTCATTCCGTGCGCTTCTGCTTATAGAGTATGCCAACAAATATTTGCATCGGGGGAAATTTCAGCTCTGAACAATTTAAAAAAAAAATATTCCAAGGGACAGATGATAAGTGTGTTTATATTGATTGCTGTCGGATTGCACTTGGATAATTGAAATGCCGTGTTTTGCTACAATACACACTTTAGTTATGCAAGATAATAAGAGTCAAGGAAAAATTAAGAAACGTCAGTGCCAGAATCATTGTATTCTCTCCTTCAAACATTATTGATACGTAAGCATCGGATTAAATACTTGATACTTATACAGGGAAAGCAATAATTATTGAAATAACTTGTAATGGCTAACAAAACTTGCCTCCAATCATTGCTTTACAATCGATGTTTACCTGGCATAACTAAGACCTGACACTGTGCTTATAAAATTGAGATCCTACAACCGTTGAAATAATGATGATAAAGTTTGCTTTACGCTGAGCGATCTTGAACACAGTTAACATTAGATAAATTTGTTTGCTCTAGAGTGATGTTTGCTGCTCGCCTAAAAGAAACTATTTTCACTAAGTTTGTTGCTCACTTGGTGCTGCTGATATCTGACGCTGTACCAGCATAGCTTTATGTAGCAGTTAGGATTTTTCAAAGGGTTTTCATAAAATAGAGACTAATCTGGATGAAAATGAGACAAATATAATCAGACAAGACGATAAGAAAAAATATTCCAAGATAATCATTGAAGCTGCTATTAAACAAAAAGTTAATTAGTGGAGTTATTGTTTTTGACTTCCATCTATGTCTTGATATTTCTGAAGGTGATGATAGCATTCATCTTTCTGACTTTTCCCCGAAAGATTCTGCACCATTTGATTCACACAATGTCGATAATTGTTCTAGCAGCATCTGCTGACACAAATTATTCCTTTTAAATGTCTTATAGGCGTTAGGAAGAAAAATAAGTGGGGAAAGGGCAACATCAGAGCTATAAAATGGTTGGAGTGAGATTTTCAAAAATTTGTGTAGCACAACCCTTCAAAGGAGGAGCAGGGACATTAACGTGATTGAGAAATGCACAGACACAACTTACCAGACTGCTTTATATTCGAAACAGTTTTCAATTTCCTCAAAACTTTCTTTCATTTACCTCCAAACTCTAGTATTGAAGCATATCCCCTCAGTGAACATCCCCGTTCGATATATAGTCACTGATTCGAAGTTTGAACAGACTTCCTCGTAGGCAAACTCTTTTGATTGGACCTTGCTCTCTTATCGCATCTGGTAATCCAAAATTCGCCCAGATTACCATTCATTCAATAAATTTGCTCCCATCTGCTTCAGAAGAACTAATGGAAAGAATAGCTCTTTCAGCTGGTTGGTTTCTGTGAAACGCTCCTGGCGACTGAAAGCCAAGAGGTTGAGTGTAGAAAATGCCAAACCATGCAAGATCCCAACTTTAGCAGATATTTCATCTATGGTAAAACAACAGTCTTTGTTGATCTGTTTCTGGAATTCAACCACGATTTCTTCATTCGTTCAAGTTGACGGTCTCCCCTACAAAGCTAATCGAAGAAGTCTTCCGACATTCTTCAAAAATCTTGATAGATTCAAAATTATTTAATATATTATATATATATCGATTGCTTATGCAGTGCAATATTCCTGGAATCCTGTTGCATTGTTTAGAATATTTAGGAAGATTTCCCCTCGTGTTAAATTCTAATGTTCGTCCTGACACCAAAATCGTGCTTTCCATGCAAGAATCTTTTTTTATGAATGTCTCATTACAAAACAAGGACTAGTGTGTTCATGGGACAATTCGTCAGAGCCCATCAATTCATAGAAGATACATTTTTAAGCCTATTTCATTTGTAGTAAGCTCTTTCATGAATAGACTGAAACACTGATAGCAACACTTTTTAAATTATCCTTGTGTTTGTTTCCTCAGGTGTTGTTTGGCATAGTCAGTGATCGCTGACCACATTTATTACATAGGTAGGGTTTAGGCCTACACGAAGTGGGCAGGAATACATAGATATGGGTCACCCAGTAAAGATAAAAGTCAATTTAGTAGTGGTGAAGAGCAAAATGAAATTGTTAAACGGTAAGAATGTTACAACATTTTGCTAAGCATATATCAGAGTACTCAACCGGTTGAAAGGCGATTCAATTAGAGAATGGAAACCGATGTTTCATCTAACTTACATTTGAATTTTGTAAAGAATATTAAGGGATGAATAAGGTCCTGTTATAAAAAAAAAGTTTTCAGGGTAGATGATCGGAAATTAATAATTGCCTTGGTCCGGAGAAATCCTTAAAAGATCGCTCACCTTTTTAAAGTACAATAAATATATATATATATATATATATATATATATATATATATATATATATATATATATATATATATATATATATATATATCAGTATCGCACACACACACACACACACACACACACACACACATATATATATATATATATATATATATATGTATATATAAATGGTAAACATAAATGACAACTGATAATTATTACTTAACATCTATCGTTGTCGATACAGAGATGGATCTAGAGGGAAATAATGAATCCATCGATTAAAATCAAGCAAATAACTATGCATCAGATCCCAAACCTATTGATCGACGTTTGAATTCAATTCCTCCTTTGATAACATTCAAACCCAATCGAACCACACCTTTCTTGAACCCTTTTCTCCACCGTATAAGCAAGCACCCAATGCTAATTGCAAGACAAGCAAGGACTCTCCATATACTCATTCACCCTGGGAGAATGGCATTGCAGTTGTTTCTACAGTCATATACCTTGGTGCATGCATACACACACTCACAAACACAAACAATATGTATATATATATGCATATATATATATATATATATATATATATATATATATATATATATATATATATATACACACACACATATATACATATATATATATATACATATATATATATATATATACATATATATATATATATATATACATATATATATATATATATACATATATATATATATATATATATATATATATTTATATATATATATATACATATATATATACACATAATAATCATCTCATTCTCTTACATATGAAAATATCACATGTATATTGCATTGCACTCAAAGCATCTTCCTGAAGAAAATTTTCTTTATCTCAAGAAATTAGGTTCATCACGGTCGCAAAACTCACCAAAACTACGTCCAGTTAAGGCAAGAATGATACCAAGAAGAAAAGAAGAACTGATGACGTATAAAAAAATTCAAAATCATCAAACTATAGGAGGGTGGGAAATGAGTGAATTCTCTCCCTTGTCATATAGGCACCGACTCAAATATAATGTACAATTTAATGTTAGTTCTAGGTGATTTTGAAATTTCAAGCAACAACTTTGATTACATGATGCGAAGTTTCGTGATGGGTCAGCCAGTGATGATGCGAAAAAGTTGCCGAAAGATTGAAGACACTAATTTCAAAAGTCAAGTTAGGTATCAAGATGACAATTATGGTGATAAAAAACAGGAACTTATCTGTGATCTGGCACAGAGGAAACTTAAAGGCTTCCAAGAACATCAATAAAGACATTTTACACGTCTATTATACTAGCTATAAAGAGTCATGAATGACAAAATTATATTCTTGCACATTCTTGTCCGTTGCTACGTTGAGCAAATTAGAAGAAATCAGTCTTGAAGCTGGCGTAATTCAGTATTTTATCAATTTTTGACGACGCTTCGAGCATCCTCCTTTCATTGGCGAGCTTCAACCGAACCTTAATTTGTTTACAAAAACTTAAACACAACCACTTCAGACGTACCTGAAGATCAAGGGGTTATTGCTACCTTTAAGGAGAGGACCATGGTTTGTGTTTATGTTTACTTTATGCCTAACGTATACTAACTGGAATATGTTAAAATTGCTTTAGGGTAGTGTACGTTCCTTCATCAGTTGCATTATTATTATTATTATTATTATTATTATTATTATTATTATTATTATTATTATTATTATTATTATTATTATTATTATTATCAATATTGGTACATTTGATGTTGATGCATAAGTAAGCCTAAATGAGTTTAAAAGAAGCTTAATGCTCATAGTACCATTTAAGGTTTAATTTGGATGAATTCTATTTAAGATGTCACCTTTATGTCATACTATCAGCAGTATAGCACATGATTTCAATTACTAATAGGTACAAGTAGTACAGTTTTATGCCCCCATATATATATATATATGTATATATATATATATATATATATATATATACACACATATATATATATATATATATATATATATATATATATATATATATATATATATATATATGTATATATATGATAAAACAAAACATTATGTTTATTTGCCTTGTAAACGCCTAGTCCTCCATATGACCGGTAGACAGTTTATACCCAACCAGGGAAAGACACTATAAAATCTGAAAAGGGTAACTTTAGGTTCTACTATCAGGAAGCTATCAGTATTATTGTTCTGCAGAGCTATTTTGATCTTGTTGGTTTAACACACCGATTAAGTACTCAATGGGTTTGACTTATGATGCATTTGATGTGAAAAACAATATGGTGGAGTCCTTTTAATGCCCTGGAAACCTTTGGTGTATAAATTGGGCAAAGTGGTAGAGTGCATTAATTTTCTGAGGGATGACATTACAGAAGACTATTTTCATAGAGGTTTTTTTTTTGGTCTTCAGTGATGTTGTGGTAAGTGGTATGCGACAATGTACCTTCAACAGGAATCCTAGGGCTTAGTATTTCCGAGCGGAACGTTTCCTAAACCTCAACCCTGCCGTTTGATGTCTCATGGTGCAATTGCTTTCAACGTAAGCAGCCGTTCATTTCGATGAATGACCCACTCAGCAGACCAGACAACCTTTTTTATTCATTGATAAGATTCCAGTTCCGACTTTCGCATACCCATTGAAAACGCATCCTGCGATGGATATTGGTTCATATGGATAATATTACTGGTAGGCCGCCACACAGACTAAAATGAAAGAAAGATCGATACACTACCTATTGAGACCATTTTTTCTTAACGTTGATTAAAGCTTAGCAATTTTGCAACAGTGACCACCCCGTTCACTCAAGACTGGAGGCAGAGTGTCAGTTCATTTTTTGAACCGATAAGAATTATCTGCTTAATACATTGTCGACGATTAGTGATTATTCCCTTCCCGGACTGTTGCCTTTATTACTTCCTATTACAAAACATAAACACCTAAAAAGCTGTTTTGTAATTGCTCTGACCTGGTTTTAAGACTATATCAATTGGAGTTTTGGTGAGCATGTGAATGGTTAGAATGTCCATTACAGCGTGGAATGAATGTTCATTGAAAGAAACAAAGTTGATCCTTGCTTTGTCACTTTTCACTTTTCTTAATATTATTTTGGCCAAAAATTTACTTCGTCTTTTTTCTTAGATCATTCAAACATCTCACCCCAGCCACCTTCATTTTCGCCGTAGAATATCAATGCCCAAATTTGAAAGTTGAAACGTAAACAGTACGTCTAAATGCGTTTTGGGTAGTACTTATAACAGAACACCCCTTGTCTTTCAAAGTTTCTTGCGTGTGAATGGTGACAGTGTTTGTGTTTTTACGGATACATGAATCCAACAGTTTAAATGGATAATTGATGAGCAATCATTGATAATGTATTCAATAATAATTCCCAAGATCATTAGTGTACATAGGTATGGGTGCTTTTTTATGTAATGTTTGGGTATATGTGTGTGCATAAATGTGTACATCAAAGTATGTACATATCTATGCGTGTCTAATGCATATTGATGATTTACGCCGAAATTGAACGAAAAACAAATGAATCAAATTGCAATCGATTATTTTCAGCCAATGAAAGTTGTATACCAATGGCATCAACAAGTTGTGATGAAAATCGAACTTACTTTAAAGTTTATCTCCTTTTTTCTCCCCGTATTTATTCAGCAGTGCTTTTATACATTTAAACAAAAAAGATCTATACTTATTCATATCACTAGATCTTGAAGTATATCCGTATTTCCCTTGAATACGATGAAACTTTTCCCTCAGGATCACATTTAGCAGTTGATGACATTACGCGAAGAATACTGTTCAAAATTTTAATTCTATATATGATTTCCTCTTCTCCGATACTGTTTTTGCTTTCATAAATTAGTACATAAGTACAAATATTCAATTATTTGTCTCATATTTGAATCATAATAAATATTATAGCAAACAGACACTGTGAAATTAAATTACTTGAAAAATATAGTGTTAGTTTATAATTGATAATTACATCCATGTTTTCGAGTTTTTCCCGATTTTTCCCCTTATAAGAGCATTTTTGTTTCTGATGTCACACATACTTATTGACGACCATTTATTAACGATATAGTGTACTATCAATTTCAAACAATATTTGGTTCAATTGTTTTGTATTGAGATTTTAATTTGTTACTCAAATATTGTTTAGTGATAAGTATATTCTATTGAAGTGTGTTTGTGTCGGTGTACTATTATGTATCTGTGTGAGGGGGTACAGTCAAATTAACCGTGAATTCATGCTACAGAATAAAAATCCATGAAATCCAAAAATGTACTTATCACCAGTAATAATTCCCAGTTTTCCAAAGTGAACTGTCTATGATAAACTTCAATACCAAAGATATGTTCTCTTATTCTTGGACGTGTAATAGTATAATAGCATTCAATAGCATTAAACGTTTTTCGAATTCTGTAGACATGTTGCATTCTAGCCTCCAAGGATCGATGGCTTAGAAAAAAGGTTTTATTAACAATCCACATCACGAAACAGTTCAGTGGAAGTGGCTCCACGTCTGTGCTGATCTTCCCGTATCTATAATGAATGCAATAGACATCGTTTGTCTACAACATGCATTTGATCGTCAAACTACTGAGTCAATCTGTGATTAGGAGAGCCGGAGATATCCATGTATTTAGTAATAAAAACGAATTAGATTTAGCAGAATGACTTGCCGTGCACTTCAGTAACTCCGTGACAGCAAACTGGAGAGTAGCAGGAGAAATGGCCGTAGTTATAAGTAATGATAGTGGTGTAAAAGAAAGCATCCACGGTCGTTGTTGTAGAAATTGTTATTGTTTGAGTATTGGCGCTAGGTATAACTGCTTGAATCAGGGCTGATCAGTGCCGTGGCAGGCATCACTGTGATAGTTCGAACAAGAACAACTATTATAGGAAATATAGTGCTTTTCCAATGATATTACTTTTTCACGTTTTGGCATGTAAAATGAACGTTTCAACTAAGCATCGTTTCAAAGTACAACATGATGCGTAGAAAAAATGCATCGTAAAAAACTTGCAACTATAATTCTTTGAAGTATTTTGTTGAATTCCAGAATCTTCAGGCAAACCTTCAATGAATCAATTTGAATGGAAATTGTATGAATTTATAATCAGACCCATTACCGACAATCCGCCAAGCAGAATATATATATATATATATATATATATATATATATATATAAATATATATATATATATATATATATATATATATATATAATTATATATATAAATATATATACATACATACATACATATATATATATATATATATATATAAATGTACATATATATATATATATATATAAATGTACATATATATATATATATATATATATATATATATATATATATATATATATATATATATATATATATATATATATATATATATATTGAATCTTTTCAGCCTCAAATTACGGAAATGGTGAGTGTAGTGGTTTTCCTAACGAGCAGAAAGTCAGAATAAAGAACTACACGAAAGCACATCAACAAGTGATCTGAAATTTTCTAATCTTCAATCCCTGGGATTATTATTTACCGCTGAATTTAATGTGTTTACAAACGACATCATATTGAAAATTAATATCTGTTGCGCAAAATAAGTGATTTTCTCCATCATTAACTTGAACAGTTTTTGACCGCCAGATGTGTGCATGTGTGTATTCCTCAACACATCCACTTACCCACTACGCATATACATACACACAATAAATAAATGAATAAATTGATAATTCAGTCCAACATCGAGAATTACCGAAATGAAAATTGTAGGCCATTCAGAAAATGGCACAACTAAATGCTGCTCAAATACTGAGAAGAGTGCTGGCATATTATGAGATATCCCGAGTATACTACCAATTTCTACAGGTGTGAAAATCTAATGATTACAAATAATAAAAACGAACTAAGTGTTTTTAACATGAGGAAAAAGACGGCAAAATAGGGAGAGTAAACAAAAAATCCAGACACATGTGCAATTAATTCTACCTCTAGTGATTCTGACCATCCCTGTGGAGATAACAAAAGCACTGTTCATATTTTGATAATAATAATTCATCCTATTTTTTCAATTTGAACGTGTAAGGCATTTTAGCCTTTCTGTACGAGGAATCTTTGATGAGAAATGGTCCCATCACCCCTAAACAATCGTTGAAAAGGAAAACTTTGATTAGTTAATTTCATTTTGTTTTGTTTTATTGACTTTGAACCCGTTAATCACCTCTTCCATCATACTGTAAAGACATGCATATCATTTTGAGAAGGGCAATATGGAAGAAATATCAACTATAGGAAACCAATCGTTCTGTAGAGATCAAACCTTTTTTGTCTCCTTTTCGTTCACATTCATAAAATCCGTAGAAAAGTAATAGCAAGTAAATACGAAATGGTTTATCGACTCAAGTAGCTTGGTGGTGTTTTGATTGAGGTTAGGTGTTCGAAAAAAGGTTATTTTATGTGTTTATAGTGGTAAGAGTTCTTAATCTATTCTCGTCAGGCATCGGATATTATACAAGAGATAGATACGTGTGGCTGATCTTTCAACAGGTAGGAGATGCCCATTTTAAAGGGAAAAAAGTGGTGTTCCTTATCTATTGAAAGAAAAGACGGCGTGTAAAAAAAGCCCGAGCATATCTGATCAAAAGTCTGATTTCTCAGGCCGACAAGAAATGATTAAGTTGACTCACGATTATACAGGCAACAAAAGCAGAAAAGCATCACAATCTATCTATTTCTGTCCATATCTATCATCTATGTGTATCTATATCCACACACGCACACACACACGTATTTATGTGTGTGTGTGTACGTGTACGAATGTTTTTTCAATAAACGATATCCAATCGAAAATATTGAACATCAGGCCTCTAGCACTCCATCAGACTCATTTAAAATCTCCCATACGCTGATATACTTGTAACGTATTTTGATATTATTTTCCAAATACTATATTTCTGTGACCTGATGGATACAACGTAAAAGCAACTGAAGAAATAAGAGTAAGCCTTACTAAATGAGTAGCACGATTTTACACGTTTACAAATCAAGAGTCGGCTGCAGCCATGAAGCAGTGAAACACTTTCTACATCATCCATACCCTTCAATCAGCTTAGATATAAAGCATAACCATCTTTATACCGACCTATTTGGAAAAAGCAGTCGCATCGTTGGATGGAGAGGTGCTAGAGGTGTCTGACTTGGGCGATAACAGTTACTAGAAGTGAAAGAGAGGAATAATTTACCGATTATATTTGCAGGCCATATACTGTAAATGCATACGGCCTACTTTGTAGTACAATCTATGGTTCGTTAGTTGAACTAAAAGGTTACTTTTAAAGGAAAAAGTGTTCAGCGCGATTTTATGCCCAAGTATGTGTACGTGTGTCCGCGTTTGCTTCCAGTCTCTTTATGATTGGGGTTTGTAAAGACACTTCCAAATGCATACAGCTTCAATAGTGAAATTGACTACCCCCCACCACCACCACACACACACACACATGCACAAGTGGGGAATACTTAGAATACACGGAGTTTTATGGATTGGCAAAAAAGCATTTATTTTACTCAACGACTATTTGTTTTTCAAATGATATTTTTCATGCCGATTCACTTGATTCAGTAGTAAGTATTAATCCTATAGCTCGAAAATTATACATTCAAAAATCTTGATAAAATTCAACTAATAATTACATGTCCACAATTCATGACGAATGTCGGGTTTTAGTAAACGGAGTTCTTGTATATATATATATATATATATATATATATATATATATATATATATATATATATATATATATATATATATATATATATATATGTATATATATATATATATATGTATATATACATATATGTATATATATATATGAATTGATCGGTTTTTTTGTTTTTTTAAAAGTCTGTGAGTCTGTATTTTGTGTCAAGGCTGTGCGAATAGGGGTGAACATTTACTCATCATTATAACCAGTAAAAATATAAGAAGGTTCAGTTTGTAATCGAAGTTCATATCGGACCTTACCTTTTCATACATATGTTTAAACTGGTATGACTGACCAATCACGTCTTCAATTTTTTTATTATGTTATGTAGTTTGCATAAAAACTTTTTATTGATATTTTCGAATGTTTAAAAAAGGGTTTATGGTTCAAGATCATTTAACCATAAACGGTCATTATCAATAAAGTGTGATAGTTATATTTGTAGCGTAATATTTTCAGAATTTTATGTTTACGTTTTGAGTGTTTTCATTCTTACCTAGCGTAATCATAAACTAATACGTTTATATGTGAAAACTAACTCAACGCACTGATAATATCATATATGCGCCTGGGCTCTACATGCTATTATGAAATTATGAACACACACAACAGCCCACCACACATATACTCCCCAATATATATATATATATATATATATATATATATATATATATATATATATATATATATATATATATATATATACTTACATGCGTACTCATATGAATATATTACACTCACATTCATGCACACACAAACACATCCATATGTATATGCTTTAATATGTATGTATATATATATATATATATATATATATATATATATATATATATATATATATATATATATATATGTATATATATGTGTGTGTGTGTATGTGTGTGCGTGTGTGTGTGCATGTGTGGTTGTGTAGTCGTGTGTGTGTGTAAGCCTCTTTGTATGCATATCTTGATGTATGCTTTTATTTTCATTTATACTCTTTATTTCCGTTTGTAAATACATGTTCAACCAATACATCAGTGGTATATATATATAAAAAAAATTTCATGCGTATATCACATGCTCCAAGTAATGAACGATATCTTTATAAGCATACCATCCTACTAGCAAGCGTTAGAATATTCGTATCTCTTTAGTTAAAAAAATGCTCTAACAGGATCACTTAAATACAAAAAATGAGAAAAATATATATAGTGGAAGGGAAACGTTGCATTTTAGGATGTCCTCAAAATATTTCAGTCAATTTGGATTTCGTCTAATAGTCAAATAACTAGAACGTATTTGAACACATACATAAGTGTTGCATATATTCTTATAAAGGTTAAGTTTCATGAGCAATCTCTCAGGCAATGTACTGCGTCAATACTAGGGTTGTGATATAAGTGCTGAGTTCAGGAATAAACTAAATAAACTACAGCTTTGTAAAGGCTACCAAAAATATGAACCGACTACAGGTTATCATCTTTATCACGACTATTATAATGTAGTATTCGTACTAAAGTACTTTCAAGCTTTATGAGACTCAGACCCTCACCAAGCGTCTGATATTGTATTAAGAACCGTAGTGAAAAAAAAAAAAAAGAACCAGGTGTAATCATTAGTTTTAGATATAAAAATATTCAGTAGTCACAAAAACCAGGAGAGACACTTTTATTGAGAACTTCTTTATTAAATACTTGAATCGAAATAGAGAATATTTTAGCCGAAGCTGGATGCATCTCATTGTAAATTGATAAAATAGTGATTGGTTAACATCTTACTTGGATGTACAGATTTTCAATCTCACTCAACCAGATATTATAAACGGAAAAATTTTCGTGAAAATTTCCTGGAATAGACTTTACATATGAGATATAGTGCTTATATATATATATATATATATATATATATATATATATATATATATATATATATATATATATATATATATATATATTTAAGCAGATCTAAGGTTTTCACTGTATGATCTTTCGTCTATGCGTTTGATGGAGAGGTTTTGGGTTTATTACATTGACATGTAAGCTGATTATTTCGAAAAATAAATATTAATTGAGTAAAATAAACGCTTTCTCCATCTCCATTGACTCAATGATAAACTCACATATTTATATGATTTTAACACGTATTTATTTTCACATTTCTAATTAAAAGTATTTTATCAGTAAGCTAATCTTGCTCACTAATAGAGGAATTTACAACTGTATAAATGTGTCAACGTAATGTGATAAAGAAGAACATATCTTCCATCGTATGGAAATACATATTAAATAACAATATTCTACCTCGTGTATGTAGCTCCATATTTTTGAACAAAATTTTGCAGTGTGTATATTTCATAGTATACTTTTTGGGAG
>OY735199.1:62774351-62959351 GCA_963457665.1 Thysanoteuthis rhombus | reverse complement strand
CATAAGTAAAACTTTTGTGCTGAATTTCTTCTTCAAAAGATCATTTGGAAGGTTTTCTTTTACATATTCACCCATATTCATGACAAAAAATGATGTTGGCGATTTCTATAACTCTGCTACGTGTGTACAGGGAATGCGAAAGAAATAGATGAAAAAATTGTATTCAAATACAAAAAAATATATTTTTTCTTCAGACAAGCTTAACCTCCCAAAAAGCATAAAAGGGTGATTCTTTACAGCTCTTGGGGCATACCTAAGGTTAATTGGAATTTTTTTCTTTCAACAAGCAGTTACTCAATTAGGATTAACCGAAAATATTTTTAAGAAATGACGGTTTATACGTCAATGAGAGGGATATGTTGTTTAAGGTTGGATGGGATCATCTGTCCCTCTGACACTTCAAACATTATCTTACTAGCGTTGGTTGTATGTGAATAAATTGTTTGTTATTCTTCGTGGATGCATTATCTGTATTAATCGTACAATTAAGTATTCTGCTGAATGTGGTCCAGTGATGAGACGTGTATCTATTCTCTTGTACTTATGCCCAGCTATGAAAGCGGCAAACATGATTGTAGCTCGATGAAAAATAACATGAAGACATTGATACAATACGATTTCCAGCCCTCCCAAATACTCCAGCAGTCAGTACATGCTTTTAAAATTATCAATATTCATTTGAAATCTATATAAAGTGAAAGAAAGTGAAAAAAAGGAGGAATACGGACACGCGAAGAGACTAGAAGAGGCAGTGATACAGACAGACGGACCATAGATGGATATAGATAGACAGCAGTATGTTAATAAAACACTAAACGTAACTAGTATGAACACGATTTCCAATTTTAATAATTAGATAATTTGATGCTTCGTAAATTGACACCTGCCACAATCATATTCTCATCCTCAGCTTGGAAAATTATTGAGCAATAATGCAAATCTTTCTATTTAATAACTATATATCGTTAGATATTTGCTGTCTATTCCTATGCTCTAATTTTCAAATGTACCAATGAATAATCGAATCATTTTCTATGTTAATTCTCAGATTTGGAAACGTTCCGTTTGAATATCACTTTATACATACAATTATTACGTTAATTATTAGCAATATGTGGATGGGTTTTCATCAGATTCTACATGCTTCTGTCTTGAGTCTGCATCTGTCTCTCTCCCTCCCTCTTGCTCTCTCCTTCTGTCCATCTTTCCGTCTGTCTTTCCGTCTTTCCGTCTCTCTCTCTATATATATGTATGTATATATAGATATCATTCTTACCATATGTATTTAATTATGAACATACACACACCCACACCCATATATATTTATATATATACATATATGTATATATAGTCAACGATTGATAATGTAAGAGTCTTAACTTTCTCGACTTTCTATGAAATCATTATCAAATTTTAATCCGTGAATTATCTCTCATTATTATTTCCCATCACTGCATATTGATTTTACGCGAGGATGCACATGCAACAAATATCATCATAAGTCATTATTTCTACTAAAAAAAACTACATGGATTTCATGACAATGATACCAGCATGAACCGAGCTAGTTTTGGACGTCTTTAAGAGAGCTAATTACAGATTACCTGAATAGAACTTATGATTGAACAACTGCCAATGCCAAAATTCTAATTTCTATTTGAAAACCATTTGGTCCGTATATCGAAATTAGGAGATGTTTCTTGAAAGGTTCTACATTCTTCTGTCGGCAGATCACTTACATTATTCCATATGCTTAAGTGAAATAGTAACGAAAAAATGGTTTCATTTTTTGCTGGTTATTCTGTTTGTAGTCCCGTAAAGTCAAGTGGAGAATTGTTGAGAAAATGTCTCATCGTTTTCGACGGCATTTTAGCCCAAATGTATCTTTTTCTTTGTTTCATGACTTGACATTTTGGTTTATCTACTTGTGAACAAAATGTTAGTGAGATTGTCGATAGACATTTTATCGGACAGGTATGTAATTTAGGGAGATTATTAAAATGAACAATATTTCAACAGATATTTTCACATCGCGTAGCTAATGTATTTTGTATTAGTGTAAACATGAATTACTACAGCAGTATCGAAGAACAAATTCGAAGCCATCGTTATCATTAGTTCTTTGCCGCATAATATATATATATATATATATATATATATATATAAGTTATTATTATCATAATTATAATTATTATTATTATTATAATTATTATTATTATTATTATTATTATTATTATTATTATTATTATTATTATTATTATTATTGTATGGTTGTCACTTCAGCCTAGGAGTCAAGCTTCCCATCACCTCTGCCCCTGCACCAAGCTAGCCACTCAACTTTCTGTTTTGGATGACCGTTCGTCGCCAACACGTTTCTCAGTAGAACACAGCATAAATAAGGTGAGCCTACTTTTGAGGATTCTTTCCATGTTGAATAGACCTTCGGTTACATGATGTCTTTTTAGGGATGCCAATATATATAACAACAACCCGTCCTCGGGCAAGATGCGATAGAGACAATGTGAGCCTAGCCTTGTTTTTTCTCTTCAGAATAAAAAATGATATACTCATTTTCCCTGCTATCCAAAGTAGAATGCTTGTATGAAATATTTCTTGAAGTGAAATGGCATTAAATAAACATGCAATTATCCTTGATTCATATCAATTACTGAGCGGCTTTGGTCGGAAAATTCGAGATGAAGATCTAATTGTCCAAGTCTTTGCAGGTAGGTGGTCCTGTGCAGTTTTTATAAAAGAGATGTTCCACTCTATTTTTATTTTCTGTCTTTTTACTTTTAAGAGCCAAAAGATGGCGTGTAGTGAACTTTCGGAAAGTGCTGGATATTTGTACCCAGCAAAAAATTGTAGTTATCGTCGTGCACGGTCGGCTCTTTTCTGAGGCCTACCAAAAAATTGATGGCGAGGTATCCTGCTCCAGTCAGCTTTAAGACTGGTTAATACACACAGTTGTATATCGTACTGTACGATGGTCCGGAGGGTTTCTTGAGGATCAGCCTCAAATTATCACCTTGAGCTATGTGCAATATCAGGTGGATGGATTATTTATGTGGAACACTGACCTTGTGTTTCAACATTTTTTTTTGCCAACGTAGGGTGGTAAAAATAATGCTAGAAGGGCAAAATGGAATGGAAAAAGAAAGTATTTGGCTCGAGAATAGAAAATATACACACAAAACAGTTTTATCCTTTGGTTTCTGTCGGCTTAAGTGAATGGAAAAAATAAAGGTTTACTTGTAATATGTAATTGATCTTGTTGCGCCTGAGATGATCATATTTCTTTGAAGCAGATACGAATAAGTAGAAAATGTTTCTAAACGCTTGTGTGGTGACCTATGTTATCAACAGTGATACTGCCATCTGTCCATTTTGGAGAGCAAATAGGTACCAGATTCTAGTAGCTTCATATCTTGCTCATCTAACTACACCCGCAAATATCTCATCTAATTTCACATAAAAAGTTTTAACTTTTACTGCTTATTATTTTGGTACAATACCCTCGAAATCAGTTAGTCAAATCGTTGTAAAAATGAAAGCGTATGCTGCTTCACATTTTGGGTAATATGGATTTGCTCAGATATTTTGCTGTCGAGTGAAGCTTAATGAAAAATATAGTAGACCATTCACAATGGGTTCAATGTTTGCTGACTGATCCACACAATACTAAGCAAAACTTTGTAAATGCTTATGTGAACGACTTTTGACCCTGGGTATTACCTTACACACATCACAGCCTGCCTCAAGATGATCTTCAGCAGACTAGACTGGGAGGGTAAAGGAATTAGAATAGAAGGCAATTATCAGAGCAACCTCAGATTTGCAGAAGACATTGCCCTTCTCCGCAACCTCCAACTAATGATACATGAACTAAACGAAGAGTGCAGGAAAGTCGGCCCATACATGGACTTCAGCAAGACAAAGATCATGTGCAACCACTACATCGGAGATAATTACTCTTAGATCAAAATCGAGGAAGCAGAACTGGAGAAAGTAAATCACTACATCTACCTAGGACAACAAATCTCCGTGATACCATCAAAAGAAGAAGAAATCAAGCAAAGAATCACACTAGGATGGCAAATCTTTGGTAGAACAAGTTCAACCTTCTAAAATAAGAAGATCCCATTAATCCTGAAACGAAGGGTGCATAACCAATACATCCTCCCAATAAACAAGTACGGAGCTGAAACTCGGAACCTATCCAAGAAACAAGTCTGCAAACTGAGAACTATGCAGAGTGCACATAAAAGAATTATGCTTGGCCTCACATAGAGAGACCGCAAGACAGCCCAGTACATTTGCGAAAAGACAAGAGTCAGAGACATCATAGAATCCATTAAAAACTCAAATGGCAGTGGGCTGGCTGTGTTGCAAGAATGATGGACAACCGATGGACATCATGGCTAACGACATGGATTTCCCGTAATCACATGTGCAACCGAAGCCGGCAGAATATTAGATGGAGGGACGAGCTAGATAAATTCAGAAAGTAGTGGCTCTGTGACGCTCATGAGAGAGAAGAGTGGCACATCCTGGGAAAGGCCTATGTCAAATGAAGCACTTTAAAAGACTGATGATTATGATGATGATGATTATCTGACAACTGATCGAGTCTGTTTGTTGCATTGAATAGTTACATTACCACCAGTCTCAGCGGTTGCCGTAGGAGCCTAGTTAAAGAGAATCACCAATGGCTATTTTTATGACAAGAAAAAAACCCTATCGTCGAAATACATTCTTCTTTTCTTCCATTTTTTGGCCTCATGTTATATTACGTCACGTTCAGGAAGAAAAAAACTTGCATTAAGTCATATTTTGCCACCATTGGCTGCCAAATAAATACTGTTGCCTGTTTGCCACCAGCAACAGTAGCCCTTGTGTAAAAGCCCTTGGTTCTCAAAGAAGGCATGTTCTCAAAACTAGAGGATTTGGCAGAAGAAAAACTTTCTCTCCTCAGGTCTTTTCATTTTACCTTATTTTATCTACTAACCAACATATAAAACATTGGGATGGTCACCACAAACACATATATACCCCGTAATATACATACACTGATGAGAAAAAGCATATTAAGCAGCTGCAATTTGCAAAGGTGACATATACCATCGGGATCAGAATCTAATAGGAATTTGAATATGCCCCGGATACTTCATTTTGATTTATTGAATGCCAAAGTTATGGGCAAAAAGAAGTATGAATTATGATAAAAGCGAATTCGTTATGGCCAAAACACTTGGTCAGAGAGTTTCTGAAACGACGGTGCTTATAGGGCGATCGTGTTCAGTTATGACCATTACCAGTAAGTAGTGGTTCAACCGGGGGAAGAAATCACCAATCATCGACAAGCTCTGGGCGCCTAGGTCTTATAGATGCAAGATATGAACATAGATTACGAGCTAATGGAAAAGCTACCATGGCACAAATTGTAGGTGGCATTAATCGAGGCGTAAGATGGAGTGGGTCACACAACACACAGTGCATCGATCTTGGTTACGCAATCAGAGTACCCATGCTAACCAAAAACTATTACTGAATGATTCAATGGGTACATGTGCGTCGAATCTGTGTTACAGTGGATATATTTGTCGGATGAGTCTTGCATTTTTGGATTGTGGTTGACGTGGTATTTTGTTTCATAATCCTAAAGAAGCAATAACACCAGGATGTATTAAGGAAAATACCAATGTATAAGATGCACTGTTGTTGCTTACACAATGTTCTTCTTGAACTCATTGGTTTCTATCCTTTCTGTAGAAAATATGTTGTTGTGTATCACTTACTACAACTATTTCAGTATGCTATTTAATATATGCTACTGACTTAGAACAAAGAAACTCAAATGCAATCTGTCCAATTGAAATAATCCTCTACGGATTATCTTATTTTCTAATTTCTCGGTAAATAAGCTGTGTCAAGTTTTTGAAAAAGAGATTATTAATTAGAGGAAAAAATCTGTTGGCAGAAATTGACTGACAGATGATGGAGTTGGGTTGAATTTTTACACGTATGATAACGTGTATGCGTTTGTGAAATAGAGAAATAGCATAAACGTACGATCGAATAATATTGGACAGGTACTATCGTTCACACTCATAGTTGCTAAATATAGGCTAAATATACTACGACATACGACGATAATTAATGGATTGGTCTTGCAGAGCATCGCAAGTCCATTCTCCATCAGATGTACCATAACAATAACCCTGTTTCTATATTGCACCTAAGCAGTATACATGAATGTTGCTTTTCCGTATTTCTTCCTTACTACCACTTGTATATAACATTGTTATTTGCATTCACTTCTCAGAACATATTTTGTTGATTAAGAGTTTTCAAAAAGTTCGACCACCAGAGCACATAATCACTAACACACACATATATAAAGAGTTCACACACACACACACACACACACACACACACACACACACATATATATATATATATATATATATATATATATATATATATATATATATATATATATATATCAATAACTACATAATCAGCACTCACTTTGCATACTCTGACAAACACATACAGTTGCAGGTACGAGGACACACTCAATATATATATAATGTGTGAGTCTGAGTATGTGTTTATGTATTAGGTATATCATTACATATTGCTGTACATATAAATGTCATTATTTGGTTTCCCTTTATTCCATACCTCAGGCACAAACACACACACACACACACACACACACACACACACACACACACACACACATATATATATATATATATATATATAATTTTTGATATTCATACATGCATTTAAGATCTAGGACTAATGCATATACATAGATGTAATCATAACTATAAACATGTATATGTATTCATATATACATAAAAATATTCAATCATATATATATATATATATATATGTGTGTGTGTGTGTGTGTGTGTGTGTGTGTGTGTGTTTAATATGTTTGATTATACAGTTTTCCATGTTGACTCATTTATAACATGTCGATTTTTAAACATTCCGGTTTTTTCCTGAAACATACACGTATGAATATATATTCCTGTTGATTAAATATATGTTTTTTATTTTTTTTATTTTTGATACGTCAGAATGGTTACTAAAGCATCCAAAGACATTCCAATAAAAGATGATCGATGTTTCTTCAAGTTGCATATTTCTCATCGGCGCTGTTGGTTGATGTTTGAGTCCAGGTAGAGAATCATTGTTTAGTATGTTGCGTACATATAGATATATGCATGGGTTTGTCAATGCTATCTGTTTTTCTTCAAAACGCTGATCTGTGTAAGCGATTTTTACTTTATACCATTAATCTCAGCTATATTCAATATTTATGCAAATTAGCATTGCACAGCACTAGGAGAAAATGGGAGGAACTGGGGCGTGGGAAACAAAATTTCCAAGTGATGAGGGTTAGTCTACCATGATAATTAGCGCAATTTGCTTCTTCAATCTTGATTCAAACATCGGCCGCTCCAAACGGTGCGAAATATTCAGTTACGGAATCAAATTTACAAACCAGGACTTTGATGATTTTGCATAATACGAGTCATAATACCAGTCACACACATAATGGATTCAAATGCAACAAAGCAAGTTCTCTTCCGATGATGCAGTCCTCTTTTCCTTCGTCGACAGCTGAAAAACGACGTGAATGAATATCAAAATCGAATTTTTTAGCTAGTCTGGCCAGGCATCTGGTTGGTTGTCTGGCTACATATTTATTACACATACAGTCCGTACCATTGGATGTAGAAGGCCAAAGTTTTCAGCATCCATTCTTTATTATGTTCAAGAAAACTCTTGAACCCAGCCGTGTAAATGATTTTATTTGGGAATTGAAATTGGGATGAATTTTCTTTTGCAATATTAATCCCTCTATTTGTATGATATCCTAGAAATTCAAACTGTTTCAGTTATCAGTCACCAAACAAATGGCGAGAGGAGTAACTTATTCATCAATCACCCTTTTCCAAACTTTTCATTGATCACCCCAACACGGAATGCTGCCAACAGGCGTAAGTCTTTTAACGGTTTCTTTTGAGTGACTAAGTAGACCTCTTCATTTATCTGTTCTATATTGAAAATTAAATTAGAGTTTTGTTTTGGTATTCAGTGTTTGGAGAGCAGGATACAGATTTCTCCGTAACGGGAAGCTGATTATTCCTATGACAACATCTCGTGAACTAAAAGGGTGTAAAGGCAAGAAAACAATTATAATTAATCTATGTGTGAGGACTGAGTATTTCCAGACCCCAAAGAACGGTGAGTCTGTTGTTATTTGCAGGAGGTTGGGATTTTGGTTGGTACCAGAGACTGTGGTGTTGGAAAGAGAGGTGCTCACAGCAAAACAAATACTGAAGGCTCTTTTTGCCTCTTACTTCTGTCATTTAAGCGACAAAGTGATTTAAAGTGGACTTTCAGGGAGCTTTGGATACTTGTATTCCAACACTGCTGAACCAATCATCCACAACAAATTCTTGCCTTATTTATTCCTATGTTTTGATACAGAAAATGAAATTCTATTCCTTCAATCGTTGCGTTGATAGATGATCTTCTTCTAATTTTCGCACATGTGAACACCCAGCTGCGTAAGGACGAACGCATAAACATAAACATATTGCAGATATTTTTTTCATTTCTACGAAAAAAGGCAAAAAGAAAATAGCATTTGGCATTTGTTTTGCTTGAAGGACCCTCTTTTCCTCTCATATTCAAACCGATCCCCTGATTTTCACAACACCCAAAGCACTGACAACTCAGCTTAACAAACTATTGTCAATCATCGGGTCCTAAAATAATCAAAAATTTCTCTTTTGTAAATTAATGGTAATTGCTCTTTTGCTCTATGCCCATTCGATAAAGTGTTTTTATAGAAACGTTACATTTTTGGATTGCAGGAGAAACAAGTATCCTGCTCATTACCCATTAAAATTCCAATGAATATCAGAAATTATTCAGTTTTGCTGATGGAATTAACACCTTTTGTAACATCTAATTACTAATTGTGATGTTTGTAAAAGCAGATGTGTGTAGTTGCAATTACACACATTCTTCATGCATATGTACATATATAGACGATTGAATATATATATATATATATATATATATATATATATATATATATATATATATATATATATGTGAGTGTGTGCATGTGTGTGTGTATATAGTTTTGAAAAGTATTCGAAGATTATTCTACACCTATTTTTTTGAGTGGGGTTTGATTGCCTGACACTGACACCAAAATCCTGACTTTTAGCTCGGCTAGAACGCCGACTAATCATACCGGAGTGAAGTATTCGAAAATCTGAGCCACTTAACAAGCATCTCAGATAGATATAAAATAAATGTAAGCAGATATGTATACATATATATATATATATATATATATATATATATATATATATATAGAGAGAGAGAGAGAGAGAGAGGGAGAGAGAGAGGGAGAGAGAGACAGAGAGAGAGAGAGATGGATAGATATTGATATGGATATAGATTAAATTACACACACACACATACGCACACATATGTATATCTGAGGTAGGACAAACAGACAGAGAAATAGATATAGTTTAGGATCGATGGATAGATGTAGAATAGAATGCATAGGATGGATACAAATATAATTGGATAGAATAGGATCTCTATACAAAAATATATAAATGGATTGATAATTAGATACTTAAAGAGAAGAATTTGATAGACAGAAAAATAGACGGAGACACAACAGCCATATTTTGTGCCTGTATATATGTTTATTCTGTTACAGATATACACACACTGTTATATATATATATATACACACACATGCACACATACATACACATGTGTGTGTATGTGTGTGTATATATATGTGTGTTTCATTTACTGTCTACAGATTTTTGTATCTGATTATAGACGATAAGAATATACCGAAATTTCCTTCCACATATATACCTGCACATTTTTCTGCAAACATGTGTGCCTTATGGTTATACGTGTGTAATGATATTTTCAAAAATGTTTACAAGTGCAGTCACGCGTGGGTGGTGTAATTATATGCTTGTATTCTTGATTCTCATATAAGCAGAAGTTTGACTGACTTCCTTGGCGTGTACTTAGAAAATAACCGGTTCTATACCTTTGCCTACAAATGTACCCGAGTTTACCATTAGGCAAAACGCTGCTATCCAACTGCCTTAGCAGTAAAAGTCCCAATTAACTCAGGAGGTTGATCCTTTCAGTTGTAACCATTTTAACCGGATCGAAAATGTGTGTAGCTGTATCTTCGCTAGTCTTCGGGAAGATAATTTATAATTTTTGTTCGAAACCATCAGTATCAGCAACAGCAGCAGCAGCAGCAGCAGCAGCCACCACCCTTAACGTCCGTCGTAGATTCTGGATATTAACAAATGGTCTATTTCTTTGAATAAAGAATGACAGGGTTAAAAATTTACGTAAAAGCAGAAAGTCTTTTCATTTCTGTTTTGTCTTTACGTGTACTTCACTTGGGAATATGATAGGCAAGAGGAGAATGTGTGCACTTAAACGTTTAACTTTCAGTACACTCACGCGTACACCCAAATGCATGCAAACATGATGCAGGTCTAGTATATGCTTACATATACCATTCAGATATATGTATTACACATATACCTGAATGGTATATGTAAGCACATAGAAGAATTGCTCAGTGGGTAGAGTGCTTGCATTTTCCAACAGGCGCGAGTGTATGATTCAGTTGGAAGCATGAATATATAACTCGACAATATCTATAAATGCGTTAAATTATTTCAAACTCTTCTACATTACTTTCCATTGTTGCAAGGGGAATCAGTCAGTCGGCCTGGACAGCGTAAATAGACTAAACAATTAAAGAAAAATAGGGCTGCTACAGAGATCGAACCTGCAACTAAGGTTGCCGCCTCATTATTGAGCTAGATGAAAGGTGAAGCTCCAAAATGACAGCCTCATCTGCTCTCTCTCAATTTTGGTCATTGACTGTCTGTTTACAATTGATGTTCCTGACGCCGACGGTTATACAATTAGGGAAATGGATACGAAATCCGACAGAATATTTATGTATGCATTTTTTATTAGAAACTTCATTTGGACCTCCTGTTGTTACACAGTGATTGAGTCACTCAGCCAAAGCAGCGTTAATAGAATAAATAATTAAGGAACAGCGTTGCAGAAATCGAACATTCGACGGATAAGGTAGCACAGTATGTAGTGTCGCTCTTAACCATCAGCGATAAAGCTGTTGATCAAGTCTTACATTGAAGTGACTACCTCATCAGTCACCGGTTCAATTCCTGCTGTCGCCCCATTTTTCTTCATTTGTGTACTCTATTTACACTGACTGCACCAATGAATGACTTATTTTCTGTGTAAGTGAAGGAGGGGAACGTTTCAAATAATATAACTCAAATGATATATGTATATATATATATATATATATATATATATATATATATATATATATTAAACGTTCCAAAATGGTAGTTCTACATTAGATCTTTCGACCATTATCAGTCTCAATCAAATGCATTTAATTAGGATATTTGTAGGGTAATTAGTATTTTTTTTTCATTTTATATATATATATATATATATATGTGTGTGTGTGAGTGTGTGTGTTCCGTACCTTGCACACTTTGATGAAATTGACCAATTACACACACACACACACACAAATGCACGCACGCACACGTACAAAAACACACACGCACACACTGACAGACACACATGAACACTCACACATATATTTACATGCGCAATATATTGTACTTTGAACACACCACCGTGGAGTATTATTATAAGTCATAAAAATAAACGTTAGAAAAAGGAACAGTACTCATACCGCTGCTGTAAATTTCTCACATCCTTTCTTAGTCTGCTATTAACTCTGTCGAACTCACTTCCATAGAATGGCTTTCAACGGACAAATATTCTATCTTCACCAGTATCATCATTAGAAATATGTTGTTATTCTTATTTTTCATAGCCAAACGATCCACAAAAATATATTACACATTCTTTCAGAAATTACGTACAGGATAGAAGATATACCTACGAACACTTACGCACTCTGATATTTTGTCATGGCTTATCGTTTCTGTGAATACACACACACACACACACACACAAACACACACACACACACACAAAAAAAAAAATATATGTTGTGTGTGTGTGTGTGCGTGTGTGTGTGAGTGTGTGTGTGCGTGTGTGTGTGCGTGACTGAGGAGACAAAGAATAACACTTGATTTTACAGACATGTACTCAGATTTCTTTACTTGCTTGCTTCCCCTCTTTTCGATCTGCCTTTCTATTGGCATAAACTACATAGAGCGTTTAAACTATCTGTGCTCATGTATGTTGAGTGTGTAGTCAAAATATGTTGGAAACAAAATTCCTGTCTCGTCATGAACATCGCAGTTGTTGTGCGTGCAGAGACATGACAATGGAAGAGGCCGATTGCACACATGTTCCACACAGCAGAGAAATGCGGAGGCATTCAAGTCAGCTTATGTTACACGTGCGTTGCTCCAACATTTTGGTTCCGAAAAAAAGGCACAGCGGAGCCCAGCAGACGCAATTACCTCTTCAGTTCTCTTGAATACGGCTGATTTATGAGACTGAACTAACTTTAAAGAGAAAAACGATGAAATGATTTTGGAGTTTTCAGGAAAGGATGGACTGTGACAAGAAAAAGGTAGAAGCAAAAAAGGAGGGAAAAGAGGAAGAGAAAGGCAGGGAAGAGAGGATGATGATGATGATGATGATGATGATGATGATGATTTGAATGATGAGAATTTAGTTTTGGAGGGCGAAATTGATTATGACTGGGATATTTTTTCGAAAAAAGACGAACTGGCAGGAAAGCAACGAAATGATACAGAGAGAAGCAAAAAGAAAAGTAAAACGAAGAGGAATGATCTTGGAAACATGATGATGAAAAAAATAGTGAAGGAGAATCGAATGCCAGGAGGATGACATGGAAAAAAATGGAAAAAAACAAGCTCAGTTTTGGGCATTGCAGTTGTAAGGTTGTTGCTGCTGTTGATACTCGTGCTGCAATAAAATGATTCACATTTATTACATCGTCTACATTCCGTTTGTCATGGTGTCATTTCGGAAAGATCAAAGTTATTTAGCCGCTTGTTGGTTGACATATTTTCTCATAGTTGCTACGTGGAAATGTCCATCAGATTTCTCGTCTGAAAACGTATGCAATTATTCAGTGATGAATTTTCTGCTAAAAAAAAAGTATATACACAGACAATGATTTTTTCTCAATTTTTTTTGAGTGACTTCATTTCAAACTTCAGTGGGATCTGCCTACTTTTGCCTTTTTTACATGTAAATGAAAACGGGAAATTTTAAGTGTACAATGAAAGTGAGGGAATCATTTATTTAGTAATAACACGTCACAGGCGTGGTGATATTGGGGAGAATCTCTAATTCATATTTATTTAGTCAGAAAATAATCGTGCGTAACGTGACATGAAATGTACACCTCAACGGTAAGTAGGGATAATAACCTATTCATCTCATAAAAGGGTGCTGAACGGTTTTACATGCTTGATATTTCCTCTTAATCGCTTGATACAGAATAAGAATTCATGGAACTTTTTGCTGAGCATTTTGTAGCATTTAGACGCTGGAATGAAGTCGTTGCACACTTCTCAACAGTTCTGTTAGTCGATGTTCTAGCTCACATCAAATCAGCATTTCTAATGTTTTCAACACAAGACCACTCTAGTTGGAAGTTTGGCAAAACACGCTTTTCTCTAATCTTCATGTGGTCTTAGGTAGGGCCAAACAAAGATTGGTAAATATCTATAGATTGTGCAGATCCAAAAATATATGAATATTCTACGGATTCAAGAAAACTTTTGACATGGAGACATAATGTAACTAATTTCAGCCTGATACAAATTTATGATTTCATGCGTGTATTGATGTAAAGATATGAAATGTTTTTTTTATAGGACGACAGACACTAGGTATTTGATTTTTAATATTTGCAAATTATGAGTGATGTAGTTTCCTTCAAATAACTGTCATAGTTAGACGAGGCCAACGTATTCTTGAAAAAAAAATCGTAAAGGTGGGGAGCGATATCGGACAAAATAAAGACGACATCATCATCATCATCATCATCATCATCATCATCATCATCATCATCATCATCATCATCATCATCCAATTAAATGCTACACGAATTAGACGAAGTTATAACTGCTTGAAAAAAAAAATTTGCCCTTGATCAGCAGCAGATTTGTACTGAAACCTTTAGTTTCAGATTATCAATCGTAACTAGCATTACAGATTTCAAGAAAAAAATAACACTATGCACACCATGGATTTGATGGTGTCAGCAAGCATACTTTGAAGGGTGCTGGAAATTTGAGGTACGTGCTGTCACCCAGTCTCTTGCAATAACAACTGGTGCAAATATGCAAAATCATGAAATACAGATATCAAAAGGAGAAATAGAATAGACATGTTAAAACTCAATCTCTGATGAAATCCACAGGATGTTACCAATGTGATAAAGCAACGAATAATAATAATAATAATAATAATAATAATAATAATAATAATAATAATAATAATTATTATTATTTTTATTATTATTATTATTATTATTATTTTTATTATTATTATTATTATTATTATAATGATGATGATGATGATGATGCAATATACAAGAGAGAGAGAGAGAGAGGGAGAGAGAAAGAATAGAGGCTGTCAATCACATAATGGATAAGTGTAGTAGGTTGGCTAAGAAAGAGTACGAAAGAAAAAAAAATGACTGGATGGAGGATGTGATCCATTGGGAATTGTGCAAACAATTGGGAATAGGCATTAGAAAACCATGAAGCATGCGATAATCATATTTTTCAAAAATGAAAATAGTTGAAACCATGTAAAATTGAAAGAATGAGAGGAACTGAAAAAATCAACACCTTGCAAAAGAACTGAGAGAAAATGTAGAACATAAAGGTGACATTTGTGCCCATTGCAGTTGGTGTGTTCGGAACAGTCAGGAAGAACAGAGCAAAGAGGTTGAGAGAATTATAAATCGGTGGAAGCATTGAGACCACCTTGACAAGAGCATTACTTAAATCAGTTTGAATTTGAGGAGAGTACATGAGTATTGAAAAAAAAAACAAACTGTTGTCACTTGATCAATTTTGAAAACAACTAGTCATAACTGGCGATTTGTACAAATAATAATAATAATAATAATGCTAAAAATAAAAATAATAATAATAAAAATAGTAATAATAATAATAGTTGTTGTTCAGACGATGTTTATCATCGATTCTTCCTTGCAATCTGTACGTGCAGATCGACAGAATCGTAAGAATGCAAAGAAATAATCTCTTTCAGTAAGCATAATATTATCATTAGAAATAGTACTATGGACGAAGATATCAAGATCGTGTTATATATAATATTCAAATCCATCTTTTCGAAAATCTCATAGATTTTAGTTGTACTTTATATCCTTAAATACAAAAGAACAAAAACAAAATCGACACACACTCATGTATATGGATGCATGTGTGTCCGCTGGTATATATGTATGTATTTACAAATATTTCCATATACACACATGATCGATATATATATATATATATATATATATATATATATATATATATTATAAGCAAGATAAAGAAAATTGCATGATGAAAATGTCAACTGAAATAACAATAAGAAAAAAAATGAAAATATCGTTTTTTTACCTACCTGCATTTGGTATAATATCAAACTCACATCCATTTAAGTGGTCTTCGACATAGTCGATATTGTAGATTAATGATAAAATTATATGAATGTATTCGTGTATATCTATTCGTATATACGTAGATATAGTTGTTTAACACTCTTCGTAAATATACATTTATGCATACATCTATTCAGATACGGATGTGTGTCTTCTTACACACACGTATACATACATATATATGATACAGAGTGATGCACTACAAAGAAATAAAGCATATTTACGTTTGTTTTTTTAGATATGTTTATGCACATATAAACATATATATAAATCAAGACAGTGTATTACATGCTTGTAAAGTATCACAAACGTGTATGCATATATATTTATATATACATATAAGGAGAGAATAGACTCAAAGTATATATTTACTGAGAATATATATTGATTTATACGTATAAGTGTGTGTATTTTCTTCTTGCGTATGTGGGTAGGTGTATGCATATACAGGTAAACAAATATATATGTATATAGTAATATTTATTCTTTTTATATATGATTTGTATGGTATTTTTCCGTCTCCTTCTGAGGGTATATATGTAGTTTTACTCTCCGATATGTGGTAGTTTCTCTGATATTCTTGTGGGTGTACATATGCTTAATTTTCATTTCTTTTTTTCTTTAAACCCTGTTTAAAATTCTATTCTGGGGGTAAAAAAATTATATCATTGAAACTTTTCTTTCTTTCTTTTTTTCTTTTTTGTTCTTCCTTTTTTTCTTTGGTTAACAATTTTGACAATCTTGATTATTTATAATTTTGTTTTCTCTATGGGTATTCCTCTTCTTCTTCTGAGCATATCTTGTTTTTTGTAGACGGGGAAAATCCAATGTCATTGATGAAAACAGTCGAATTTCTTTGATGGTCGATGATACGGTAAAGTTCCAACATAAGGTACGTTCATAGATATGTTTCTAGATCGGTAGATATAAGGTTGATGGGTAGGTAGGTAGCTAGGTAAGTTGGTGTTTTGAAAACTCCAAGGTCGTTATTGGTTGTAGATAGGAAAAAAACAAGAAATAGGGACAGAAGACGCTACCAGACACATGTGCATGCGTGCATGCGCTGTTGTTCCCAGTTCGGAATCAGTATGTACGCGAGTGTGTGCATGTGTGTATCTGTGTGTGTGTGTGTGTGTGTGTGTGCATGCACGCGTGTAGGTGCGTGGAAGCACACACGTTATCTAGATTTATTAGCAATAAAAAAAAAGATACAAGTATCTATAAGAAGGCATTTTCATGTATTGACAACCTTTAGTTTGGACCACAGAAATATCATAGATTTTGTTACCAATTCATTAGTAAAATCGATGATCTCTAAGAAATATAACGAGTGAAGAAATCTAACCTCATATTTTCGGCATGAATACTTCTACATCATATGGACACGGGACTATAAATTTGTTTATCATTTTCTATTTATTTGTATTTAGGGTATCTATCTTAGTACAAATATGTGGCATTGGTAGTACCAAATCTAATAGCTGATATTCGAATAGGCCAATACCGTTTTAAGAAATGATTTTGAGAATTGCAATAAAGTAAATAAGAAGTGATACATTACGTAAAAAGTGGAAGTTCATTTTTGCGTTTGTATGAATTCATGTGGGTTTTGTTTTCGAGAACCTGATTATATTTCAGCCTTCTCTAATTTTATCTGTTCTGTTGAAGAAAATATCACGCAAAACTGACCAACACAATAACAGGTGCATGGATTTAGGTTTTAGTTGCTGAAAACTTGCGCAGGTGAATTATGGGGTTGTAGTGGGGATATGTATTAATGAGCGAGAAAAGAAGAAAGAATGTCGTGTGCTTTGCGGCGTGTTAGGATGTGCAGTGGTTGTTGGACAAGCAAATTGTATGGGTAATGGAAGGGAGATTTTGATGAAAAACAAAGGCTGAGTGTTAGTCAATGTCATTCTAATGAAAACGATAATAAATAGTTTTAGGCATATTTCTGTGGATAAGCATTCGTTCACATTTATCTATATATCTATATTATATATGTCTATGAGTGCGTATATGTACGTGTGTTTCTGTGTGTTTTCAGTGAGAAGTAGAAAACATAGTTTTAAGACAGAGAAAGGAATGAAGAACGGGTTACTGGAAAAGATTAATATAGATTGGTAGAGAGATAGATAGATATGAATAAACTGAAATAGATTGATAGAAAGACAGGTTTAGTAATTCAAGTGAAAGCTATTATCAGTGACTTTTAATGTTAGGTATGGCTTACAAGTGGGGGTATGGGTGAAAAAAAGGAGGTGGCGGGGTTGATTAATCAGATTGAAACAAAAAAGAAGAAAAGAAAGAAAGATACCGCATGTTAAGATGAGGGAGGCCCACGCCGGGTGAGAGGTAGAGACAGACAAACAAGGAAAGATACAGACAGACAGGCGGACTGATAAGACTGACTAGCAAGTTGTAATGTCGTCCCGTCCGATAGAAAATGGTAAAATCGCATCCAAGAGAACTAAGTCAGTATTGTGGCACTGTCTGTCCGCACTTCTATCCCAGAATAAAGAATGATGTAGAGTTTTTTTTGTCTCCAGTCGAGATATTAAAGACGATGCTTTAATTTTGTGCTTCTGTAACTGTGAACATTGGCAGCTTTATAATCATCATCACAGGCATCAGCAGCTGGTGTGGCGGTAGCTGCTATAGTATAAGTAGTAGTTGTAGAGAGCGCTGTAGTTGTAAACGTAGTTGTAGTAGTAACAATAGACTCGTTTACAATAGTAGTAATAAAAGTCGCTATTGCATGCGTGTGCACACTCACTCACTCTCTCTCTCTCTCTCTCACACACACACACACACACATGCGCGCTTCCTAAGGCGTATACACAAGGAAAAATAATAATTGTCAAAGTAAATGTTTTATTGCTTGTAACAACGGAAATCCTCTTGGGTTAATCGAAGTAAAAAAAATAATACTATCAGGAGAGACTCACGTTTTACAATAAGATAAGCAACTGTAGCTGTGTAGAAGTTGTCATTTACAAACAACAACGTGATGCTATTACTACTTGTAAAAATAGTTGTGTTCTTGATAGTGATGTACTAGTATTAAGGATATTTGCAGTAGTAACACTCATGATGCACAATGCTTTTGCAGTTATAACTTGTTTGGGAGAGTATAGGTAAAAGCAGTCTTGGTCGGAGTAGTTGTACAAGAACTATTAGTGATAATGGTAGTCGTAGTATAATAGTACGAATAGAAGTAGTTGTAATTAATGTTGTTTATTTAGTTTTCATACGCATACGAGCCAACGGGTGAATGCCCCCCCCCCCAATAGAGAAAATAATCTAGAATTTTGTCAAACCAGTGTCGTTTATGAAAAACTAAATTTTTGGGCAAATAAAACCCTTCGCTCCCCTTAACCCAAGGATCCCCATTCGTTCATGATGTTCTTAGAATCATGGTTATTTTAAATGACAGTGTTGTCGACTCTGGAGTACAACAGATTTGATAGGCACTCAAATAAATTGAATGCCATGGGTAAGATAAAAGCAGTTATTGTCTGAAGTTTAGGTCCCCCTATTATACTTAACTTGAACCAACCACTACAAACGTAATCAACAAAAAAAATAGCGAAGTTTCTGGGGTTTGATGATATTTGCTGTCACTTGGTTTCCAGTAATGGCCACTGACTACGATTGGCGTGAGGGTACGTATAATGATAATCACATCAATAATAAGTGTTTTTTCTTTTTTTTTTAACAATTCAAAGCACAACTTGGACTTTCGTGTCTTTGGAGTGTGGTGACCACCGTCAGGGATAATTAGTTATACAAAACGGATGTTTTTTCTCGTTACACCTTTGTTTTCTTCTTTTTCTTTCTTTCTTTTCTTTCTTCAGTCCCTGGTGGGTATTAGTGGAAGCGAAGTAGTAAGTCCCAGCATAACTTCAGAACTTCAGTCCCAGCATTCCTTCATTTTACTCAATCTATTGCAGACTTCATTAGAAATATCTGACCACAATTCCACCATTTTCTATGAATCTGTACTCCTGGAAATCCCCCCACTAAGTTATATATGGCAGCACTCATAGCAGATAAAGTGACTGGGAGTTTCTTCAATAGGCCAGCATTCCACTTCTTCAGTATTATAAATGATTTTATCATCATTATCATCATGTTGTTTGTACTGTGTTAGCCTCGTTCGTCTTCACTTTCACAGGCCCGAGCAGTTAGGCTTTTGCTGACGACTGGGGGTACCCCTTTCAGTATTCGTGCGCACCTAAGTGGTTCTAAGGTCTGCATAGACCCAATCTTTCCTCTTATCTCCAGCTTCTCTGACCTTGTTTACTATGTCACAGTTCCCAAAGCACCAACAAAAGTTTCACAACGATAGAAAATGGTAGCTTCCCATGAGGATCAAGTGATAGCAAGCCTCCTCAATACTTCCGTGATCTACTGTTTTTGACCATTTCAAGGGTCTAACCACAGTTGCCCTCATATAATATCAATTTTTCTGATTACTATTCCCGATAGAATCGTCAATGAAATTTTGAACTTCAAAGACATATTTGAATCTTTGACCTGATAAGGAATGCTGCATTGATAGAGACGAATGATTGTCGAATCATGTCAACTTTGGCTTCTCCGTCCTGTAAATGATCTCATTTTTACGTTGAAGATTTAAAAAAAGTAAAGTTTTGCTGTTGATATGGCAGAATGTTGTAGATCTACCTATAAATTTCAACGTTTTGGATTATTATCATTAATCCACATTCTTTCGCCATCCTCAAGAACGTATTATTCTATCTCCCCAAGAAGAGAAATACAATTAATGTCCAAAGCCTTCTTTTGACAATTCATATCGAGCTGATTTTCCCACTCTTATATATTTTCAAAATTTAACTACACATTCTTCAGCCAATTCCATTTTTTTCAGTTGAATTACCATCCAAAAGATCATAGAAGTCATCATGTCTAAATTCTTGCAATCAACCACTGCATGGTACATTTACCAAATCAAATCCACTCCTTTTAAAACCTCACCAACCATCCACAACACGCATGCTCCCAATGGAATCATTTCCACAGGCCCCATCAATGATCTTTTCCACCTCTGCTACTGTTTTGGTCAACTTGAATATTTTTTTTCAACTCAGGATCAATGAAAACTGAATACAGAATATTCAAAACCGGAATTCAACGGTGAATACGGTACCTAGTTTTCAGAAAAAATGGGTACTTGGGATTTCTGTACTTATATATGTATTTACACCAGTAGTATATGGTAGCTCATGTTTGATATCAAATGGCATCAATACTCCTTTTTTGATTGATACTTAGTAATACCATTAGCATCTGTTGACTTTCACCTTCTTCTGGCTTGGATTTCACTACAGATCAGCTGACTGTATATCTTTATTCATCTAGATTTCTACTTGAAACTTTTGTTGATAAGAGTAATGTTGCTCTATAGATGATATCCATTCCTACTCAAAATTTAATTTTTCCCAATATTTGGGAATATTTTAACAGCCAGCGCCCGTTTATAGGTTCATTATTTACCTCTATTCTACACTTTTTCAGCTCCTTTAAATTTCAATTTGCTGCATTCACATCTCTTGAAACTGCTTCCCAAGCTATAGCCTGCATCAGTTGTTTTGTAAACAGAAGGGAACAACAGAATTGCAATCCTTCAAAGTTATCAAATAGGCTTTTCATGATGGATTGATACCTCGAAATAAGTTGAGATGTGCATGTTTGTTCGTGAATTTGCGTTCTTAATAAGCATAAGTATGAAGATTTGATAATTAATTTGAAAACAGCTATTAAAATCCGATATTCATCCAGTTGATTAAAAGTTGAAGAGGTCTCCCTTGCAATCAGGCAGTACAGCATTCCCCTTCTGGAATGGTGTAAAAAGAAGAATCAATCACAATTAAATTATAAGGTAAAACATTTAGTCAGCACAATCCTACAAAATAATATCGTGTGAGCCTTTCGCTACTATAGACTGTGCTTCAGCGATTGCAAAAAAGTGTGACCTTATTCTTGAAAGAACACATAGGATGTTTCTAGTGCCTACACAAAACTGCATGATAAAATATGTGAGGCTAGGCAATCAAGTCGTATAAGATGACCCCACATCAGCCACCGCAGACAAGGAACCTCAACCATTAACACCGAGGAAGGCAGACATTGGAATATTTTATAAATTAGAGGGAAATTGCTTCTTCGCATTACGATTTTTGAGATAGTGAGGGAAACCTTTAAGAAGCGATTACTGTTAATTTACATTGGGACAGACTCCAATAATGGTGATAATTGTATGTTAGGCTGAGTCAATGTAGATTGAAGTAATGGGTAGTATAGGAGACTGAATTATAGGTGAAAGGAAAGAAAAGGCTGTGAACTGCATCTATAACAGTTGGCTGCAAAACCAACGCTGTAGGTTAATTTTGATTTACCCCTTTTTTTCCGTAAAAGTGAACAAATAGCAAGAAGCAAACTTTAAAAAACTAGATACCTATATCACAGATATTAAAAACACATATGTAGTTTTAATCCAGCGAAATTTAGTTCTTATAGATAATATTTTTTGATTTTCATCAAGTGTAGCCGGAAAACAGGTTCATGGTAAACTCATTTAATTATTATCTCACCAGGAATGAATACTGAGATCATAACTGTACGACAGCCACTAAATGTCTCCTGTGGATATTTTCTGAGCTTAGCTTACTCAGGCACAAAGGAAATTGGCAGTAGCAGAATAGACAATTTTCCGAATTAATTCAACCCGCCTACTTTAGAAATTCGAATCATAATTTTTATTACGACTCGAATACTGACCACTACTGACAATGTGACCTACCCAAGTGCCTTACTTACAAAACCAGTGGTTTCACTGGGAACACTTGTGGCACACACAGGGTCAGTGTGCTGACTTCGAAATAAATTACAACTACTCTCGACGAGAGATACCGAAGACGCTTGGGCTGCTCGTTGGGTTGCGTATTCATCACTGATAACAGTGGTCACTGTCCGAGCCCAGATGATAATAAAATTTCGATGATACATCAATCATAAAAATTATAAAACTACTAATCTCCTGAGTTGAATAATGAAGTTTCTCGAAGACAAAATCACAGCTTAACCTTGGACAAACTACGTTTATATATTGTAGCAAGTGTCTTCACCTTATATTTGCTAGTGTTATTGAGGTAGCGGTTTGTGGCATGACATCTGCGTACAAAAATGCTAGCTGAGACGGTCTGCGTCGGAGTAGCAGTATATTTGGTATCGTTAACAGAAGATGTTCGAGCCACCATTGCAAAAATGCTGCTGATAATAACAACACAAGGTAGCAGAAAAAACAGTTAAAGGTGCCTGTCTCTAGTGGAACTGGTAGATTCACCAGAATAGTTGAGGAGTGGGAAGCATCGATAGTACTAGAAGTAGTGGAGTCAGTGCTCGTTACTCTATTCAGAGTAATGATGAATGAAGCAGTATTTGTAGTATTTGGGTTGGTAATGGTCCTAGTAGTGGCAATAGTAATAGAAATGGCAGTAAATGTTTTCTTTTTTCTTTTTGGTATAGAGGGTCAATCTGAAAAATTAAATAACAATTGCACTTCTTTTAGGTGCCAGCTGGACGATGGTTAAAAAATTTTTGCAGGAGTTGCAGACTTGATGAGAGGTCTTAGTGAAAATGAAAGGCCAAGAATAATTCGAGGAAGATTGGTAGAAATGAAGAAAAAAGCAAGAAATAGTGGATATAGATGAGATGAGGGAGAAAAGATGGCTGAAGAAAAAGGGAAAAGAATGGAATGAGGAATGGAAATAGGCAAATGGAGAAAAAAGATGCAAGTAAAAGACAACTCACATACGTATATATATATATATATATATATATATATATATATATATATATATATATATATATATATATATATGAACACTCACAGATATATACTCAGGATCAAGCTCAAACTCAGTACACTTGCAACTTTGATTACAAGACCTGCTTCTTACAATTGGTGTTTGGAAGTTAGGAAATAACTATACACAGTCAAACGAACACACGCATAAAATATGTGTGCGTGCGTGTGTGTGTGTCCCCTAAAAAGCGTCAATGTGCAAAAACCGTAAATTTGAAGAGAAGGTAATGGCAAGTTTCAATGATGAAAGTCGGGGTTAATTAATTATTAAACGTAAATAAATTTGGTTGAAAAAAAAGTGTAAATATATAACGATGAAGAAAGAGAGTAAATTGGAAAAAGGTTGAGAAAGGTAAAAAAAACAACCAGAGATGTTGAAGAAAAGAAATAAGTGAGAGGCAAAGTGGTTCCTACCTTTTTACTCCCTTCTCATTTCTTTTTGAAAGAGAAAACGAATGTGAGGAGTAATAACATGCAAAAAAAAAGTTGCCCAGAAAAAGAAAATGATTTGCAAGAGAGAATTTACATATAAAATGAAAATTGTGACTTTTTTCTAATTGTTTCTTTTGTCCGTAGCAATGGACTCTAATACAAAGTTAACAATATTGTATGACAATTACCACCTGCAATCATTTAAACAATTAGACATTTTCATTTAAAGATGTCCAATACCCCTGTGACTTTCCTCATGTGATTAACTTGAGAGATCGTAGAAAGTAGTAGAAAAATTATAAGAAATTAAGTTCAAACGGGGGATCTCACGGATAATTTCCGATGATTTGATTGCAATGAAATGTGGAGAATATAATGAAGGTAAAAGAAGGAAAACGGAGACAGGGAAGTTCCAAAAGAGGAAAGACAAAGAAAAAAAAAAAAAAAGCACGAAATGCTTTGAAGTCTCGAATGCCTCAAGAAAGGTTTCTGCAGAGCTAAGCTGACGGATAAAAAGACAAGATGAATTGTAAATCAATGCAAAATGCTCAAAGAAAGATCCATATAAATGAATGATACATTGATACAGGGAGAAAGGTATACGTTTGAGAAACAAAAGAAAAGATCACACAAAGAGGTGGGTTTAAATGATTACATCAGTAAGACTGCAGTTTGACCAGTAAAATAGATTGGACTTTTTATTGTGAAAATCTCGGATCAAAATTATATATAACATTTGTTACTAATTAATACAACTCTGTACATACGTATATCATACAGATGTACGCAAATCGGATAGAGAAAGCTAGCTGGATGAGACAGGATCGTCTTGCTTTAAAATCAGCATTTCATATGAAAGCTCAAACATTGATCAATGCGCATTATTCATGTTTAACAGCCATTACATAAGCTCAAGTATAATATATAGATGGGAAGATTACAGAAGGTAATTGGTGACGTAGTAGAAAAATAGGGGGGCATCGATGAAAAATCAGAATTAGAAATTTTGATCATAAAAGCAAGTAAAGATGATTTGAAATGCTGGCAGGGAGGACAACATTATTTGCTGCCGTTTTTTTCGATGAGAAAGGTTACCAAGAACGGCCAGAGAGGTTAAAAACAAAGGGTCAATGGGAACAGATGAGATAGTAAATCAACAAACAATAAGTGAGGTGGGGAGAAAAAGGCCTTTGAAAATATTTTGATCTTATTCTCATTGGCACCCTGCTCTTTATCTGCTCTCAACCAGGAATCAAAAAACAACAACTGGGCATAATCATTATTGTCATGGTGATCTTGATTAGTATCGTTTTTTAAAACGTATGTTCAGTTTTGAATAGTTCCAATTCTGGAATACTCTGATTTTATTATAAACAAATGATAAAAGAGTAGGCCTAATTGAAAGACAGAGACAGGGAGAATAATGTAACAAGAGGAAGAGTGAAATGAATGAAAAAAAGAAGAAACAAATGTGATCATTGGCTTCAATAATGGATTACTTTCATTTTTTTCTTTGTCAGAATGAATATTGAAATGGAATGATTGAAATAATAGACAATAGAAATGATGAAGGAAGAGAAATGAATTTCAGATGCATTTTAGGTTAGTGTAACACTGATTGCGTTTTCTCAAAACTTAAACTTTAAAGTAGTATATTTTTAAAAAAAATTGACTTCAAAGCAGTATATCTAAGATTAAAATGAAGTTACTAATCAGAATGAGAACCTCCAAAATCCACCCATTTTTGCCAAATGAAAACAAGTCAATTTTATCGTGAAGCATAGGATACCCAAATCATGGAATCAAGGAATTATTCAAATGCATATCAAATTGCAGCTTTGTTGTGGAAAACCATCCCTTGCAGGACGTGACAAAAATGCTTGATAAGTGATAGAGAAATATGTGGGGATAAGTTTATCTGATGTAGAGTTTTGTAGTTCGGCTAGTACAATTTCTGTGGGGTCATTCGAAGATGGAAGTGAACATAACTTTTCATGGTGCATTTTGTCAATTTTCTTTCAATATTCCGTTATCATCCGGATTCAAAAGGTGTTGTGGATGATTCAACATGCCAACAACTAAACAGTGACCATTATCTTCTATGCAGATTTAGTTTCAAAAAGTGTTCTGGTGCTCATTCTTTGCTCAACCACTCAGTGGAACGCCGTCAGTTATTGTAGATTTTCTCATGTGTTTGAATACAATCAAGAAATGAATCACTTAATTGAGC
Source organism: Thysanoteuthis rhombus (assembly GCA_963457665.1). NCBI lineage: Eukaryota > Metazoa > Mollusca > Cephalopoda > Oegopsida > Thysanoteuthidae > Thysanoteuthis > Thysanoteuthis major. Next base: position 62,933,008 of record OY735199.1, on the reverse strand, counting down.
AAAATAGGCACTGAGCAGACTCCGTTACTATTTTCGTTCATCCCGTGCGTCACCAATCTGTCGCTATTATTTGCTTTACCAAATTGATTTGAACGTCAAACAACCATCGAATTGTTAATGTTTAGAGCCTGTGCAACGTCTCAGATGAATTTGCATGATTAGCGATGAACATGGCTCTCAATTGGATGTTGTCAATCACTGGATGACGTTACAACCCTCCTCGTCTTCAAAGCTCTTGTGTCTGCTTCAAAATGTTTGAAACCAATGTTGGTTCTCCAGGTCAAATACCCTTTCATATTGCATGTACTGCTTTGTATCGCATTTTGAACCTATTCAACAAAATTACTCGAATCTGCTTTTTCATTTTTGATATCACACGTTCAAATAAACCAGGAAGAATAATGAAAAGAAGTCGTTTGGCTTAGATAAACAGAGCAAAATTCACACTTCAAAATGGTATACTCCATGAACGTAGTTGAATGTAGTATATTCTTAAAAAATGAATCATAATTTAAAATGACAAAATTAGTAATTCTTTTGCACCAACCTAATATATAAATGGATGCATAGTTATTAAAGTCAGTTGTATCTAGGTACGGTAATGTTGGAGAGGATTGCAGAAATCTTTCAAGAAGGGGACTGGTAACCTTTTATTTTATTTGAAAAAAAGCATTTGCTATAGTGGGTTTCACTTTGGGCAAACAGCCGATACCTGGCATCAGTAAAAAATATGCATCTAATGATGATAGGTACATTGATAGATAAATGGATTTGCTTTTTCTGCACATTGTTCCAATAATAAGCTGGCCATCAGTCTGTAGCAAAAATCCGGTATGAATAAAAATATGGCACTATGTATAATATAGGTCAGGTTCTCTGATTTGATTTCCCGTATGTAGTCGGATATTTCAGCATCTCAATGATGGCTTTATTTTTTGAATGAAGAAATTTTGAATTTTCGAGTAGCATTCAATGTGAGTGTATATGTGTGTGTGTGTGTGTGTGTGTGTGTGTGTAAGTTTATGTATAAGTGAGTGTAAGTACAGAGATTGAGAAATATATAGAGTCAATGGTAGGGAATAATTGAATATAAAAAAAACAAAAGAAAAGAATAAAGGAAAGAAGGAAAGGAGAAAAAGCAGTGTGTTGACAGTGATGGTTTGTGGCAAAAGATGAGTTGGAGGAGTAGAAGAGAGAATTCGGAGAAAGTAAGATACTTCGCAGGAGGATGAAAAGTAAGAACAAACAGAGGGAAGGGGAAAGAGGAGGAATAAAAAAAATGATATCTTTGAAAGGGAAAATGAGAGTTAAGTTTGGGTTGGCTGAGATGGGGCTATTCTTCATACAGTGGAGAGGATTCGATACGAATGTTATGAACTTGCTTGAAAAGTGAACAACATGCACAACAGTTGTATAGTTGAGGTTAGAGAGAGAGAGAGAGAGAGAGAGAGAGAGAGAGAGAGAGAGAGAGTTTGATTTTGAGAGTGAGATGACTGGGAAATAAGCAAATATAATATTCGAACTATGTACTCAGGAAATAAACTTTTAGAGTCTAAAGAGTAATTCTGATTTTTTCTCAATCAAAAGGCTGCATATCATCATCTTTTACCTAGCATGTACTCAGATGCATTCAATTGGCTCGTGTTCCAGTGTATTTCTTTATTATTCTGACCTCATTGCACAGGGGTTGATAAACTATTTTCATTGCTCATTTGATCAGCCTTATCATCTCCCTCTAACAAACAACGCTCATTGGTGTGATTGGAGCATTCAGGAATTGCATCACAAAACTGTATGGACCAGTGAGATGTAATTGAAGCAATCCAGAAAATTAATGATTAAGTATTGAGGATTTTTACTGAGACTAAATTTCTAGGAAGAGCCACGTGGTATTTGTGAAACTTTAACGATTACAAAGATTAATGTTGATTATTAAAGATTCTTACTGTTATACGTTACGAACATATTTTCCAGTCACTTAAATTCAAACTTTTCGAGGCCATTTGTAAAAATGAAATTGTGTTCTATTCATATTCAATAGTAACATTTCTATGCATTACTCAGATCTTACTTCATCTCTTGGTAAAGGACACCAAATCATCCACTTTTACAAGCACATTATATCTGGGCTTTTGAAAAAAAAATTGTAATTCACATCATATCCGATTTTATTACACCCGACGTCACATTAGTATCAATTGTAACTTTTATCGTTATCCATTATCACTTCTATCATAACATCATTTTTGTAATTTGTGAAGGTTTACGTTTCCCCTTCATTTTTGATTCGTGACAGGGATTGTAGCTAAATATCTGTTCGCACATCGAACAAAGGGGAAAACTAGTTTTGTTTCTGTAATCTCCTTTACAAAAAGTTTTGACTCACCTTGCCAACTAGTAGCCCTCTTCCCTGATTCGTTGACTCTTCAAAAACACCCTTAGAAAACCGTGTCTGCGACGGGGAAATCTAAATCGTGTAGTGGCAGTTGGGGAAAAGACACTGGTACAGACGATTTCCCCAAGCTCCCAGCTAGTCAAGGCGTTGGAGGCTGGAACTAAACAGTCCGTTCGGAGCGACACATGTTTAACCCAGGCTTCGCCTGTTGATGAACTGTATGAAGTAACTAGTAAGTTAGTGTCCACGTACGATTGAAAAGTGAAGTACAAATCATGCACGATTGTTGAGTTTTACATACACTAAGCTGATCCCTGTAGTTTGTTTTCAATGTTATCGATTTCAATTTGAATTTAAACTCCCTATTTTCTCTCCAAAAATCATTGTTCGGCTTTCTTTTTCGCAAGTTGTTTTTATATTTATTTTTCGAGGGCAGTTCTTGTAATTTCAACGAGCTATCAAATTCACAATGGCTTCTCATCAGAGCTGCATATATGCCAAGCAGCAAATTGCATTATCTCGGATTTTTCTTCCCGATGCAAATTTGTTTTTCACATGCTTACACAACATTGTATTTCTGATTGTGAGCTGTTGCTAGTGGTACAAACTAGTGTGTCGAATGCAGACTTTCAGGGCAAGTAATCTAGCATCAATGCAAACATTACAGCTACTATCTTCCCCATCCCTATTCCCCCCACTCGATCTTGTCTCGGACTAAATTATGATCTGTATGTATTAACAGAATTTATCGAATCGAAGAAAACATTTTTTTGTAAAAAAAAAAAAATAGTGAAGAATAAGCAATCTATCTTTATCTATTTTTTGAAAATTAATGATTTCAAAATATTCTTTGATAATTTTAAACAATATTTTGGATCGTCCATTTATAACCTTTATTTATTGTTCTTTTAAACATTGGGTTGTTCGTTGGCTGAACATAGACTATGTGAGACACGGTAACTAAAAGAAACAAGAAAAAGAAGCTCTGGTGTAGATAGTTCCTTAAAATCCATCCAACGCTCTGCTCATACGGTCCCTGGAACGCTTATACCTATAAGAGCCAAAACCTTCAAGTCCCTTACAATATGATGTGCCTAATGATGTTTAGTACTCGTTTGAATAAGATGCTTACGTTCAGAGGTATAGTCACCTCGATGGTTAACGGCACGGGAAATGAAATTGATAAATCGAGTTCAAAGTCGTGTAGTGACATTTTGCGTTTATTTCAAAATAATTCTCTTAGAAAAAGGCATGAATGAATCTCACATTCCTCGTTAATTGGTAAATAATAAGACTTATCTCCTCAGATTTGGTTGGCAACCAGGCTTCAAGACCGTTTTAGGGCCGTGAGAGGCGGACAAGATGTAGAATAGAAAACCTGTTCCAGAAATATACATTAAACGGAGCTTTGGTGAAGCTTCAATGAGCTCAGACAACTGGAAGTGGACTATTATAAAATTGCACAAGGAAAATTTAAAAATAAATAAATAAAAACGAATAAAATAACGGAATCACCGAGTAGACTGTGATACATCAGACTTAGTTGATTTTGCGTCAAGGCGAATATAAGTCTGAATATAATACTTGTTCAGTTTACATAATTTGGTGAAACGTAGGAAAAAGACAGTGGAATGTTCTAACAGATGTTGATAATGCCAAAAGAATTGAATCCATTCATTATCGTTGGTTTTTAAGTGATTGTGTTGAGAACTTGTTTAATATCAAAACTCATGAAAGAGAAAAAAGCGCAGTATTTTTAAAATTATTTCTAGCCATCGGATTGGTATTCAATGATTTCTAGGGACTATTTGCGGGGATCAACCTAAAGACTGACTACCAATTCACTATTTCTCTATGCAGTTTTTGCAGACTTCATGTACTATGTGCAACCATAAAATAGACCACAAGAAATGAATTGAGTCTTCCCTCCTCGTAGCATTACAACTGGAGCGAAAATAATGGGAAAATATACCACCATTAACAAAAAAAAATGTTAGCCATAATTTACTGGCAATCGATATAGATTCTTCATCGAAAGGAGGTAATTAGACATTTCGTTAAAAGTTCAAACATACACCCCAGCGGCTAGCTGACCACCTAGCACCAACTATGCACTTCCTTCCGTGCCCTAAACATCACAAAGGTGAAATTAAATTTCTTTACCTCCCATTGATTTATACACTTACATAGGATATGCTGATATATGGTGTTTGCTCGATATCAAGTGATGCATTTTTGCACCCTATTCTCGATCTTCCCACAGATCCCAAATGTTCCCTCCCACGACTCTGTCTCATGTCGTTAGGACTTCCAAATGTGCCAATTATTATTAGCACAAGCCGACCTTATATTCTCAAACGTTTCAGTTACCGAGCGAGTTGCTGATATCTAACTACGTTTCCATTCCTTTTATCTTAATCCTTCGGTCATTGGAAGTGTTATGCCAACGATATGGCTGCCTTTGTTTACTCTGTGCACAACAACCTTCTCCAGTGCTAGAAGAGTGTAGTCAGTTTAATCTCAACGTCCAAGAATAATTTAATTGTTATTATTTTTAAACAAGCTCTGACTTGTGCCTATACAATTTGTTTAAGTGATCAAACCCAAGAGGTTTAAAAAAATCACGAGGTATCCGTGTTCCTATTCAGTCTTGCGAGTCCATGTATTGCCTCTCGAACAGTTTGCCACTTCATTCTTTTCTTCTTCTTCGTCTTCATAATAATTATGATAATTTGATAAAAAGAAAGAACACATGGGTAGTATCGGTAGTAAGATACACAGGGCCATTCCTTGGATGTACAAAGGTAAGACTCCAATCAATGGCCCGGTGAACAAGAAAGCTTATGAAAATTCACGAAGCTTTACATTATACATATGACGCAGATAGACTGTATGTGAAAGCAAATAGGGAAGACATAAAATGCGCTCGAAGTTGTGCAACGAACAACAAAAAATGTATCCAACGAAGGAGCAGGCACAGAAAACAAGGAAAGAAATTTCAAACAGGGGAAACTATTTGGAAAATTTAAAAAACATACATAATGTCAAAGTGGATATTATTATTATTATTATTATTATTATTATTATTATTAATATTTTATTATTATTATTATTATTATTATTATTATTATTATTATTATTATTATTATTATTTTGGAATCTCACACCAGTTGCCTGGTGGTAACCGCTGGAGTTTGAGAGATAGCAAGTCTCCTCAAGTCTCCAGCCCTCCTCTCCTAGTATTTGTAGGTCGCAGTAATTCTGCGATTTAGTGTTTCACATCGGTTGCCCAGTGGTTATCGCTGAAGGCTGAGTGACAATAAGTCTCCTCAGGTTTTCAGCTAACGTCTCCTCTCTCTTTCGCATATCATGACAGAGCTACAATTCGTTGCAGTACTTATATCTCCAGCACCTTCCTCAGTATCCGTGCAGTTCCCAGTAGTGCTGTGGTCTGTACGGTCTCTATCCTCCCCCTAATCCCGATCTCCTCCAGTCTCACCCTCAGCGTTTTGGGGACAGTTCCTAATGCACCAACTATGACCGGTACTACCCTGATTTTCATGTTCCACATCTTCCTCAACTCTTTTGCTAGGTTCTGGTATTTTTCCCTTTTTTCACCCTCGTTCTTTTTTACTCTATGGTCTGCAGGCACAGCAACGTCTACTATTTGGCAGGCCTTCCTTTTTTTGTCTACTATTACTAAGTCCGGTCTTCTCGCCTGGATGAGGTGGTCAGTTTGGATGTCAAAGTCCCAGAGTAGTTTGTGATTGTCATTCTCCTAAACTGCCTCTGGCTTGTGCTGATACCACTTTTCCACATGGTTGAATCCCATTTGTTTGCTTAGTTCCCAGTGTATTATCGTTGCTACTCTATCGTGTCTATGCTTATATTCCTTCTGGGCGAGTTGACTACATTCGCTAGTCATGTGGTTTACTGTCTCATCTCTTTCACTGCACATGCGGCATTTGCTGTTTGTCTGTGTTCTGTCGATTTTTGTTTTCATGTAGTTTGTCCTTATGCTTTTGTTTTGTGCTGCCATGATGAGCGATTCTGTTTCTCTCTTAAGGTTCCCTTTTCGTAACCACGTCCATGATTTCTCGTCCGCTACATCTTGTATCTGTCTTTTAAACTAGCCGTACAATTTTTCCCTTCCCATCTTTCTTTTCTTGTTTGCTCTACTGTTCCATTGTTTTTCTACTTTATTGCTTGTTGCACTATCTCTCGCGTTCTTTATGATTTCTTCTCTATTTGTTTGCACATATTTTTCTAGGACTATTTTAGCTCTCTGGACACAATCTTCTATGCTGATGAGGCCCCAGCCACCTTCTTTTCTCTTAACGTATGGTCTATCTGTATCATCTCTAGGGTGTAATACTTTATGCATCGTCATAAGTTTCCTTGTTCGCCTATCCATCGATTGGAGCTCTTCCTTTGTCCATCCTAGGAATGGTCCTGTATATCTAACTACTGACACCGCCCAGGTGTTCATTCCTTCCATTAGATTTCTCCTGTTTAATTTGGTTTCTGATATTTTCCTTATCCTCCTGAGGTATTCTCTCTTTATTTTCTCCTTCATCTCTTCCCGTTTTATCGTGTCACATTCAAGGACACCTAGGTACTTGTATCGGTCTTGTGCAGTCAATGCCCTAATCTTGCTGTTGTCTGGGAATTCGATTCATTCAGTTATTGAAAGCCTTCCTTTGTGCATCACCATGATAGCGCATTTTTCTATTCCAAACTCCATTCCTATGTCCTCACTATATTCCCTTACTTCGTTAAACAGAGTCTCAATCTCTCCCCTGTTTTTTGCGAACAATTTTATATCGTCCATGTACATTAGGTGGTTGACCTTTCCTTTTGTTTTAGAGAAGTGGTATCCTTTGCTGTTTTTCAGGATTCTGTTGAGCGGTATCATTGTTAGAACAAATAATAGTGGGGACAACGAGTCTCCTTGGAAGATTCCCCTTTTTATCCCTACCTCAGCTAGTTTGTCCCCTGCGGCTGTCAAATCTACTTTCCAGTCTTCCATCGAATTACCAATTATTATTATTATTATTATTATTATTATTATTATTATTATTATTATTATTATTATTATTATTATTATTATTATTATTATTATTATTATTATTATTATAATAATAATAATAATAGTGTAGCTGATAATATATTTGGGATGTTTTCAGAACATTTTGCAACACCAATTTAATTTTTCAAGCGGAGAGAGTCTCTTTTTTTTTCTTTTAAACAGTTATGCTAAATCTTGACTTAGAACTTGGCATGAAAAATGTCATAAGCATTGGTTATAATACACAACTATGTCAGGCATCAGAGAGGTAAATTAAAATGATTTATTTCAGCTGAACAAATCTGGTAGAAATCTTCAGGTCAAGTGTGTATGAGAATTAACAAAGAAATATATACAAAGCCTATCATATTACCATTGACAAAATCTATATCAGTTATTAAATACTTCCACTCGCCAACCTCTCCATTATGTTCGGGACTCCTCACAGTATATAAGGTTCGTTCATCATTTCTAAACAAGGACATCAGATTAGAAAGTGCTATAGTTATTCTTTTGTCGTGGGCTTTTTCTCAAACATTCTGACCCAAAAGTCGAATGTAACAAAAAAATGCATGATACTACGGAAACGGTTGCAATTGTGGTCAAGTTAGAGTTTCAGAAAATGAGGTAAGGTCGAAAAAAATACTTACTTGTTTACAGTCAATTCTCATTGAAAGTATCAGTTCTTGAGTGATCACAATAATTAATCAGCATCAGACTTGGTCAGTAGTCAGATAAGTGACCAATTATAAGCACCCGATAATGTAAGGAGCTGTTTGCTTTGTGCAAGATTAAGAAAACCTGAGTGAATAAAAATCAAAATTTTTGTATTTCATTTTAATAATTCGGTCCATAATGGAAAGGATACCAGCTTATTAAAGCAGAAGGAAACATTCCAAGGGAAGTACCCCGAAGTGATCTGGCTTGAGACTGTTTGGAAATAATTGAATAGGTTTTGAATAACTTGAGAACAGGTGAGCAATTGGAAAAGACATTTTTACACTCTCTTGGGAGGTTGATAAGTTGGTGCTGATACACTATTGATTATATTAATTGGGGCTGCGAATAAACAAATCCACGATTTCTGGCCTTTTTGGGGGGATCAAAATGTTCTGTCTGTTTCACGGCAGAGCCCGAGATGTAGGCACTGTCACTTGCCCGTCGAATGGGCCGGAGATTGGGTTGTGGGTATTGTCAAGACCGAGTGCGCCGGTGCAGTGCGTCAGCCAATAAGGTTTTACTGAGGCTGCGCACTGCTCCACGCATTGGAGGCCTTTGGACTCGTCCTTGGGCTCTTCTCTTATTGCTTGGCCAAGTTGCAGGGGTCTGTTGCCCAGGGGCAGCACTGCTCCATTGCACTTAGAGGAGCAGGTCGGGATTGTCCTGAATTGTACGGTCGCTTGGCAATCGAAGTCGCGTCGGCTGGAGACATTTTTGAATGGAGGGCTGCTATTTTCCCCACCTTAAGCTTTGACCTTGTGTCACATTTTTCTGTGGTGGAACACCCCATCCAGTACCATGGAAGAAGATTGAAACTTTTGCTTCAGACCCAGAGGCTGGCACTTACCTTTGCCCTACGCAGAACTGGACGGTCAGTAATGTTGGATTCAAGCGATATAACTACTCACGCATAATTCCTAATCCACCAGTGATCTATTTCTAAGCTAGAAGAGCATTGCAGAAGCTTAAAATGACCGATTTATTCCTCTTAGAGAATGCCTAACACTGAATAAGGGAGTGTTAGCGGGTGAGTAAAAGGGGGCAAAAGTTTGGTGTCGGTTAAGGCCTATAAAAACAGATCTGAAATAATAGAAATAGTCATGCAAATAGAACAGAATTAAATGAATGTTATAGAAAAAAGCAAAAGAAAAATACAGCCAAATATAAATTCAATTCATGAACTAAATAGTAGCCGTACCCAAAATAATTACTTCGGAGACATTGAATCCTTTCAAAAATGGAAAAAAGAGCTGAGCTATTCTAAGAATAGTACAACAGACATTCGAATGGAATAAAATCTATCTTATTCCACCCAACAAGCAATAATGAATTAATTATAAAATATTCATTAGTACGATAATTGGTGAGGAGGTACAAATTAGACTTAATACCATCAGAAGCAGAGATGGAAATACTATTATTTCCATGAAGCCTTTTTTTCATTTTTCATGTTATTACAATCATCTTCCGTATAAAATTGATGTGCATGAATAATTCTTTCCGTTTATTTAAAAAAATATCCAATATGTGGAAAAAAAATAACTTTATCGTTATGATATGTGCTCTACCTATGTGAATCTCAAACATTTTTCTCATTTTCTTTCAAAGCAAAATTTTAGCTAGGGATTGCCCAATCAAACAGGAATCAGTCTCCTACACGTTGAAAATCTTTTTGTCTCTGTGAAGATTGGAAAAAACTGTTTGAGTTTTCGTTATGATCAATTTTATCATTTGCCACCTTATGAAATACTAGTTGAAGGACGAACCCAACAGTCCTAAGTACAAGCAATGCTATGTAAAGGGAATCTGCCATCAAATATTCTGTAAACTAGCCCAGCAGCACTTTTGGTATGAAGTTGTTTAACTCCTACTCTGGAATATAAAGAAGACCGATCGGGGACACAGCATATTTGATAAAGAATGGATGAGACGTTAGGAAGATAAGAATACTAATCGGTTTAATGGATGAAAATTGATGTAATTTCACGATATTCATTCCTGCGCCGTGGACACTTATTTCTAGCCTAATGTATCTTTAAACGTGTTTAATTGTCAAGTTTTTTGAATAGCCTATGGCGGATCATAGAAAACAAAAGCTCCAATACCATAACTTTACATAATTACATTCAAAAAAAAAAAAAAGAAAAGACTAACAAAGTTGAAGTCAAGTACTAACGGCTCTTGATTGTTGATACCCAGTTTGTATTTGTTAAAGGTGTTTTATTATTACCTACACAATTATAGCTAATAGAGCTCGCCAGACATTTGTTTTCTAAACATAAGTGAATCAATCTTTTTTTACAACTCAGCTTTTGTTATCTTATAGTGAGAATAACTGAGGGTTAGGTTACATTTAAGGATTAGGGTTAATCATTGTAATGGTTATTTTGCATTGCAAACTTTCAGAGGGAATTGAATTATACCCGTTATAATCATTTCCTACGGAATTAATCAACTTTTCTTTGTGCTTATGATTAACAGAAAGAAAAGAAAGTAAAACACAATGTCGTATAGCGAAAAAAGGAATCTAGCCTTACAATATGAGAATGGTGAATGTAAGATTTATCATTATATTCCTGATAACATGTACAATCCAGGGGTCAAATAATTGAGAAATCTATTGATCTGGAGTCCAATAAAACAAACCAATACAATGAGAATAATATTAATGGAATTTTTAAAAAGGAACTGAGGTAGTGTATTTATAAAAGTCAATTTATAGAAAAGACTAGACTGAGATGTTTCAATCCTAATTCATTCCGAATAAAGAGCTGATGGCTCCGAATAATCAGCCATTAGTTCCAGTTTTAAGAGTAGCTCACTTCAATAATAGATTTTTTATTGATCTGCTCGATTGCTCAGCTGAATTTCGTCCCAATCGCTGCAGAATATTTATTCGAGACATCTTATCTGCCGATCTTGATATTTTGTGTGATTTCATTTCTCCCATTCAGATCGGCTTATGTTCAGATTGCATATTATCAGCAGGTAATACCGTGAGGATAGCGTACCTATAAAATCGTACACTGATGTGGCATGATGCGAAAAAAAATTACCATTAATCTAGGAGCATTTTGTTAACGTTTAAAGACCCTCGACGATGGTATGCTATGTTCGTTACGTTGGAGTTTGGTGCAGTGGCAAGCAAATAAGACCAAGGTGAAGAAAAGGGCTGTTATCGCTTCTATAACAGCTACCTACTTATCACTCAGTGAATGCTATCTGCCTTTTTAGCGTAAAAGCGGCACAAAGCAAACTTTTAAGAAGAGAAAAATAACTCTGCAAACTTAAATTTTGTGTGACACATGGCTGTAAGAATTGGGCACCTCTATGAATATTGAACTAAATGGTTGGAACGATAGAGATTACTCACTTTAGCACAAATTACTCACCCCGTTTGCAGTTCAAAATCTTTGTGAACGTTGGTATTTTATGTATGATGGGGTTTACAATAATTGCATTTCAATACAGAGTATTAGTTGGATAGGATTGCAGCGCCTGTATTTTTGCCTGTACTAATGTTGCATGCACAGCCGGTTGGTGCATGAATGAGATAGCATGTAAGTATGTGTTTGTGTATGTATGTATGTATGTATGTGTGTGTGTGTGTGTGTGTGTGTCAGTGTGCTTAGAAGCTAATATTTCACCTTGCATTCACCAGCAGTATGCGTGAACGATGGCAATTGATATTTGACCTCACTGTCACATGCTGTGTATGTGCCCGTGCCAGAGACCAATCTCAACAGATGTTGACCAATAGAATGTGGGGCAGCCTACTTCTGTATTCACTTCTGCAACCCTGATAATGCATCAAGAAACCAATCTTGATATTGTTGGCTCCCTCCATGTCATCAACTTGATGACCCAGGATTTGTTCAGATTCCCCTTGCAATAGGAGAAAATTAAACGAAGCAAAAAAAAACAAAACAACAGCAAAAAAACAAAAACAAAACAAAAACAAAGAAGGAAAAAACAAACAGAATTGTTGGTTTCCTATAAAACTGCATTAGTTGCTATTCTTAATTCAAGAACGATCATCCTACTTTCGATCACTACCAAATAAATCTGTTTAGTAATACGTTGTCTTTCAGCTTATCATACCCTTCTCCAAGTTTGGGATAAAATGTAGATAATAGTTCGAGATCAAAACTAGAGAAGATCACACATATGAATCCCAGTATGTTTAAAATGTCATGGTTAGTCGATATTAAGCTCTATTTTGATGGTAAATCCATATAACGGTGAATGTATATGGTTCATTTACCACTATTCTACAAAAAATGATTTCTTTCCGTTTGAGCTGACAATAATTTGGCTTGAGAATAAAGACCATGTGAAGATTAGGCAACAAGTAAATTTACTCTCCTCCGAACATATCTAAGCTTTGATTGATGTTAGCATTTTTAGGAGAGTCATTGTTTAAAGATCCAAAATCAATCTCTCTTTGGAAATCGTTTACGTTGGATTGATTGTTTTTCCCAATTTTTGCTGGCAAAGTTAATCAATATTTCTTACATTACATTATTGAATGATGACAATTTTTGACATCGACATTGAACATGCATCATAAAAACATAATCATAGCCATTTCAGGGGAAGAAAGATGATTAGGGCTCTAAATCTTTATATAACCTGATAAAGGAGCTACTTTGAGTGTATATACGTTGCAGCAATCTGACGTATACAATGTCTACACCTTGTAGAGCGATATCCCAATGACCATAGGAATTCCCCTTGAGTCAAAGGCCTTCTAGAGTCAATAAATGTTATAGCAAATGCCATTTTGTATTCTGCTGCTTTCTCATTCAGCTGATTTATCTAAAGGAGATGATCGATGGTAGCGTAGCGTCTTGTAGAGCCACCTTGTTCCCTGTGATCCGGTCAGTAATGATTTTTGTGAAAAGGTTGTATAAGCAGTCGAGTAAACCCATTGCTCTTTAGTTGCTGAGGTCTTCTTTTTTTTTCTCACAAAAACATTATGATTGCAGTGTTCCAGTCAGTTCTCAAAGGGGTCAGACAAGATGATATCAGCTCATCCACAGCCCGTCTTGAGATGATCTCTAGAAACGTAGGCCGGCAAAATAAAACAATCAACAGACTGTAAATATCTGAGCAACTTTGGATTTATAGACAACATCGCCCATTTTGTAGTGACCCCCGTGACTTCTAACAAATGGTAGATGAACTGAAAAAAACATCAACAAAACAAAGGTCACGAGCAACAGTCATGCAAAACTTGTTGAGTGGTTCTGTACATTCACCTAGAACAATAAATGTCCATAGACTCCCAAGAAGGAGGAGAATTCAATCGATGAATAACCATACGATGGCAAATCTTCTGCAGAACAAACTCAACTTCCATGAACTTGAAAATCCCATTAGTCCTAAAAATAACTATAGTCAATGCATTGGTTCGATAGTCACCCATGGAGCTGAAGCACGGAACTTGAGTAAGAGGTTAACCTGTTAACTGAGAACCATGCAACATGTACATGGAAAAGTTATGGACAGGTCACAAGATAGCACAGTATATGAGAGTAAAAGGAGTCTGAGACTTCATATAATCTATTAGATGAATCGAATTGCATTTGGTTGGTCATGTTGCAAGAATGGCAGGCAACTGATGGATATCATGACTCACAGCATGGACCTCCAAAGATTACATTTGTAACCGAGGCTGGCAGAATACAAGATGGCAAAACGAACTCAAGAAATTCAGAAAGTAGTGGCTCCATGACACTAATGATATAGAGATCTGGCAAACCCTTGGGGTAGGTCTATATCAAAGATGGAAAAGCAAATGTAGTAACACGCCGAAAAAGAATTGATCCCGTAGGATGCAATTGATCACATTTCCTACCAAAATTGACCTTTAATTTCTTTTTTGTCAAAGACTTTAAATATTTTACCCGATTCATTGTTAGTAATTCCCTAAGTTCCAATATTTCCTTCGATCTTTGGCTTCCTCTTGATTACAATGGACCAACTTCCTATTCCTTGATGGAAATTCAATTTTGCAAAAGCATAAACAATACCTATTTTATCAAGGTAGAAGCAAATGTATCCGGTGCTCACCGATTACAATGAACAGGATTTATTCATTTGCCCCCTCCCCCCCCAAGAGCAAATGCGACACAAAGTCAAGCTTAACGTGGTAAAGTGGAGCACCACATGGAAAATAGCTCCAGCCGGCACAAATGTGGTCGCTGAAGTAATCAAAGTCTCGAAAGCGTCAGGAAGAGCCTGACCTGTCCCTCTTAGTGCAATGGGACAACGCTGCTCCCCTTGGCCAAATAATGGAAAGGAAACTCAAAAGACGAGACCAAAGGTTCCCAATGCGCTTGGCAATGCTCAGCCTCAGTGTCCCCTCATTGGCTGATGCATTGCACCAGTGCACTTGGTCTTATGCTCATTACCACACCGTTTCCACCCCAGTTGGAAGGCAAGCATCAGTACTGGTGCCTCAAGGTATGCTTTTGAACAGATACAGCACTTCAATCCAGGCTTGCATCACGATAAACAGGATGTGTAAACGTAGAAAAGTATCCTCGGGCCACTTCGATGACTGGTGTTGACGGAAAAATTATGACAAGTGTGTTGACAAAAGGACATGCTACTTCTGCTTTTTTGAGGAATCAACTGCTTTTATTTGTATCCTCCATGTATTGGTTTGTCATGAATTTTCTAGGCTTAAAATTACATCTTTAGTAGGTCTTCAAAATTGGAAGTCTTCAGTCTTAACGTACGTCACTATGTCAGTTTTATTCGTGCATGACCTTATTTGTTTTCCTTTTGGCCATGTTTGATGCGAGAATAAAGTCATTTATTACTCTCTGTACGTGTTTACACGGGTATAATTTCTTTGGTAGGATAAAATATGGAGTTTCAACAATATTTCTCTTCCTGCAAAACCTTTGGCGTGATGGATGAGTTGCCACGGGAGCAACTTCACGCGTAAATGGTGGGTAACACTGCCTTGGTATTTCACAGATAACACCATTATATGCGGCAAAGAAAAATTTCATTTGTAAGAAAGTATCAAATTACCTGGAGAAAAGTTGTTTGGATTCCTGAACAAATCAATTCACGGAAATTAAGATTCGGAATAAGGGCACATAAATGTTGACTGAAATTGTGTAGGGATGTTTGACAAGCACACTGGAAACACTGCAACCCACAAAAGAATAGATACTCATGTGTTCAGTGAAGGGATGTCGAAGGTAGCAATTATGACTAGCTTTGTCTCATTGATTGTTGGTTCCTAATTCTGTTTCCTTCTCTTTCTGTTGATTTGGATATTGAGTGGTATTTATTTCAATGATTCGTGTATATCCTTGTATTTCTTTGTAATGAGAGAAAGTGACATTCTTTTCAAAAGTAAATAGTTTTTTCTCGTTTTTTTTACAAATAGAAGCTTTGGAGTTTTACGGAGATAAACGTTCAGAACTGGACAGCTTAAAACGGAAAGATGATTTTATTGGAAGATGCATATCCATTGGAAATTATACAATGTAAATACAAAAGGCAAAGAGAATATGAGAATAGCTGCTTCAATTGTTGTCAGTTCTATTCATAAAAAACTCATAACCATTTTTAAGAATGTATGCTGTTCGGCTGGTTTCCTGATCCAGTTTTATCGCTGCATTTCGGAATGCAAGGGTTGCGTGAGGTTTTCACCTAATATTAGAAACGCTTGTTCTTACATAAGCCTGAGACTTCAAGGTATTCAAAAAAAAAAAAAAAGAAAAGATACAGATTTATAAATATATAGGCATATGTTTTCATTTTAAAGGCTATACTGTCCTATTGATTGTATTTGGAAGGTACTCGTGTATCCTTTTATGTGTGTGTGTTTCTCATTATTTTAGTCAATTTGTATTAAATTTCTGTCGGCTAGGAACATTTTTTTCATGTACCCGTATGTATTTGATATTACTGTAAACATTTTTTTGGCTACATATCAATGTTTGGAGTTTTAACGCGTGTAAGTGTATGCATATGAAATATATAGCCTTATTGATGTCGTGACATTAGTTCAATTTTTTTTCTTTGTTTTTTGAATCAGGCCATACACTCCGATAATAAAATTGATTGTTTTTTTCTCCTTGTTCTGTTTATTTCATCATTTAGCTGCAGTTTCGTTGTTGTGAAACAATTTAAATCCTGTAGGGCCTCAAATTCTAGACACAGCAGTTTTGGGATCAAGCTTCCGATTCAATGTGTGCAAACATTTGGTCAACGGGTGCTAAATTCCAAACTAATATGCGCTTGTTACTCGTTAGAATGCGTACAGGTGACACACAAAAAGTGCGGACAATATTCCAGTCACAGCAGACAGAGCAAGGCATTTGAGTTCATATGATTTTATGATATATATATATATATATATATATATATATATATATATATATATATATATATATATATATATATATATATATATATATATATATATATGCTATTCCCAAACAATAATGCTGAAAAAGGAATAAATGAATGAAAATTTTAAAGGTATCCAATTTCGGATGAAAGTAGGCGCCTTCCGGCTATTTTGAGATTGATGACTTGGCCATCAGCAAATAGATCAATAGAGATAAGTCAGCTGGTTGGAAGCATAGATGTCATCCTGATAATGTGTTGGCATCGTCATTGGAAAAGTTAGGAGAAAAAGCTACTTGAGAGGGTGGAAGAAAGGAAGGATGCATGAGAAAACTGATTGGGAATCCACTGAGAAGAAAAAGTAAACGCTCCCTTGAAATTAGAAGAAGAAAAAGACTTTGAAGAAGAAGAAGAAGACTTTGACGAAGAAGAAGACTTTGAAGAAGAAGAAGACTTTGAAGAAGACTTTGAAGAAGAAGAAGAAGAAGAAGAAGAAGAAGAAGAAGAAGAAGAAGAAGAAGAAGAAGAAGAAGAAGAAGAAGAAGAAGAAAAAATGCGTTGATTACTATAAATTTCTATCTTTGGTCGTCTCTAAAAGTTTGCAAGTGTCATATGCAGAGTGAACAACTAATTTACTTTAGAATTTATCATTCGCACAGATTTTTTGATAATCTGATTTCCGATTATAAGACAACAAAGCCATCCAAGATGGAGTACCTTGACGAGAGGGCTTTCGAGGTTATAGATGAATTGCAGCTGGAGCCTGTCTAATATCACCTTCGAGGGTATACACACTATGACCCAATGAGGTGGTACCATCCATGAAAGTTTTAATGGTTTTCTTGTGGAGCTTCCTTCTCCTCAGCCGGCTGTAGGGGTCTGCCATCACTTCGAAAGAACTAGAATCAAGTGCACGCCAAGTATTTTCTCTCACTAGTATTTATATATGAATATATATATATATATATATATATATATATATATATAGAGAGAGAGAGAGAGAGAAGGAGAGAAAGACAGATGTAGATAGATAGATAGATATTCAGCCATGCATATATATATATATATATATATATGACCAGAGATTTACATATGTTTGAAGACATACATTACCATATATACGTATATATTTTTTCATTTGCAAACACACACTTATATGTATATGTAAGGCATAATATATATATATATATATATATGTATATATATATATATATGCATGATATCACGCGCCGATTAAACAAATAATGCACCATCGAGGGCTGCATATACTTAGCAATATTTATATTATCTGAACAATCACAAAAACAAAATATATTACATCGGAATCTTGTGCAACTAATGGGAATCGAGATACTTCAGCAACAATGGACTCTTTTCAATTTTATAAGCAAAATTTCAAACCGCACGCTCCAAATATCCCTGGCAAGTCAAAGACAATTTTTTGATACTCCCTGTAAACTTTTTCTTTACCGAGTAACGTCGGATATCCAGATAATTTTGAAGACAAATGCTACTTGTGCCTAGAAGTAAATGCTAGAATCTTAAGATTTCATGATAGAATGGACTTTCTGAACAATAGAAATAAAATGGTGTCAAAATGAAAACACAAAGGGAAATGTAAAATAAAATATGACTGACCGCACATTAGCCATACATTGGAATTAAACAATAATAAAGTATGAAAAATTAACACCCATTACAATCATGATAACGGCCAAACTTACTACAACCCAATTAAAATCACACAATGAATTAACTCAATACTAAACATTCGTTGAAAATAATAACTACTAATAAATACACTATACGCATTTATAGAGAAAAAATAGACAACATAAATTTCAATCCAAAGGGCTTCAACTAACTTAAATAGTTTAAAATTACCCGAATCAAAATAGTAACTACAGCTCATAACACATATGATCACAATAAACAGCTTCATAGTACCAATAAGCCAAAACATGACTTAATGCCACCGAAGCACACAAAAAACTGGATACAAATCCATACTCTACCTTGAGTGGCTACTATTAACGTGATATCAGTAGAATTTTGATATACAAAATTGCATTGTTGTTGTTATTATTTTTATCATTAATAATAATAATAATAATAATAATAATAATAATAATAATAATAATAATAATAATAATAATAATAATAATAATAATAATAATAATAATAATAATAATAATAATAATGGTTTCCCCTCCTGTATAAGTCGTACACGCTTCTTCAAATTTCAACAAGACAACTAGTTTACACGGGGAGGGCAGATTAGCTTGCAGCTTGTAGTACCTCAAGTAAGGGTAGGACTCTTACGAAGTCAAGACTTAAAAGGAATAAGGGAGAAGTATAAACATGCCAATGATACTTGTAGTGTAGAAATAAAGTTTGGAACTGTGGGTTCTAAATCGATGGTGGAGGACAAACACTTTGCCACATTGATCAATGGTGTGCAAAACCATATGCTTTTTCTTCGAGAAAATGCACCATTGATGCATAAAACTAGCATCTAGTTGATCATGTAAAACAAACTCTTGAGAACAAGTGGCTCTCGGAGGAATCACTACGAGAGATCTGCAATAAAATGATAAAAAAGGAGAAAGTGGCTTACCTGATGAGGAACCCCTCAATACAACCAAAATAATAAAAACAAAATTGAAAGACCCCCCCCCGCAAAAAAAGAACAAAAAACATTAAACAAAGGTATACAACAGAAAGAGACGTTGACAGCTCAACAGAAAAAGAGAAAGCCCAAATATGATGCAAGAAAAAAAAACGACATTGCTAACTTTCAGGTCCAAGGAGGTGAAGAAACTAGAAAAAGCAATCGAACATGTCAACTGCCTCCAACAGAATATTGAAACAAACGGACTAACGGGTTTCAACATCTTAATATATCAAGGAGAGAATATTGTGACCGTGCTCTTCACAACACAAAGAAAAATCCAAAATTACTGGAGGATAAAACTTATTTTGAAAACAACATTAGAAAAACAGATTCCCCAACTTCAGAGACATGAAGAAAATGATGGAAAAAAAAAAGGTGATCTCTTGTGGTAATGGAAGAGATGCAACAGAAAAGACTAACCGAAGAAGCAAGACTATTGATATATAGACACAGGACTGCCGGATACACAAAGAGCCGCATATTCCAAAAGAACAAGAGAATGCTCACCATAATCTGAATAGAGGAAGAAAACAGAACATAAAACTGGATGCTACAGAAACTGAGAACTTCTGGAACAGCATATGAGGACACCCAAAAAATTACAACAAAGCCTTGGAATGGTTAGATAGCATGAAAAAATAATTCCGAAGCATAGTCGATGGAAATTTAATAGTACTGAAGGGAACAGCATTGACACACACTACCAAGCGAGTACCCAACTGGAAAGCACCAGGACCTGATGGGATCTAGTGATACTGATTCAAAAAAATCACCATACTATACGACAGGATAATCCATTTACTCCAACGTTGCTTAAACTAATGTAGAAAATCCTGACAGGACTGATAGCAAAGAGAATATGCATGTATATGGGAAAGAAAGTAATATTACTAGAGGATCAGAGAGGATTTAGTAGAGGAACCATGTGGGCAAATGACTTATTCTACATCGATCAGGTAATCTTGAAAAGAGTAAAAAAAGAGAAATGAACGTTGCAATGGAATGGAGAGACTATGAAGTTCATACATCATGGCAGATCTTGTTGTGTTGCTCCTTCCTCCCCATATAGAGTCCGGACCTTGTGTCTCATTTTGCTCTGGTAGGCGAGTAAATAAATAGATCCGGTCGCTTCAGCAACCAAAGTCGCGTCGGCTAGAGCTATCTTTGATGAATTGCTTCTATTTTCCCCACGTAAAGCCCTGACTTTGTGTCGTACTTTGCTCCGGTGGGTAAGAGAATGAATAGATGCTAACCTAACCTTGAGAGATCACAAGTCAGCACTATATCCGGGAGAAAATGGGAGTCCAAGACATCATAAGACCTATTGAAAACTTCATATGCAATGGGCAGGCCTTGTTGCGAAAATGGCTGACAACTGATTGACATGACATAAAAAACCGAGGGCGTCAGAATACAAGATGGGGAGAGAAACTCGACAAAACACCCCCCAGAAAAAATGGTTCCGCCATGCCTATGATACTGAATTGTGGCAGATCCTAGGGACAGGTTTATGTCCAACGACGGACGATAAAAGACTAAAAATTATGATGATAATCAGAAAAATTAGTTCAAATAAAAGATCAGCATACCGAGAACACATAAAAATAATTATGATCAAAACCAGGAGATAATCAGACGTAATCCCAAGTATCATATATCTTAAAATACATCAAACCTTATGCCTCACATAAGGAATTAAAATTGAAATCCACAGGAAAAACAAAGAAAGTATCATAACGATTCCACTTTGTCTGATAACACTGCTCTTCAACGAACCAGAAGGGGATGTGTTAGACGTATCGAAATTCCGTATCGTTTTTTTCCGTTTTTTTCTCTTCTAATATATATATATATATATATGAGTGTGTGTGTGTGTGTGTGTGTGTGTGTGTGTGTGTGTTTGTGTTTACGTGTGTATGTGTGTGTACAGATAGCTAGACAGAGTGAGTATATGAATGGATATATCAATGTATAGAAGTTATATCTAGTCGAGAAAGCCTCACAGATTTGAACACGAAGCATTAAAAAAAATTATTCAATAAATTTGTTTGCGTCCCTTCAGTCACTCATTTTGTAATATCTGTCAATGCAATTTATGTAATCTTCCGAGTTGCTTTTCCCCTGTTCCTCCTCTACTTTGTTATTATGCTGCAATGTATAAATTGTCTATTGCTTGGATCCCCAGTTGTTTACCATGTACTCCTTTGAGGATATATACATATATATATATATATATATATATATATATATATATATATATATATATATATATATATATATATATGAATAAATAGATAGATAGATATATAGATGGATAGATAGATTGAGAGACAGACAGAGGGGGATAGAAAAATCATTTTTTATCTTTGATAAAAAAATTCATGAAATACTCTCGATACTGCATTTATTTGAGAGCATCGTTCAGAATGAATGTATTCGAATAACTCCTCATGTTTCTTTTTGCAAAAGCATTTCATGCATTATGATCACTCTGTAGCCGTCATTTTGCTTCGACACGAGTGTCGCCAAATATAAAACTTGGTTGGTTCTCTCAATCTTTCCTAATGACAGCTACGAGAGGCTATGTGTGATTGATGCTTCTGAACTGCGACACGCTAAGGTCATTGCCCGAGGCAATATCCTTTTTAGGTAATGCAAATATGTCTCGCTGTTTGAAAGCATATGAGAGAATCTGGATGAAGTACTGGAAATACTCTGCTAGATGAATGCCTCGATATAATTTGTTTCTTGAAGATGAAAATTCGAAATCGGGGAAACACTGCTTATGCAATGATGCGTTTTTCTGCGTTGAAGATGGCCTCTTTCCTCCTATTCAATAAAGTATCATACGTGCATAAAAATAAATATTTGCAATTATATTCATGTTCATCATGATTGATCTTGGTCTGCCGATTAAGATATTTAATCTTGGCTATCCATGTCTGGCTGAATTCCAACATCAGTTTTTTTTTCTGGTTCTGTACATTTTAAAGAAAATTCAGTTTTCGTATCTTTTGCTATATTCTAATAGTATTGTTATTCAACTCATGCAATCGTGGCAATGAATTAAGATGTATGTGCAAATGAACAGTTTATTCGTTTTATAATTCAGATGGAACGTCTGGGATATGGGGTCTGTATCATTATCCCGAATCTCCTTAATCCTAAAGTGACTCTGCTGCAAGCCCATTGCCTGACTTATCACTCTGTGTGCCCATCATGTTAGTTTTAGAAGCCAAAATCAAAGGAGTAAATCCGGGGGCATTCTTCCATGATCCATTTTATTCCCAGAAACCCTGATTGACTTTTTATTCTCTATGATAAGTGCTATGCTGTTATTTATTACGGGGCCTCCTTGTACAATTTATTAAAGAAAAAATCCATGGTAAAATTCAAGATATATGTTCTATTTATAATAGAAGTTAAATAATTCATCGAGATAGAATTATTTTCCGAGTTGAATCATGTTAGGTAATTGATCAACTTTTGTAGTTCAATTTGATGATTTTAAGTAGGCAAGAAGAACCTGAATAAAGTCAATTCGATTCCTCACTGATTATCTGAAATTCTTGTTAAGATCTTAAATTATATTTAAGTTCGTAGTACTAACTATATTTTATGACGGAATAACTCAATTATCATCATCGGTGTTTTAACATCAATTGTTGGACATAGACATTCCTAAAAGAATCGCCACACAACTATGTAGTGGGTGTGCCAATATTTTCTGAATTTCTCTCCAGTTCGTTTCTCGAGCTTGAATTCTTCTGGTTTCAGTTGCACATGTGAATTCTGGGGATCCATGTTGTGAGTCATGATGTCCATCGGTAGACATTCTTGCAACACGACCAGTCCATTATAATTTGAAGCTTTCTAATGGATTCTGTGATGTCTATGACTGCTGTTTCCTCCCTGATATGTTGTTCTTTCCCCATGCGAGGTTGATTATAATCCTTCCATAGGGATGTTGCATGCTGCTCAGCTTACAGGTTAATCTCATGGTTAGGTTTCATGTTTCAGTTCCATACGTGACTATCAGGAGTATGCATTGGTTATATACCCTTTTTTTAGGTGATGTTTTTATTTTGTGAGGCTGAGATTGTTCTACAGAAGGCTTGTCATCGCTTGGTTTCTTCTTTTTTGGAAGATTTCATCGAGATCCGTTATCCTAGGTTAATTTAGTGGCTGACTTTCACCATTAGGAAACATTAAACAAGCTACCAGGATTGCTATTTACGTTATCCTTCAGCAAAATCTGGTGTTCTTGAAAAACACTTTTCGGTTTAACCATATTCAAATTTCTGCTGTTTTAACTAATATCTCTTATGAATTATCTCTCTTATGTATTGTATGCAATGTTCTATAAATACAAATTTATTATTGTTACAGATTATTTTCCACGCATATTACTTTTTACCTTTCTTTTATTTAATCTTTTCAGTTGGATTAATTGCAACTTCGCGCAGGCTATCTCATTAAGTTACGATAAAAAAGATGAAAATAAGCTGACAAGTGGTGTAAGTTGGAATTAATAATGATTAATATACTTGATCTAATGGAAACTAATTATAAAGAAGTTCATTTTATAAATAATTTTTGCATTTTTATAGGGTAATGGAAGGAGTAAACTCTTACAAAGCATTACAAAATATCAAAATTATTATAACTTTACAGTACAAGCACTACTTTTTATAGCTGAATGAGTTGTAAGCAAATATCTGAATCTATAGTAAAATCTGAATAGTGTGTTCCATTTTTGTACAATGAATTCATGTACTTGAAAAATATATCAGACACAATTATTGTTTAGCAGCTTAAAATTGACTAAAATCTATGATATGAAGCAGTAATTATTTCAATTCCATGGTTAATTTTATCATATGTAAATGAAACATATAATTTAAATTTCACAATAGATTTTATTTTATCGAAAAATGTAAGAATAGGGTCTCATGATCAATAACACCATCGCACTCATTATAAAAAAAGCTCAACCAGAGTTTTCAAAAAAAATATGAAACATTAAAGAATGCCCTCGAACTCACCGCCTTTTTTTGAGGACATTTGCAAAGCAGTAAGATAATGAGTAGGTAGAGTGACCAGACACCCAATGGAAAAGTTGGCTCCGGCTAAAGGAGATTCAGGATAGTGAATTCCACCGGGGGATATGCTAGGAAACAAAAACATATATATGATGCTCTTGCACATACAAATTAAGATATCACAAGTATGGATAAGTTAACAATTTTATCATTTGACATGGTATTAACAGGGTAATATGTGACGTTTATGGTGACACGATTTAGTTACCTTGTATAGCTCTGTGTGTCTGTTCTGTTCTCAGTCAACATGGGAATGTAGATGAAGTAAAATGTTTGTCTGTCCTGTCAACCAGATGTTTGGATATTTGATTTGAATCCATCCCTAAGCATGAGTAACAAATAAAATTTTCCCTTCAATTTTATTTATGCACCTTGATAGAATTAATGTGGATGCTCTAAACCTAGAATGAGTACACTCATGCATGTGTGCGTGTGCGTGCGTGTGAGGTGACTGAATGAGCAGTGACAAATGCAAGCGTGTTTGTCGTTCTAAATACCATGAGTATAAAGGAAACTCGACTGGAATCATAGCAAAACAAACTTGTGATAATGTACGTGTATCTCAACAACAGAAACATCGGGATAGAGAAGGGAGAACGAAAAAAACTATCCACCAAATCCGATGAACTTGCAAAAATGAGGCAAGCTGAGATTGCACTTACATACACACGCATTATATATATATATATATATATATATATATATATATATATATATATATAGAGAGAGAGAGAGAGAGAGAGAGAGAGAGAGAGAAAAGACCAGGTGAACAAGAGGGAATGTTTATGTTTCCATTAAGAAAACTAAAAAATGAAAACAATATGTCTCTTTGATTACATTAGAAACCATCAACCAAAATGGTCCTTCAAAATCGATAGGTCGTTCCAGTTTTAAGTGAGTCTGGAAATATATGTATCATTTGTATAAGTCGCTCCGATTGAGGTAAATGAAGATCACTCGTAAAAAACACACACACATTGCTCCTACACGTTACGTATACCTATGTGTATACATGCATGCACATGTTTATCATCCATCCGAGCAAATAGATGAATGTTACATTCGGTGTAATGCACAACACACTTCCTTTCCTGTTTATATCGAGTCTCCAAGTTGGTACTACTACCAACAGACTTGAGAACAGTTAAATGTTTCCATTTTATGTTCTAAACCCAATTCGTCCCTGATAATTTTCTAACTTATCTTTTCTAATCTCAAATATCACTCATTTGCTTGACCGTAACTTCTTTTTTTAAAAATAATTCTGAATCGACTAGGCAATCAGCTCTTGTATAAAAGAGGTGTGAAGATATAGCTCCTGTCATGATGTGTGCTTCTGGAGTATGATTTAAAGCAATGCTTCAACTCAAGCAGTGATATGAGCCAGACCACTTGACGGATATCTTATCGTGCATAAGTTATTCAAAAAACCTGACGAAGGAAAGTGGGGAAATTAAAGGAGAAAGGGGAAATTCAAGTGTTCTTTATTAGTTGTAGATGATCATAAAATGACAGTGTATAAAAATAACTAATGGGTTCCAAGTAGATTTGAACAACAGGTCAGATACATTCGGAGTGACAGCCGTGTAATGAACTCAAGTTTGGTTATTAGTTTTATTTTCATTGGAATACGGAACTGAAGTGAATAAAAAAAGAAAAATTGGGGAAAAAAAGATACAAAGAATGCATAAAACAGACCAGAAGAGAGAAAAAATGGAACTAAAAGTGTTTTAGAATTGAAAGATAAAGGAAAATGAAGAAATTTAAGCAAAAAAACCGATAAGCTATCAAGGAGAGGATAGCAACGATTAGAATAAAGTCTAAATGAAGTGAAAACGAAGAAGAACAAGATTGGAGGGATGGCAGAGAAAGTTGGTGAAAAGAAAGAAGTGGGAGATATAGAAATTCATAAATGAATAAAACGAAAGAGAAGAAGAAGGTAAGGGAACGAGAAAAAATGCAACAATACAGGAAGAAAAATAAGAAAAGGAAGTTTGACAAGAAGAATGAGAGGTGTATGGTTGCAAATTGAAAAAAAAAGAGAAAAAGAGAAGAAGAAGAAGAAGAAGAAGAAGAAGAAGAAGAAGAAGAAGAACAACAACAACAACAACAACAACAACAACAACAACAACAACAATGACGGAATGATGTCGAAAAAAGTAGTAGCAAAGTGGGGAGACAAATAAAGAGGGGTTAAAGCAGATAAAAACAACGATGGAAAAAGAAGAGGACTAAGGATTGAAATAGAAAAGAAGAATATAAAAGATGAGAGAGGAAAGAAATAGTAGCTGAAAGTGAATCACAAGAATTATTGGGGGTTTGGTATATATGTGTGTGGAGGAATAGACGTTGATGATAGTTGGGTATGGCACTATCTAGTAGTAAACAAAATATTTTCTCTCAACATTGATTGATTGTAAGAACCACACACCCACGTCACTGGGGATGTTGAAATGGAGAGTATGCGCGCCAATTTTGATTATTTGCGCAGAGATTAAACAGTGTAAGATAGTGAATAAAAGAATTATAATAATTATGACGATACGGGACTGAAATGGAAAAACAGATAAGAAACATAGATACCATCGTGTTGAGAGAAGATGGGAAATAGCTTTTATGCAGAAGATGGAAGATTTGTGTTCAATGATTGTAGTCAAGTCTTTTGAGCAGATGTCCGAACTGCTGTGAATCCATAAGGCTTTGATTGTACCAGGGAATGGCTGTGGGGACTGAATATCAGTATGTATGCCTAACTGCCAGAGTGTGGGCAATGTATTTTGGATTGTGTGCGAACAACTTTGAGGCCATTATCTGACGCCCAAAACTATAACAATTTGATTGAATTAAAGAAAATGTACGTATTTAAAAGATACATTTTGTAGACTAATCAATTGTCAATTTAGCTCACGAGATGAAAACCAACCAGAAAAACAGACTTGATCAAAAGTAAGCTACTCGACCATCAACCATCTCCTTCCAATAGATAAACTGGGAGAAAAAGCAGCAAAATATGAAATGCCACTCACTGTAGCATTTATAGACATGAAGAACGCATTTGACTCCATGGAAATTCCAATGGTATGAAAGCCATCATCTGTGTACGTCAAAGATTGTGGTGATAAGATAATTTAAATGACATATCTAAAAAAAAAAAATGAGATTTCCAAAATTTTGCTTTGAGTGAAGGATAAATAAGCCGAATTTCAAAGTTTTTCAAAACAATCTTTCTTCGAAAATTTGTTATGATTGTCAACTCAGGATCATGTTTGAGAATTAAGTTTACTTTCATGGACTCAATTTGCTAGAAACCAAAGTGTATTGAAGAAAACTTACATGTCTTCTACAATCAGGTCTTATGTATTGTTCTTGGGAAACGTATGCAAAGTTTTATTTCATCAAATGAAGACATACAGAGATTTACAGTAGCGAAAAGAAGAAACTGGATGATAATTAGAATATTTCACTTATATCTAGTGATTTTTCAAAGGAGAATACGCAAGGAATACAGGTTTTTTGCATGCATCCAACACATTTTTATGAGGCACCTTTCGGTCAGTCGTGTCCTATAATTTTGTATACAAGTTTTCTGTTCGATTGATATGAAATTTGGTTCAGACCTTCATCTTAATCTACTTAGTTCTCCTCTTTTCCCTCTTTCCTCTCCACTGACTAAAATTCACAACTAGTGATGCTTTTTTTGGTTGTATCGTTTGAATTGATTTGTAACCAGATAGTCTGGTGAACTTCTCCTTCTTCTTGCCTTTGCACTACAACTGCCACGGTTAGTAATGCTCAATATCAAATTTCACTGCTGTATCGCGATGAATTGATATGAAACTCCGATTGAACCACTCACATCTTCATCATCACCTTCTCCCAACTGCCACGACTAGTAACGTTGAATATCTATTTTATCGGCTGTGTCGTGTTAGATTGTTAATGAACTTAAGGTGAACCATACCCACCTTGACTTTGCCATCTTTCCTTATGTTGATCTACAGTTAAATTTTTGGTCAAATGGCCTTTACTTTCCTCGTTTGTTTGATGGCTTGTTTCACCGCAGACGGTGTTATCTCTAGGAAATCCTCGAACTAATTTCTCTTCAGTAATATATCACTTACATGTCCTCTGCTTGGAGGAATAGCCTTTTTCGTAGAATTCTTGGACACAGTCTTGATTACGTTCGACACCTCGGTCCCACGCGTTTTGTGTCTCCATTTTCTTCGAAAACACAGGTTATCCGCAATTTTCCGTATAATCAGAGTCTTTTAAATAAGACTCTAACTTCCCGAGAACGCTTTCGAATTTGCTCCCGTGTATATTCTTTCATCTTCCCTTCGTTTTGTTTGGATGGTTTTGTTTACTTCTGATATTTAGTTCTTTTCTCTTGTTGTTGCCAGTGGGTTGAGTTTTGAGACAACCGTTCCAGCTTGGTTAATGGCTTCAAAAAGACCAGCCACATTACTTGATTTGGTGGGAATGATATGCTACAAGACTGACTAACTAAACACAAGTCCGATATGGAGCCAAAGAGCATCACTAAGAAAAACAACACTATCCATGTGCATTGTCAGAACAACAGATCAAACTGAAGAGCAAACAACTTGGAATTATGGATCAAGGGAAAGAAGTCCAAGTGGATTTACCTTTCTTATCTTTTCTATTTCAAATCGTGCAGTGTCAACGCTCACAAAGAAGCACGAAAAAAATTATCGTTCAATTTCACGCCCCCAATCCACAATCAACCAAGCAGGATAACTTCTACGACAACATTCTTACTCTCATGTACTGGAAATTACCTCGACATAATCATGGAAGATTCACAGGCTAAGGTAAGGAATACAGATTACACCAGAAAATTTGGATGCAAAATACAGACTGGAATAGGTGAAGGTAACGCCTTCTTGATGAACAAAGCGAATAAAAACTGGAAGTAGGAAAATCCCGAAAATAAAAACGAAATTGACAGTGTGCCTAGCAGATAAGAGGGACAGTAACAGAAGCATCCAGGTCATAAACCAAGTCAATGCAGGAATCGACGGCAGAAGGATAAGATGTGAAACTCAAGTCAACTCCAAGAACATACGCACAGAAATGTTTTGCACCAAATCGCAGCCACTTATCGTACAAAGAGTGCTTATTAGGTCTTCCAAACAAAAAAAATAAAAATAAGAAAAAACAAAACATTTATGAACCAGATGAGAACATCGATAAATTCAACAACGGGATATTAAACTCACTAGCTGAATTTGAACAATATCCTTGAGCCAAAAAACAAACTGACCATCAGTAAACCTTCAAAAGTAACGAAAAAATAAACAACCTCAAGGAAACTCGCATAAATATTTAAATATAAAAAGTAAAAATAAAAGAATACATTGGATTTAATAAGTTTACACTTTTTATGTAATACTATAACTAATTTTTCAGATACATCTAAATAGGCATATACTCAGATAATGGCCTTATTATACTTGATAATTACTTAAAACAGAAAGCAATTTGAAAAATATGAATGTTAAAATGGAGGTGGATGGAAACACCAACATCGTCAAATTTTATGAGGTTACCTTCAATATCAATTCCTAAACCACAGAAACATACAATAAACACAATAGTTTTCTTATCTATATTGATATAAAATCAAAACATCCATTAGCTGCCCTGAAATAAGTGCCAAAGGTAGGTAACACTAGATTGATATCTAACTCATCAAATGGAAACATTTTTACAAAAACTGCCAAATGTAACAAAAAGTACTGGGAAAAAACGTTTCGTTTTCTTTTTAAACATAAGCTAGAATTCACAAATGAAATAAAACTCAGACAAACGACTATTTAAACTAACAAAAGATGTACAAAAAGAAATATGAAATGATTCACCAAGCCGTTTATTAATCAGGCATTATCAAACGTCGGTAAATTCTTCTTAGGTCTTGTTGAAAAAATATTCTGCATCGAAAAACCAAATTTAACTAGATCTTCAACTCAAACGAATTTAAAATTAAAAAAAAAAAATCCAACGAAAATATAGAAGATATTTTTTAAAAGGTAAACATGTGTCAAAACCTCAATTCAAAGTGCAACCTGTGACCCGAAGAAAGACTACAAATTTCAAAAAGATATGAATATATTATTTAATCCTCATTTAGAAATCGGGGTCAATAGTTGACAAAGGGAATAATTCATTCAAGGAAGCTTGAAAGAAATGTGGAATATACAAAAAAAAACCTTTACAGCTTACAAAAACATGTCTAAAACCAAAAAAAAATCATAGAGAGGAAATAATATAAATCGAAAATTAGAAACTTATTAGCAAAAAGAATTAATAAAAAATGATGCAAGTATATCTCGGAAAAAAATGATGCAACTTGCCGATAATCTTTGCTCGGAAAAAAAAAAAAACAACTTTGAAGGCCTCAAACAAAAAACTGCAAATTTCAAATTTTAGGGATAAAAATGAATTATACAATCCAAAGTTAGGGTCGGGACATATATATATATATATATATATATATATATATATATATATATATATATATATATATGAATATATATATATATATATATATATATATATATATATATATATATATATGTATATATAGGATGAGTTACATTGTATAGTATAGAAAGTTATTTTATCATCATTCGAATATATTCGCTGAAAATTTTAAATCCCTTGAGAATTTTTGACGCGCTCATAAGTAATTATCGATTCCTAATCAACTTATATCAATGAAAATAAAAGTCAAACAAGCGAAAACACCATATTTCTCCCAAAAAGTCGAATCACTTTTTATCATTCAAATATAGATCAAATATTACATATTTCACAAAAATTATCAAACAATTTACAACTATATTCCTGTTTGATACCAAAAGTTCAACATATTTTTCTGTGTTAAATTGATGAATTTCTCTTTCAATTCTTCAGGTGTCATTTCTTGGTAGAGTTTTGAAAATTTTAATCAGACCATTTCTAACTTGAAAGTAAAGGAACAAGAACGGAATGTACAGAAATCACTGAAATAGAAAATATGAAAAAAAAGTGGGAAGGCACAGACCAGGGAAATTTTGACTAGGGTTACCTCTGAAATAGAATCCACTGATCAAGGGGCAACCGAATAGGGAGCATTGGATCAGGGGGCACTGAAAGAAATGGAGTACTGATGAAAAAACGTGAGAGTAACGGAAAGGGGACAGACGGGTGAGGAAGGATTTTAATTTCGTATACCCGAAGGATGCTGTTGGAAGCATTGAGGATTTCTCACAGCTTAAAATTTGGATCGTTTTTTAAATGGACGGGAGCAAAGAACAGAGTTAGATGATTTAATCAGAAGGGAAGAGAGGGCAGAAAGAAAGACATTTAGTTTATCAAAGCTTATGGAATTAATCTCTGTTTATATAACATTTAGAAATAATCATAGAAAGGCAACGAAAATTGGAATGGCTGGTTAAGAGTTGATGATGATGATGATGATAATGTCCTAGTTTGAGTACGCCTTTTCAATTTCATCATCATTTATAGGAACAACATTCACCATAAGTAACAGGCCTTTCCTATAACCCTCAATGGCAACTACAATCATATTATCCATTGCCATGCATTACAGCAAAGCATTTTTATCTCACCCCTTCATCTAGGATCTCATATTTTCTGACTGTGTTTACTGTCCCATGAACACCAATCAGTGATTCTTTAACTACATTTGTTACTATCTTTTCTTACTGAGTGTCCAACCCATCACAATTAAGTTGCTTGATTGTTGATATAATATCCTTCAGCGTAGTTCCCCTCCGTCACATGTTAATCTTTCTCTGTCTTTTACAGTTATCCTTTGCATTGTCTTCACCATTTCTCTTTGTGCCTTCCTTAATTGGTTCTCAGTTAATTTTGTCACTTTACACGTTTTGCATTCGTCCCTAATAACTGATATCAAGTATTTATTATAGCCTTCATGCACATTGGCAAAGTGCTCTCTAATATGTCCATTCATACCAAAATATTTCCAGTCAATCTGTTTTTGTCTAACTCTATCACCTGTCTTAGGTAAATTGATTGATTGATCAATAGTAGTATCTTACCCTCTATCCTTTAGGCCTTTCACTGAAATTTTCTTTCAATAGTATTTTTTTTTTTTGTACATCTTCCAACCTACTTTTTTTCATTTTCCTGATATAGATCAGTCAACCTAATTTGTATTTTTTCTGATTCAACTGATGCTATTGAAACATCATTTGCGAATTGGTTGAGTGGTTTAAATCTTCCTATTCCTTCTCGGTCAGTTTTCTGAAATATGCTAACAAATTTCGCTGTAAATAAATTTAATTATCCATGGATTCGATTCTCAACAGGGAATTGACTATTTCGGTATTGAAGTTAGTAAATTCGGTCTCAAAAACTTACAAATTTGGTCTTTTACAGGAAAAAAAATTGACAACCGAGATTGTGGGTTCAATATAAGGTCCCCATGAATAAGAATCGAACTTGGCAGTAAAATCTTTAACCTGAGCCTATTTCAAACACCTTAGGTCATTTCATAAAAGGGTAGAAAGAAATGGTTGTTCGTAGATAACTGAAGGGAGAGAGAGAGAGAGAGAGAGAGAGAGAGAGAGAGAGAGAGAGAGAGAGAGAGAGAGAGTTATTTCGTTGAATGAGAGGGTAGGAGAGAGGGAGGAAAAGAGATATAATCAACGATATAAACTGAGAACCAACTGGAAAACACACTAAGAGCCACAAGGATCATATAAGGGAGGCAGGAGATAGGAAGAGGAAAAGAAGAGATGATAAAGTCATTAATATCAGGGTATTGGGGGGGGAAGAAGAATATAATAAGAGGGTAGAAAGTCAAGTAGTTTGATTAGGAAATAGGCCGAGAGGGGAAGAAAGAAAGTTCTGTAGAGTTTGAGTGGATAGAAGTAGAGAGGTTTTGATAGAAAGGTACATAAATTCGGCTGGGAGTAAATAGTGACATAAAAATATCAACTCAATAAGAAATCGGATTACCGACTCAGAACAAGCAGGAAATAAGGTATAGTTCAAATTTGGGATTTAGATTCACGCTTATTAGTGGTAATTGATGCTCAGTAGTGAGAGCGGTCGACGATCAATTTATCAAGATTCCAGAATAGGGTGTTGTGAGTTTGATTCTTCCTGTAACTTATTTGTATTGCTAACTGCTCTATTTATTTATTAATCCACTTTCGGAAGAGACCCGGCAAGACTTTGGTTACACAAAAAAAAAAATAAAAAAGAGACTTAGGTTAATCGTAGTGAAAATTTTAAATGGTTTACGGAACATTATCTAATTGAATAGATAAGTAAATTGGGTTGCCGATACTGACCTATAAGGTTCTAAAAATTATTTGGAAGGAGACATCGCGATGGAAGAGGAGTTTAAGTGTATTATTTGGACTCGTGCTCGCCACTGATATGTCGAAAGATCGGTCAGGAATAAACCAAGATTCCCTCCAGCACGGATTGTTTTGAATGTGATGACCCCCTGAAAGGTAGCTTTATCACAATCAGTGCTGATAATTCATTCACTCACTGCTAAACGGAAACAGGACTGAATTTAGTTGCGATGAAAAGCAACATTTTTTAGTTGCGATGAAAAGTTCATTTTTCTGTTGACAGTAACTGAATAAATCGTCGAAACAGATCAGAGCAATCAGTTGGAAACTGAATTCACATCAATCCAATTCATCTACCTAGTTTATCAGGGGAAGTATTGAAGAACAGTAACAATTTGTTGGCACTATATACTTTCATCGTAAATTTATACGATGAAAGTATATAGTGCCAACAAATTGTTACTGTTCTTCAATACTTCCCCTGATAAACTAGGTAGATGAATTGGATTGATGTGAATTCAGTTTCCAACTGATTGCTCTGATCTGTTTCGACGATTTATTCAGTTACTGTCAACAGAAAAATGAACTGATTTTCATTCGCAATGAGGAGCAACAGAAATCGGCATGAAGGGAAATCGTAGCACAGATTCGTTAATGATTTACAGTATCTTTTCTCTCTCTCCCTCCCCCCTCTCTCTCTCTCTCTCTCTCTCTCTCTCTCTATATATATATATATATATATATATATATATATATATATATATATATATTGGAATACTGACACTGAACTATTAGTTGATAAATAACATGATGCTTTAGAGTTTGGGGTAGGCAAAGAATTTACCTGTTTGATTAAGACTAGCGCTTGCTACTGATACCTGTAGTTCAGTGGCAAGAGCGGCTGGTTGTAAACCGAGCACCCCTTCAGCATTGTGGTACATGAGTTTGACTCCCAGCGATTCATTGCAATTCATTCTTTAGTTTTATTCAATCACTGCTAAATGGAAGTTTTGTTGCGAAATAAGTCCACAAAGGCGAGATTGGCGGATAGTATTGCCAAATTCATTATAGAAATTGATACTTTTCTTCAAAATATTTATTACTTTTTCACTATGTATAAAGGAAATTAATCATTTTATCAAAATATATATGTTTTCCTACCAAAAGGTTAGGAAGCTTGAGAAATGACTATAAAGATAATTTGTTGGGTAATTTGGTAGTTAAATAAGTGCGTAAGGAAAGACGGAGGGAAGAGAGTTAGTTTACAGTTGAGATAGAAAACGAAAAAAAAAAAAAACCAGTAAATAAAGTATTTTTCATAAATTGGAGGAAAGAGGAGAGGAATAGTCAAATAGTGAATAAAATTATCAGAAAAAATGTTAAGTATTTCCGATGAGAGAATGAAAAGGGGGTGGGAAATTCGTAGTGTCTTTGGGAACAGAGAGAGAGAGAGAGAGAGAGAGAGAGAGAGAGAGAGAGAGAGAGAGAGAGAGAGAGAGAGTGAGAGAGTGAGAGAGAGCAGAGAAGATTGTTTGGATGTTTAATAGGAAGGACAACGAGAGGAAGCTGCAGAAAAAGGGAGTTGTACAGTATATTGAGGGGTATTCAGGTATCCCTGTTTGTACAAGGTAACGATCATAGACAGACACTAAATATTGAAAGGGGTAGGTGAGAGAACAAGTAGATCATTTTCATTGTGAACACCCGAGAAATCTTCTGGGCCACGCAAGTACAGACACACGCGCAAGCATCCACACACACACATACATGCTATATATATATATATATATATATATATATATATATATATATATATATATATATATATATATATATATGCATGTGTGTGTATGTGTGTTATATAATATATTATGCATAATATTTTCAAAGTGGAAGGAAAGAAATCGTATTCATATGAAAGCCTAAATAAGATTATCTTACTTCCCAAAATGTGTCTTGGATCATTACCATTAATGATGATGAAATAAGCTCATTTCTATTTAGAGTCATCTATGTTATCTGATAGCACTGCACATTCTGGTCATCTATTCCAGAGACCAACCATGTATGACAAAAAAACAAAAAAATGATCTATTCATTATGTACTTCACATAACCTGGAATATTTCTATAAAGAAAGCCCGATACCTCTTGATTTCTCACAATGAACCTATTTTTTTTATTACCTTTGGCTCATACTTTTTCGATTAAGTTCCATGTCTCTGAACTTATTCTTCAATATTTTAACTCCTATTTCGAGTATAATGTACGAATTTGAAGTATTTATGTCAGTTCTGATGTAAAAATGAATTGATCTGGTAAAATCTTCATCTAAAATCATTTTCAGATTAATTTTATTTGTTTGGAGAAATTGATCCGGGACGATCATTCAATATACAGTCAGGTAGTGTTCAGTTGATCATGATGGTTACGTTGTAAATATAATCCCTGGACTAATAAAGAAATTATATATATATATATATATATATATATATATATATATATATATATATATATATATATATATATATATATATATATATATATATTGAAAATTGCGTCAATTTATTTTACAAAACCCTTCATTACATTCTTAAATTAGCCAGTTTTGGCGAAGTTTATCCCAGCCTCAAAATACAAAGATTACTCAGGAATCATAACCGAGACATTACCTATAATCCCCTCCACTCACTCACACATATATATGTATATATGTGTATGAATATATGTATATATATGTGTGTGTGTGTGTGTGTCAGTATTTATATATACATATATATATATATATATGTGTATATATATAAATATATATAAATATATATATATATATATGTATATATATATACATTCAAACCCACACACGTGCACACATACACACATATATATTAATAAATAACAAAACTGTTAAGGCACGAAGGGACAAACAACCAGTGTGCTTAAAATTAATGGAGACCTAACAACGGACAGGGACCGAATTGTCAGTGTGCCCAGGAATTCTACACATTCTCCTTTACCTCCAAACAAGTAATGCAGATAAATGAATATAATATACAACCAAAGTTATTCTGTACGAGATGAAGCAAGTCATCAAATATACAAACAAGGTGTTGGCCCCTGAACCTGGTAACATCATCATCATCATCATCATCAGTCTTTTAGCGTCCGTCGTTGGACATAGACCTTCCCCAGGATTTGCCACACTTTTCTATCATGGGCGTCACGGAGCCAGTACTTCCCGAACTTGTCTAGGTCGTCTCTCCATCTAACATTTTGCCGGCCTCGGTTGCGCATGTGGTCTCGGGGAATCCATGTTGTGAGTCGTGATGTCCATCGATTGTCTGCCATTCTTACAACATGGCCAGCCCACCGCCATTTGAGATTTTTTATGGATTCTATGATGTCTCCTACTCTTGTCTTTTCCCGGATGTACTGTGCTGTTTTGTGGTCTCTCCATGTGAGGCCCACCATTATTCTTTCATGTGCACGTTGCATGGTTCTCAGCTTAACTTGGTTAAGTTCCATGTTTCAGCTCCATAAGTGACTATTGGGAGGATGCATTGGTTGTACACCCTTCTCTTTAGGATTAATGGGATCTTATTTAGACCACTACATCTACCTAGAGTAACATCATCATATTGATCAACTAATAAAGCTTGTAAACGCATCAGTAGGAAGTTTGCCACGTTATTCAATTCACGCCTTAAACGAAAAGATCCATTAGTATAGAAATCTGCGATCACGATGCTTTAACGTAAGAGAGAGAGAGAACCCGAGAACTCCCAAAAACTAAAGACAAATAAGGCTACTCAACTAAAAGTACAAACTTTTCACTAAAGTGGTCCACAACCGTATCATCAAAACACAAGATGAAAATCAATTACGGGAACAGGCTGGTTGCAGATGAATCTACTCAACTATTGAATACTTCGATTCAGTGAATCAACTAAAAACAATGTAGAAGTATGAAATGCCACTCTGTACAGCATTTGTTGGCTTGAAAAAAGCCTTGAATTAGTGGAAATCTCGAAGGTTATTGATTGAACACAGCGAAAACCAAGAGTGTCACAGTATTGCAGCGAATCTACTGACACAGCAGATTCCTCATCGGGCTGTATAAAGACTCCGACCGCTTGCAACTTAAGGAGGAAGACAAGGATATCCTGGCTCACCAAATTCTTCATAGCCGGCATTGAAATGATCTCCGGAACTTGGAAGAATCAAGGACTCGGAACGAATGACAAATACCTGAGTAACTCCCAATTTGAAGACCACATCATGTTCTTTGCAAAGAATCTACTTTCTTCTAGAAGATGCTGGATACAGTGAAAGAAGACAGCAAACAAAGATTGTGTGTAACAATATACGTATATACGTATATATATATATATATATATATATATATATATATATATATATATATATATATATGTGTGTGTGTGTGTGTGTGTGCGTGCGTGTGTGTGTCTGTGTATATATATATATATGTATTATTATATATATACACACACTCACACACATGTATATAGCTACTAATATGCCTAATAGATGAGTAAAAAGTAAGTAAAAATCATACATATACACACAATATATATGTATATATATATATATATATATATATATATACATATATATATATATATATATATAATGAAAGAAGAGAAAAAATAAGTGAAGAAAGAGTCAAAAAAGAAGGCCAATATAAAATGGATACCATTATAAATTGTTCAACTTCAATCAAATACTTAATTTGATCAATGTTATATGAGAAACATACTTAAGAACAAACAAATAGGAGAATAACATCTAAAAAAGGATTACAATTCTCACATGCATAAATCATGACAGCATGAAAATAAATGATGTTTGAAATAACTCTAGGCAAAACGACCATGATTTACTTAATTTCCCAGACAAAAATTTTTTAGCAAAAATGATGAGAACAAATAAAACAATATTCTTAAATTGTGGACCATCACCATACAAGCAGATTTGGATTTTAAAATACGAATGCACACTGCTTATAGCTGTTTCCAAGAAACTATCAGTTGTGTTTCATTATGTGGTTAATATCATTTAGTCGATCATCCGAAAATTTTTACCAATGTGTGGGTTGTCCAATTCCCTATGTTTAAAAGTGGTCGATTCCCTTCCGTTGTTTTCCCTATTTGTTGTTCCCGTGCGTTTTCTGTACGTTTATTTGTTCGCACTCTCCTATGTGCATCAAACATTCATAGAAATAGTTTGCTAAAAGATCCTCCAATACAAAAATTATGGTTGAAAAAGTTACCAGCGATTTTGCTCTGCTTGTTGCTGGATATTTATTTAAGTATAGTTTTAGATTGGAATGTTTATTGTACTAGCATACGCTTCTTTAATATATTTACGTACTGATGTCCTTTTTTCACCTTCCGTGCTTCTCTTAAGCCCTTTGTCAATGAAAGAGTGTTGATCTCGCCTCTGTTTCACATTATTTTCGGTTAGAAAACCAAAGGGATAGAAGAGGAATGTGTTGGTTTTGCAAAAAAAAAAAAAAAAAACAAAAACAGACAAACAAAAGAAAAAAAAAACTACTTGAAAATTTAGAGCGCTCATATAACATTGATGAGTACATAATGAAGTTAATGTTTCTACAGACAATGAAATCATCTTGGCAAGTGAGCAAACGAATTCAGACAAGGTACATCCTTTTACATACATAATAATTATTCGATAGAATTGAACAAACAAGTACAAAAAATTGGATCATAGAAAAATACCTTATTCAAATGAAAATAGGATTTCTGTTTCCATGAATTCGAGACCAAATCATATTAGTGTCTGTTGCAGAGTGTGTTAGATTCTAAAAATTAACATCGACCGAATATATACCCTTTGATTCTTGTGTGTATATATATATATATATATATATATATCCAATCAGACGAACATTTTAACAACGGAAGAGACATTAACAATGTTTTGAAACTATTTTCAGTACAATGGTAACGCAACAGATTATCTCGAACTACCTAAAGATTCAGTGCAGGCACTGATGCAATCAATGAACATGTAAATGAGTTTTGTTCATGTACAACCAGGATTGAAGCACAAATTGAACCTCAATCCAGTTTTCTTTTTTCAAACGTACATCAAAACTCTTGAATAGATGTACGATCGAAATAACTCAATTTTCAACCAACTTTCCTGGCTTTTAAAGTTTGATGATAATGTGATAGAATTCAAATAAATTTATCCGGCAAATGCAATATGCATCCTTGAATTCGGCGTATACTCGCTTTGGTTAAGGATACTCATCATGTTTGAGAGAAAAACCCACTGAAAAACAAGACTGAAGTAGACAGAATGATTTAGTCAGTAATTCTTCAGAACTGATTCATTCGAATTGCGGGTGAAGTATTTAAAAACTTAAAGATTTATCACATCAATTCAACTCAATTTCTCCCCAATCTTGATTATACATCAAAGTGATGTTGTGTTAAAAATTCACTGTTTGAATCAACTGATTAAATTTTCGTAGACGAGCTAAAAGTCATGTACATAATTGAATGGAAAAAAGACGAAATGAAACTTGAAATGTGTAGTGATGAATGAATCGAGATAACTTGGGACTTATGTCTGGTATTCAACTGATTATTATTGGAATGCTTCCAATGAATAATTGAATATGCACACACACACGCACACACATGCACACACACACACACACACACACACACACACACACACACACACACACATATATATATATATATATATATATATATATATATATATATATATATATATATATATGAATATACGCAACCGGTGAAGAATAGGGGACTCAGTAAATCGTAATGTTTTATAAATCAAATACCCATACACAGGTAAGTTAATATCACTCCCTCATCAAGTTAACACAGCCTCGTGTTTGAGCATTGTTGGGCAGGGAGCAAGCAAAGGAATCTAATTTCAAGTAAAAAGTAAATTTCAGAAGCTCTCTTATTTTCATTGTACAGTCACAATGATCCATGATTTTCTACAGGATTGTAAGATAAGTTAGGATCAATTTTGACCCAAATGCTTGTTTTTCAGAGGGATAAAAATTTATCTTTCTCAAGTGTTTGGCACAGTGAATGAGAGAGCAGTGAATCTTTTCTGGGACTTAGCCACTTCCGTCCATACAATTATAATTGATTCTGTCAATTTATTTCATTTAGTTATCTAGGAAATTCAAAGAGCATTTCAATTTCATTTTTGTATCATTTTTTTTCTTCTTTTTCCTTAAAAATTTATCCAAATATGAAAATGTGTTTTTTGTTTCCCCATAGTGTACTTGACTTTCCCATTGAATGTTTGGAAGAGTCATATAATCAAGTTTTGTAACTCTCTTCAATTCAACAATACTTCAATAAAATGTGGAGTTGATTTTACTTTTTAAAAAAATCATCAAATGCCATGTTGATTCACTCAACTTCAGAGGATGTTTCATTGCATATTAAGTCAAAAGCACATTAGATCTGAAATGATAAAAAATGCGTCTCTCAACTTCTAAGTTCGAAGATATTTTTGTTAATCTTCATAAAACCTATATCACTGCCAACATAGTTGATCTATTTTCTTCTTTGAAAATGTGATGAAATATATTTCTATCAATTATTCTATTTTGATCAACTGTGTCCTAGTTTTTCATAAATATATATATATATATATATCTATCTATCTATATATATATATATATATATATATATATATATATAAAGTTTATGTGGTACAAATCAGGCTAGCAGTATAACATAATTTAATAATAATATATCAATAATGTAACCACTTTTGAAATGTAATGGATTTATTTCATAGACTACTTAATACATACAACTTTTCACTCTTGAAGACAAGTTGTTTTAGAGTACAGCTGGAAATTAATAGTAGAATGTGGATTCGCTACACAAACTAGCTCATGTTTCTTCCCTTCTTAATGACCTAAAGCGATGGGATTTAATGCATTGTTTTATTCTGAATATCATTTTTAAAAAATGGCTATATTCGTGACTAATTTTCCTATCGTTCTAATAAAGAATTCTGTCCATCTTATTTTTCTCCTAGAGTCACTTCTAATATAGAGACGTACAAATGCATGGAAAACATGAAAAGATGCAAGGAAGAATGTATAAACGGCACTAAAATCTGATACCCATCATATACCTAATATATATATATATATATATATATATATATATATGTGTGTGTGTGTGTGTGTGTGTGTTTCTATAAAAATATGATTATGTTAATGTCATCAGCAATTTTTTGATCGAATCCAGTAAATAATTTGTTTTCTTATGTGCATTGTCTAAATTAGAAATAAGAACGATACAACCGGTTGAGGTCATAAACTACATCCTCCAAAAAACATGAACGGATATGGTAATTCACTGCTCTTTCGCATGCCTTGCTAATTCCTTTCGTTGATATCCAACGTAGTTGCACCAGTGCAAGTAATTCGATCGCGTGTTCCTCACACAATAACATATAATTAATAACGAGTAATCAAGAAATGAAGTTTATCAAGATATGAAGCACAGAAGGAATTGACAGTCAATTATGAATGCCAGCTGCAATGTAATTAATGAACTAGCTAATTAGTTTTAATCTACGCCCTATCATTCTACAAAATGTATGGGAATGAATTACACATCGGATGTTACGCACCTACGTTAGTTTGGAACGGTAGTTTAATGTGATGTAATTATTAGCTTCCTGCAAGAAATTAGAACTTGTAATTTACTCCATGTTCATGCCCCCTTATTCATTGCTAATATCATGGTTATGAATAACTGTTGATATTGGTTCTTCAAGTATTTGTTCATTAAAATATTTCCACTTTCATATCTAAACACTGGGATGTATACATGTGTGCGATTTTGATTCTAAATGCAACTAGAAAAAGTCACAAGATGACATGGATCCGGCGTGGTTTTAGGCACACATCAGAATTTAAAATATTTGCTTATATAGTGTAGGTGAAATGTGGTAGCGAATTATATTCAAGATACGAACAATCCAGTGACGTATACATCAACAATTTGAAGTGTTGGAAACCATTAATTGTAAGCATTTATAAAAAGTTCAAAACAAGGAGGTAACACGGAAAGGAAACGAAGATTAGTAGAGAAGAAAATAACTACCGATAGATAATGAAAAAGAGTAGGAAGATATGTTGGTGAAGCAATTTTTCATTGAATTCGAAGAGAAAAGAGAGAAAAGAGAAGAATAAATGAAATGAGAATTATCATTTCAAGTGTTGTTCAGATTATTGAACTAGCTTCTTGTATTGCTAATGTTTTTATCCAATCAATTCTCAAACTTTCTCCGAGTGTGCAGCTTTTAATGGGTTTTACCCTGAAATAAGAGGTGGTGAAGAGAATAGTAATCGTGAAATATATCGATCGGCTCTCATCCCCCCAAATGCCTTTACGTTTTGACACTTCCTTCTATTGATCACACCAGAAATTGAGTATATCTATGCAAATCAAGGTTTGATTTTCACGAATCTGAGTACAACTCAAGAATAAATCTGGGTAAATTGAGATAGAAAAAGTACATTACGTCTTCTTCCAATTAAGGTAGACCTAAATGCCCAGGAATCTATAGTCAAAATCTTTTATTCTACTTGGAATTGAAAAGTGACCTCTGCCACCCGTAGGGACTATGGAACTTTTTCACCCACATGGAAGATCCCGTAAACTTTTAATTCTAATGATACAAAACAAAGTAAGAGTTATCATCATCATCATCATCATCATCATCATCATCATCATCATCAGTAGTAGTAGTAGTCATTTTCACACCAGTTGACTGGCGTTCATAGCTGGAGCCTGAGTGACAGAGAGTCTCTTAAGATCTTCAGGCCTCCTCACTCTTGCAGTCTATGTCATTACTGTGCTTTACGGTTTCACTCCAGTTGCCCAGTGGTTATTACTGATGCTGTGACATCATGTGGTGCATAATGAACTACCAACGTGAATAGTGAGGCCACTAAAAGGTAGGACTCAACAATTGTGTGACTGCGGAAGAGACGAAAAGTAGCAGAGACGAAACAGGAAAAAACGTCGTGGTAATAACTTAGTCTCGTTTATCTCACTTTTCTCAACTTAACAGTTCCACAGCTTAAACATGGATTCTCTGGTGACAAAGGACTTGACTTTTGCGGTCTACAAAAAACGTTCTTCATTCCATAAGGACCTGTCATCGTTGACCATCCTGAATCCATGCAGTGCACACCTGCATTTTCCAACATCAGTCTCCTCAGGTTTTCAACCCTCTCCTCATATCTCTCTCACCTATCACAGCAGTGCTGTGGTTCTTACCTAAACTACCATTTGTGTTTCCCCCCTCTCCTCTTCTCACTGATAGGCCACTTAACTGCTGTGTTCATAAATCTCATTTTTTCTAGCTCTCTCCTTAGTATTTGTGCAGCCTACAGCAGTACTCCGGCCTGTTGAGTCTTAATCCTTCTTCGCATCCATAGTTGTTTTAGTCTCATTTTCAGAGTCTTTTGT
This sequence comes from Thysanoteuthis rhombus, assembly GCA_963457665.1. NCBI lineage: Eukaryota > Metazoa > Mollusca > Cephalopoda > Oegopsida > Thysanoteuthidae > Thysanoteuthis > Thysanoteuthis major. The sequence goes on along the minus strand of OY735199.1, from coordinate 62,888,777 downwards.
ACAGTTTTGGGTGCATTTACTACTCGTGGTATTTCACTGAGTTTCATGTTCAGAACATTCTTCAGCTCCCTTGCAGTTATGAGCTTTTGTTTGTGCATTATCACTAGAGCACATTTTTTCTATCTAAAATTCCATCCCAATGTCATTGTTGGATTCATTCACTTCGTTGAACAACGTTTCTAGCTATCCTCAGTTCTCTGCTCTCAGTTCTATGTCATCCAGGTACATTATGTGATTTATTTTCCCCTTGCTTAGACAAATTTATATTTTATGCTATTATCCTCATTGCTTTTGGGAACAAGTATTTTATGCTGTTTTTCAGTGTCCTTTTGAATGGTATTATCGTCAGATAATACTATGTGGACAGAAAATCTCCCTGGAAGATTCCCCTTTTTATAACTACCTCTGCTGAGATTTCCCCTGTATCTATTAGGTCATAAAGTTGTCTATGAGTCTCATTGATTCGCTGATCTTGAATGCTCTGATTCAAATATCTAGCTGTGTGGAATCATGGCGTACGTCTTTCTATTGTGTATCCATCCCATTGCAATATTTCTCTCCCTTCTTTCGGATCATCTCGTCGATCACCCTTTGTTCCGCTCCTGCATCCTTTTTGTTCTTTCTCGTGATATCTTTCTTTATATATATATATATATATATATATATATATATATATATATATATATATATATATATATATATATTATATGCCATTTGTCCGGTCAGGATTTTCCACAGTAGTAGTGGGCATGTGACCCATGTATATTATTGTTGCTATTATTATTCGGACTATCCCCATCTTGGTTGTTTTTCGTTGTACTCTACGTTGTAATCATCTGGTTGGTATGGGGAAATAACGAACCGAACCCTTTTTTTAACCGACCAGGGTATATTGACTGCACTCCCCTCTTAGCATCAGTAGTATTATTATTGCCTCACACTGGGATTGAACCTAGAATCATCAGATTACATGCAGTAATTCTGTCTGATTCTGTAACCAACACGTTACGTGTCCACATGGACAATACTATTACTACTAATGCTAAGAGGGGAGTGCAGTCAATATACCCCGGTCGGTTGAGTAAAGGGTTTGGTTCGTTGCTTCCCCACACCTAACCCGATGAAGGCTGTAGAGTACAACGGCAGAAACGTTGTGCAAAAACAACCAAGATGAAGATAGTCCGAATAATAATAGAAATGATAATACCTCATCTCAAAAATTCAGAGATATATCGTCTCTATAGCTTGTCTGATCCTCTCTTTCAGTCCTATTGGTGGTTTTCTCTCTGCTCATCCATTCTGGACCTCGATTTTATTTAAGGAACTATGGAAATGATGAATTAGCCTGACGTGTAGAGTAATGAAATTCATAAAAATTATCCGTGAAACCCATCAGGTCATGATGCTTTCCAGTTGGCTATTTTTTAAAAAGTGTGTTTCAATGTGGTTTCATTCAGTACTATTAATTCTTCATGGTCTCTGAGGTTGTGTTGTGTATTTTCATGTGTCTCCATATGCTTTCCATGAAGTTTTTTGCCCTTGTTACAAATAATGTAATGGATAATGGTCGTAATGTTTTGGGTGATCCTTTGCCAATATCCCTTTAATCATATTTCTTTAGCTCGTCTTCTTCAGTGTATCATTTCACTTGCTGCATGAACAGCTTTTTATCATATTTTGTATTCCTCCAGTATCCATACACATGGGCTGTTCATGTATGGTACATTTTCCAGTAGTCCTTCATCTCTCTTTCTTCAGAGATCACCCTTACTAAGCTTGTTTCCTAGTTACTTTTTCCCTTCTCCTTGATTTGTATTAGATCCGTTACCATTTTCGCTTGAGCTTAGATTAGGTTTTGAGTTCTGTTATGTCATTTGTTTCAATATGCTATAGGAAGCAGTTGACATGCTCAGTTGCTTCTTTTAGTTTCTTCCCGTCATTTCCTCTAAGGGTTGGCAGAGTCATTTTCCCCTCTGACATAATTTCCTTTTAACGTTAGTATCTGTGGGGTTGGCATCGTCTTTTTCCGGTGAATACTTTTGTTCAGGGATTTTCTTTTTGTTTCAATTTGTTCTCATATAATTTTTTATGATGTCGGTTGTATTGAGAGGTTTTTCTTAGAGTAATCCATCCCCTTCTTTTTCGATTTTTTGCAGATATCCTACAGTTCTATCTCCTAGAAACATTTGTTTTTCAGTAATTGTTTCATTTGATCAGCTTGGCACTGATTTGATACCTGAACCGTGTTTTTTCGTCCACATTTTGAGCATGTGTTCCCTATAGCACTACACAGACGGTTAGCTTTTGAAGTAAAAATACTTTACTAACCTGTTGTCCTCTTTTGACCATTTTATTTTCTTGTACTGGCTGACTGCTGCTCAGCGACAATTGTTTCCAACCTAGTTGTCATTAGTGGAGCATGAGATGAGGTTTTGGCCAAAGGTTTCTTGGTAACGACTGTGTCTCTCCTGAAGGCCATTAGGGTTACAAGTTGAAGTCTTGGCCAGCAGTCGTAAGATGAAGACTGAGTCCCGGCTAGGGGCACTTGTCGGTTGAATCCCTTTTTTTGTAATGATTTGGTTGTACTTGTTTGGTTTTTGGTGCTTTTAGGTAGCACCAGATCTTGATGGATAGGTTAGAACTCATGTCTATCAGGAGCAACCTCAGAGCTTCACCATTGTGCATTATCACCTAGGGAAAGCATATGGTTGTGCGCCCAACTGTATGATAGAGTGTTTGTACTCCACCACCTACGTAAAACCTATGTCTCTACTAGGTCTTGACTAGTCTAGTACCGCTGCTATATTCAAAGTGGGACACATTGAATAAAATTAGAAAGATCCCTGTCGGATTGTTTGTGTTTGTGCCATCCCTCCTACCTTAGAGTATTTCTGTTGAACGGCCATGACTCTCTATCTATCAAACAATTTTTACTAAAACTGATCAGTTCTCTTCCTTCCCCTTTTAACTCTCACGTTGGAATTTGAGAAAGTAGACGATTTATACGAGAGAGGGGACGAATTCAATTGAATATTCGAATAAAAAAAAAGACAGTCCCAATTAGAAATCAATTTTGCATGAGAGTATACAATTTTTCTTAAAATAATTTTGCACCCCCTTCTAAATTGTTCAGTGGGCTATTCAGAGAGGACAAGCTGAGAAATGTTGGCACTACTACTACTACTACAACTACTACTACTACTACTACTACTACCTCCACTATTATTATTATTACTATTATTATTATTCAATTTATTTGATTGGTAGGATCAGTTAGGTTTTATCAGGTTTTAGTCAGGATGATATTACTATTACACTATAGTGATATTTATACCTAAATTCATATTATTTATCACCAAGTTTTATTACTTTATCACAAAGATTATGTTAATCACAATGGTTGTATCAATCACAAAGGTAATATTTCGTAACAACGGAGGTGATATCATTTCCTCACAGAGGGATATTCATGATCATCAAGCTTTAAGCGTCCGTTGTTGGATATAGACGGCTAGACTTTTTCATAATATGAACAATAAACGACGTTGTCACTCTCAGTCTCACTATTTTCAATGAATTTTGCATATGCATATTGTATCTGACGGTATTACTTGCCTCAATTCCTGACCACTGAAAAGTTTCTCTTGTTTTTTGATGCACAGCGAACAGATTTCAAATTTATTTGTTTGATAATCGACTTCAACTTTGGAAATATCATGTTACGGAGGTGGTTTTCTATCATCCCTGTATTGGAGTTCAACGTTTGAGACCATTTTGATTGTGTGACGCAATAGTTTAATAAACTAGCAGTGTTTGTTTATCAAGAATGAGCTATTACGAACTATCCTATTGGAGTAATTAGATTTACACTTGTACCCATGAGATACGCCTCTGAAATTCCGATTTTGCTTTCCATCTATTCATCTAGCAGCATATGAATACGCTGCACACTCCTTCATATCATACTTTTCTCCCTTAACTGTTCATAGTCTAAATTTTCTATGTCACGTTTTGCATGTGTTTACTTTGTAATATGCTGTTACTAAATTACTATGATACTGCTTTTGCAAGTTTGATTTAAGATCAAATTAAACTAAAAGGATTGAAATCCCGAATGTTATTGACACAATAGTACAAGAGAGTAGTAAAACATGTCTACCAACCCAGCAGTCCCTTAATTAGATTACATCATAACTCAAAGACTTCTCAACTATAAAACGGAGGGAGACAAGATGATATCAACTCACCGAAACTTTTCACAGCCTGCTTTTAGATGATCCTCCAAGACCTATCATTGGAACTTGAAGGAATCAAAATCTACGTGAACTCAGATTTGCTGAAAACATATGCGCAGAGAGCCTGCGTGTTCTCCAAATAATGCAGAAGGAATCAAACGAAGCCAGCATGAAACATGGCTTTCAAAAGAACTTCAACGAAACAAACATTAGATTCAACAAACATGTTGAGGGCAAGGACACAGCGATCGAAATAGATAATACACAGCTTGAGATGTAAGCCACTAAATCTACCATAGACAACGAATCTCCATTGAATCTTCTAAAAAACAAGAAATCAAGCAAAGAATAACACTGAGTTGGCAAACTTTCGGTAGAACGAGCTTGACATCCAAGAATGCTAAAATCAAACCAATCACGTATATTCAAGTATCTGAAATACCATAGTTCCGCACGGTGTCTTGACACAGCATTGCCACCTCATATTTACAGCCCCTCCCCTTATTTACGAATACAGCTTCCTCGATGGAGGCAAAGGTATATATATATATATATATATATATATATATATATATATATATATATATATATATATATATATATATATATATATATATATATATATATATATATATATATATATATTCATATATACGCATATGTATTATATGCATATAAACATATACATAACAATATACACAAATGTTAATAAAAATATATGATCTGACAGGATAATTATAAATTGTGTTACATTATTTGAATTTTTCATTTTGAATAATCTCAGAACAGTTGACCAATGAGTAAGATGAACACAAACGCCTGAATGTCAAATCAAGGAAGGTGGATAGCACAGAATAACTATAGATGATTTTTAATCTGATGTTACAGAAATATTTACAACAAACTTGGAACGTTAAAAGACAGGAATTAAGTCCCGGAATGATTGAAAACTAATGTCCAGTGACAATCTATTGGTCATTACCAGTGGTAATTTATTGTAATAAGATATTCACCTGCATCAGGACTTTGTTTGCGTTAGTGTAAAAATCACTTTGATGTTCCATCTAAAGTTTTAATGTGCGATGTTAGAATGCAAACCTCTTCAAATATCTTTTTCAATACATATGAAAGTTGATCGACACTATTATAAGCTCTATTTTTTTCTGATATTGTTAGTTGTATAATGTTTGATCTATGAGATCTATTAGGGTTTGATTGGTAAAGTGCATAAACAATGGGGGTTATTAGGCTGGAAGAATTGGAGTGTGAAAACATGTTTTTGTTTCTAGTAACTAACTACAGATGTATTGATGTTCCATTTTAGTTTAATATTTCATGAAGGCTGTCAGAATAGTTCTGATTCCTCCTCGGATTTCTGATTTTTCTAATATGTTGCAGGTTTTATCTTTTGAAAAAAGTTTGTGCACGAATATCATCAGTCAATGAACTTCCAAAATAAATTTATGAAAAATATAAAAGTTGGTTCCGTTAAAATTGATAAATATTGATATTCTCTTTCATCAGTGAATATTTCAGGGAATGGGAGCTTCCAAATATGAATTACATAAATATAAAACAAACTTTGGAAATTACCTACTTTGTTTATGAGTTGTATCATCTACAACTGGAATGATAAGATATTTCCTCCCCCATGACAAGAGGTAGACTTCAAAATTCAAAATCATAAAAATTGTTCACTTCCAGATAGTTCCATGGCTAGATTTATCATTATTAACAATGTGCATTGAGACAGCAGAATACCATTATTACACGTTGGATTAAAGTCGATGGAAAATTGTTTAATGGATTTAGTTTTTCTCTTTATGCTTACGTACAAAAAACGTATATCTGCATCTAATGAATAAAATATGGTTTGAACTTTTGAGATTTTCAACTGTACTTCTCACCATTTATATGTTTAATGAAACAACATGCAAACAAAAGTTTTAATATGGAGAAGAACACCAATCAGTTTTTAATGACATCTTGTATTCCCAAACTAGAAAATTAAAAAAAAAATTCAAACAACAAAAAAAAAACTTCTTCAGTTCTTAATTTTTCGATTTTATCATAAGTGATCAAAGCTATTTCCTACGGAGAAACATTGTATATGCGTATTTTTATGATTACAGAGCAGCTGTATATTCATTAGAAAGTAAATAGATGGCACTTTGACGGGATAATTTGGAGGTTGACCCAAAGGATTGGGTGGTAAATGTTGGTTTTAACATATGCATTTGATGTTCATTTCAGTGAGATATTGTTTTGTTTTTTTTAGTTAAATAAATGCTTCCAATGTTTTGAAGACAAAATCTGTTATTTATATAAATATAGAGCGTCATTTTTCAGTCATCAAATTATTTTCCCGGACTTTCTGTGATCTTATCTTACATTTCAGCCAAATCATGTATTTCATCATTAAAAAAAGATCAGTTTTGATTTGATGATATCTTTGGGGAAAATTCTAGATATCTATTGATGAGTGGAACTGTGGACCGTAGGAACGATTTCGAAAGGAGCTAAACAAATGATTGTCTGAAAGCCAGAGATTAGAGAGGTATGAAGGGTTTGGATTTCAACATATTTCTCACTTAATAGATCTCTTGACTCGTCAAATTACGTCTTACCGCATCTAGACCTCTATCTTATCTAAATTCAAAAGTCCCTTCTTTTGCCGATTCCTCGATGGCCTGAGAGAGAAAACTTTTCCTAATTGCTAAGTAAGAACCAGTCTTATTTCATTGATGAGAATTTTCAAAACCGCTAAATATTTGCCCAGAAGCCTCTCCGTATCTAATTTCCGAAATTAGGAGTGTAATGTGCACTAAAAATAACAACACGAGGTGAGTATAGAATAATTGTAGCCAACAGCCCCAACACATTCAATCACCGTACTTACTGATTATAAATGAATGGAAAAAAAATGCAAATACTACATTGTATTTAGAAAGCTGCTATTATTACTAGGCGTACTTCTACTGAACCTGAAAAATTGAAAACTGCAGAGCTTTGGGTAGTCATGCTAGTAAGAAGTAAGTTCCCTGAAACCTTTAAATCATGAGGGACTATTTTGTCAGATTTTCCCATTTATTTATTTTCTGAATCACAATTTTTTTCTCTCCAGATTGATCTTTCTTCCTAAAAGTGAGAGCGTAATAGACACATGCTCTGGCCGACAGAATATTGATGCTTATGAAGCTGATGTATTTATTATCATCATTATTTCCTTTATCTGACCGTATAGAATTCCATTTATTACTACTATGGATATTTTAGGCTTCAGACCATTAAAGGAGTAATAATGAATTAACGATATTTATAGTGTAGGTTTAACCCATTTTGATCCCGTTCAATCATAAGCACACAGGGTGGATTGGGAAAGAGACAGAACAAATTGAGTAACAGAGGAATTTTGACAGGGCCGTAGCGTTCAATTTGTGCACGCATTGCTGGGCTGATAGAGGAGTGAATACATATTCCCATGGAGGAAAACAGGACTCACACTCGGGGGGGGGGGAGAGAGAAAGAGAGAGAGAGAGAGAGAGAGAGAGAGAGTGTGTGTAGAAAAATACAAACTAAGTTTATCGATGAGAAACTCTTGTAAAACAGTAGAAAATAATGTGTGGCTCTGATTCCTGAAGACTGGTGGAATTTTTTATATTCGAGAATTCTATAGTATAAGCACGGGGTGAAAAATATGTAAGATAATCTAGAATGCCAAATTTGAAGTTCTTTTTTCGTGTATATACGCCAATGGACTGGAGGTGAAGGAAAAATGAGCCAATAAGTACACATGTGTGTGCCCATAGCTAATCTTACAGAATTCAGGTCTTTTGCCTGGAACGATTGGATTTTTTTGGTCTAAAAAGCTTTTTTTGTTTTTTGTCTAAAATGGATGGTTGTTCGGTTGTTGCCCTAGGGCAAACACTATTCCTACAAGTCAGGCTAAATGCGATCAGTTCATCCTGCTCTTGGATTTCAACTGCCGGTTTATATGCATTTTCCCGGTGTCACGTAACAGTTGGTATGTGGATCTTGTGATATTCGCATTGATGGATTTGATTCTGACGGAAAACCACTCTGTCATACGTCACTCTTTGGGAAAATCGGTCACAATGAATGTCAAAGACGAAGAACAATGCTTACTAACTTGTTTCATGCCTCCCTGAGGCAGGAGTTACAAAATAAATAAATAAATAAATAAATAAAACAAAAATTATCACTGCAACCAAATACATGATTATCAACTTCTACCGAATACACATTTATCAAAAAATAAGTAAACTTCCACTAGACAGGAACCAAACAAAACTTGAAATATTTTTTTTTCCACATTTGAAAAACGGTTTGTCTGAAAAATTGTCTTTGATCCAAAGTAATTCAGAATCACCTTTGGATATTACAGCATTGTCCATATGCATAGGATATCATATACCTCAATTCATAGTGGTTGTTTTTTTTATTTTTCAGAGTTATCATCGTCCTTACCAAAATCCAATGTCAACTTTTTATATAGAGTCAACATTAACAAGCATGGTGAACATATCAACCCAAATACCCGTGTTCTGAATCTCTGTCATCTTTAATCATAAATTGAAATCGTATTTTGTTCATCAAAACCAAAAAAATTACAGTTTATTCTAATCAACTCAATAAAGTGAATCTGCAAAAACATCAAAGGAATATAGATACGTAGGAAATCTACAAAAAGGGATTAATGTATACATTTTTCTTTCTAAATTTGAACCTTGATATGAGGCTTGGTATCCGATTCACGTTGTCCGCAGATGTTGGAAAGGAAAACAATCTGAGACTTTGTCATTTCGGTAGTTTTGATTCGTGTAACAAATAACCTAACCAAGGATTACCAATTTTTTTAATCGGATTTTTTTGCAATTTCATTATCAATTTAACTGCTCTTTTATAACTTCATTAAACATAGCTCATAATCGTTATGACGATTCTCAAAATTAGAAAATATAATCGATCTGGTGGGTCATTGGTTCTATCGAGCTACGTTTTTGCTCTTACGCAAGGGCACAACTAAACACTCGTCCTCAATCCTCAATATATTATAAAGGAAAAGCTTTCCAGTTTAACTCGACGTTATTCTAATCAAATTTAAATTGTCCATATCAATAATGCTTAAGCAAGCACTCTGCACAAACTTTCCAGCATCCCTCTCTAAAATACAGCAATTTACTTCTTCATTTTCATCTATGACTATCTAGACAATACTTACATGTAAATTAACTGTATTCTAAATCGTCAGGCAAAGAATAAAAATCATTTGAATTTTGCATAAGTTGATCGCAGATAATGATGTTAGAATTTCAATAGACAGCAAATTTCAATCATTTCAGTAGTTAAATGAGAACTAAATTGGTGAATATTCAAATGACAACGAATACTTATCAATTCATTTCTCAACTTTATTTTGATATTAACAAGTTGTGTTTTCTGCTATGTACATAACTATTAATTTCCTTTTACCAATTTGTGAATAGATAGTGTTGCATAATGAGCTCCCTAAGTCAATGATCCAGTACTTAGAAGGTAGGACCCACGAATTGCGAGTCTGCAGTAAAGGCGAAAAGTAGCAGAGACGAAAAAAAAAATGGCCATCGAAACAGTCTTATTTATTCGTCCTTTTCTCAACTGCTGGGTTCTGTTTATATGATGTCAGAAAAGGCAGGACGGCAAATGCAAGGTATAAGGCTGGGAGAAATGCCAGACGACAGGAAAGTAGGCTGACATGCGAGGGATTAGTCGACGATCTTTTCTTCCCCACGTGAAAATTACGATTGCTGTCCGACTGTGGGTATCTTCTGTTGACCACAGTTGTAAACGTCCTTTTGTTGGAGATGCCTTTGATTAGGATGTAGATAACATACGTTGCGTTTCCAAGTACCAGTAATGGTAGTCAGGTAAGTAGAAAGATAATCTACCAAATAATAACAACCGTTACTTAGTATCGTTCAAACCACAGCGCTGTTGTAATAAGTGAGGACGCAGACAGTACGTTAGGAATCTTAGGAGAAGAACAGTCACTCAGCCTCCAACAATAACCACAAGGTAGCTGGCATGAAATTGCAAACTGCAGCACTGTGAGGGTGATAATTGGGAGAGGAGGGCTGAAGACTTGAGGGAACATTTTGTCATCCACTCTTTAGCGACGACGAATCAGCAATTGGTGTCGTAATTCAGCAAATGCAAATGTTATTGCAAATAATAATAATAATAATAATAATAATAATAATAATAATAATAATAGAGATTCGCATCAATGTAGAGAGAGATTCAGGTGACACATCTGAAGAATACCCCCCCAGCACAACTAGTACCAATAACAAAACTAAAAGAATTCCCCATGAGACCCCCACAGTAAACTATGCACTAGAGGGTGACGACGAGGCACCAACGGAAGAAGAGAAAACCAAAATACAAGCCTTGAAAGAGATCATGCGAGGAGAGAAAACAACACTCCCCTCCCTAAGAGACAAATACAAAACAGAAAGAAAGTCGGAGAAGGGACCGAACAGGTCAACTGCCTCTTACAGCACATAGAAACGAACACCCTCCTAGAACTCAACAACTTAATTTACGCTGGGGCGAAAATGGTAGCACAAAGCTTCACAACACAAGATAGGAACCCGAGCAATAATAGGGAAGAGAAACCCAACTGGGAGAGAAGATTACAAAGGCAGATCTCCCAACTACAGAGAGATGAAGTACTGCTTAGAAATACACCACACACGGACAGACCACGAGTAAGACTTTATAACAAATACAAGGTAACGCAAAAAGGCATCGCAACTGTAGTCGAAGAGTTACACAAAAAAGGACTAGCCAAGGAGGCAAGACTTAAAAGATACAGACTAAGAACGGCCCAATACACACAAAACCGCACATTCCAAAACAATGAGTTTTACCAAGATTTAAATGGGAAAAGAAGGCAGGACATGAAACCAGATGCAACAGAGGTCAAGAACTATTGGAATAGCATATGGGGGCACCCAAAAAGACACAACGTAACACTGCAATGGTTAGGAAATATGAGAAAAGAACTAGAAGATATAGACAAGGGAGAACCAATAGTACTGAATGAAACCACATTGAAACATACTCTTAGGAAAGTAGCCAACTGGAAAGCACCGGGTCCCGACGGGATCCATGGGTATTGGTTCAAAAAATTCACCACGTTACACGGCAGACTCACTCACCTACTCCAAAATTGTCTAAATGAAGGCAAAGCACCAGAATGGATGACTAAAGGCAGAACCACCCTCATTTAAAAAGACCCAGAAAAGGGGAACATAGCAAGCAACTATAGACCAATCACGTGCTTACCACTTATGTGGAAAATCCTGACCGAGCAAATAGCAGAGAGAATATACATGTCAATGGATAGAAGGGGATTACTACCAGAAGAACAGAAAAGGTGTAGGATAGGAACCAAAAGGGCAAACGATTTACTCTACATAGACCAGATGATCTTAAGAGAAGTGAGGAAAAGGAGGAAAAATATCGCAATGGGATTGATAGATTACAAAAAGGCATATGATATGATACCACATAGCTGGATATTCGAATGCCTTAGAAAGTTCAAAATTAGCGAACCGGTGGTTAAATTCGTTGGTAATTCAATGGAAGACTGGAAAGTACATTTTACAGCCGCAGGGGACAAACTAGCCGAGGTAGGGATAAAAAGGGGAATCTTCCAAGGAGACTCGTTGTCCCCACTATTATTTGTTCTAACAATGATACCGCTTAACAGAATCCTGAAAAACAGCAAAGGATACCACTTCTCTAAAACAAAAGGAAAGGTCAACCACTTAATGTACATGGACGATATTAAATTGTTTGCAAAAAACAGGGGAGAGCTTGAGACTCTGTTCAACGAAGTAAGGGAATATAGTAAGGACATAGGAATGGAGTTTGGAATAGAAAAATGCGCTATCATGGTGATTCACAAAGGAAGGCTTTCAATGACTGAGGGAATTGAACTCCCGGACAACAGCAAGATTAGGGCATTGACCGCACAAGACCGATACAAGTACCTAGGTGTCCTTGAATGTGACACAATAGAACGTGAAGAAATGATGAAGAAAATACAGAGATAATACCTTAGAAGGGTAAGGAAAATATCATAGACCAAATCAAACAGCAGAAATCTAATAAAAGGAAAGAACACGTGGCTTGTATCAGTAGTAAGGTATACAGGACCATTCCTAGGATGGACAAAGGAAGAGTTCCAATCAATGGATAGGCGAACGAGGAAACTTATGACGATGCATAAAGCATTACACCCTAGGGATGATGAGATAGACTATACGTTAAGAGAAAAGAAGGTGGTAGGGGGCTCATCAGCATAGAAGATTGTGTCCAGAGAGCTAAAATAGTCCTAGAAAGATATGTGCAAACAAAAAGTGAAGAAATCATAAAGAGCGCGAGTGATAGTGCAACAAACAACAAAGTAGAAAACAATGGAACTGTACAGCAAACAAGAAAAGAAAAATGGGAAGAGAAGAAATTGTATGGCGAGTTTAAAAGGTAGATACAAGATGTAGCAGACGAGAAATCATGGACGTGGTTACAAAAAGGAAACTTTAAGAAAGAAACAGAATCGCTCATCATGGCAGCCCAAAACAAAAGCATAAGGACAAACTACATAAAAACAAAAATCGACAGAACACAAACAAACAGCAAATGCCGCATGTGCAGTGAAAGAGATGAGACAGTGAACCACATAACTAGTGAATGTAGTCAACTTGCCCAGAAGGAGTATATGCATAGACACGATAGAGTAGCAACGATGATACACTGGGAACTAAGTAAACAAATGGGATTCAACCATGGGGAAAAGTGGTATCAGCACAAGCCAGAGGCAGTTTTGGAGAATGACAACCACAAACTACTCTGGGACTTTGACATCCAAACTGACCACCTCAACCAGGCAAGAAGACCGGACTTAGTAATAGTAGACAAAAAAAGGAAGGCCTGCCAAATAGTAGACGTTGCTGTACCTGCAGACCATAGGGTTAAAAAGAAGGAGAGTAAGAAACGGGAAAAATACCAGGACCTAGCAATAGAGTTAAATAAGATGTGGAACATGAAAACCAGGGTAGTACCAGTCATTGTGGGCGCACTGGGAACAGTCCCCAAAACGCTGAGGGTGAGACTGGAGGAGATCGGGATTAGGGGAAGGATAGAGACCGTACAGACCACAGCACTACTGGGAACTGCACGGATACCGAGGAAGGTGCTAGAGATATAAGTACTGCAACGAATTGTAGCTCTGTCATGATATGCGAAAGAGAGAGGAGACGCTAGCTGAAGACCTGAGGAGACTTATTGTCACTCGGCCTTCAGCGTTAACCACTGGGCAACCGGTGTGAAACTGTAAATTGCAGAATCACTGCGACCTATGAGTACTAGGGCTGGAGACTTGAGGAGACTTGCTGTCACTCAAACTCCAGCGGTTACCGCCAGGCAACTAGTATGAGATTCCAAATAATAATAATAATAATAATAATAATAATAATAATAATAATAATAATAATAATAATAATAATAATAATAATAATATTAATAATAATAATAATAATGGTATTAAAAAAAATCATAATGTGTTAAATAAAAAATGTGTAGATGAAGGAATGAAACGAAAAGACACTTGATTGATTATGTGCCAGCATCTACTGTCTAAAAGCAGATCAATAGCTGTGTACAGTTCACTTTTCAAGTGTCTGTTGAGTCGATTTCAAGCCCCCGGATTTCCACCAAAGAATCAGTTGGAGACGCTTTAATAGGCTGATAACTCAATTAATACAAATTGTATCTAAAGATTCATAGCCAAATAAAACTGAAACAGTTTACCGTGATAACTCTCTGACGTTGCTGCTGCTATTCATTGTTTCAATCATTCTTGCAAAATAATAATCTATTAATTCTAAAGGTAATGCTTGACTGCTTTTCATATAAGCTGGACCTAGGCTGTTAGGAATAGTAATTTTGTAGATTCATTTGCGTAATGCCATGCACTCACACACACACACACACACACACACACACACATATATATATATATAAATATATATATATATATATATATATATATATATATATATATATATATATATATACACACACACATTTGGTCTATAATAATGATCAACCCACACACCACTTTTCTCAGCACATCAGATTGACAATGTAACTGGGCCTTCAAGTTACTTATATACAATAGGAAAATAGTTCCACGTTGATTGTAAGAACTTCATGATAAAGTTTTATCAAGGTAGGTTAACTTGGATAACATTACAGTTAACTTCTTTTGCTTTTAACTGCTCTATGAGTTTCTTTTTACCCATTCTTAATTTGTGTTTTAGTTATTCCACTGTTGTAAAAGTTATTTATCTTTATTTATTACGCTGTGCTATTTGATTATATTCTGATCTGTTTTACAGTTTTCCTGTTTCATTTCCATCAAAATATATCATTTAATTACGTTATTCTATGTCTAATACTAATCACTGGCTGATTACTGATTTTTCAAAATTCATATTTTATATTATCTTATTCACGTTTACTCAATTCATTTAGCTGTTTATTACATCATTGTGTTTAAGGAAATTACTTGAAAAGAGGCTGTGCGGAATATGTATTGGATCGAACAATATTCAAATGACCATAATACGTATATATTTATATACCAAATGATAACTGAAATAGTCCTCTATGAGAGGCGAAATATTTTAGAGGAACAATTGATTGAAGCTTTCAAACAGCTTCCTTCCAGTTTTGAACCTTGGAAAGTGAAAATAGTTTTCCTCATCTGTTGATGCCTTTGAGCTGAGAAAAAAATCATCTCCACTTCTGGTCTCCTGGAAGAAAGGGGGACTTTTCCTTTTCTTTTACCCTCTTGAAGATGAAAAATCACACCTTTACAATCCATCCAATAAGGGGGATAAATATCCCTCATCATTTATCCCCTAATAGGGGGAGGAAAACTATTTTTTTCTCCATAAGGAAAGTTGGAATATCCTTTCAATTTTATTTCCTTACATATATATATTTATATATATATATATGAAACAGAAAGTGAGGTTCCACTCTAGCGTTACGATTAAGTCAGCTCAGACATTTGGACATTTTTTTCACGGAGCTTTTTAACTTAAAACTTTCCCAAAGGTTCATTGAGTATGCATGGCAAATTTGGTTAAACTGCATCATTTTTAGATAAAAGAGACAATTCTTATAAAGGAGACAAACAAACACATACTTCCAGGCACACACAGTGTGATGTCCCTCGTATATGTATAAAGAATTACAAAGAGTTGACTGATCTAAAAAGGTTGATTAAAGATGAATAGTGCTAGGACAAAAGAATTGGTTAACCATTAGGTTCCCCGGAAGATCATAAGAGTAGATGGCAAGACTCGAGAATAGGTCGATGATTACAAAGACGCAGTTAATAAAGTTACAGAGAGACCATTACAGCGGAATAAAAAGACGCATGACAATCGCACTGAAATTGTTTGTCATATTGAAAAGTACTTTTACAATGTGCTTAAAACACATATATATATGATGAATGTACAATGCCATCTATTAGTTACGGATGCAACATACAGAGATAAACAAAACAAACTGAAATCCAACTATCAGGCTAAAAATGGCCAAAGAAAGAACGTTGGAATACTTTCTTGAGATTCAAAAAAATCAACATGGGTCAGAGAGAGGACTTGAGTTAAGGATATTATACAAATAGTTGAGCAAAAAAATGGAAATTGGCTGGACACGTAGCACGGAAAATGACAGTAAATGCTGCAAAGGGCAATAGGTTTGCTGACATGGATTACTAAATGCTGTTGTATAAAACCAAACACAATACAGAAAGGTAAGTTCAAAGGTTTGCCTGTAAGACAGTGCTAAGATTAGGAAAACAGCGTTCGTCCTGGAAGGAAATGGGAATGTGCTGTCATCATCCAATATCTCTTGTTTTATTGGACACTTCGATTTCTCGAATAGTGTAAGATTTACTACTACATTTTCAACCTAATGACTAGGGAAATGTACTCAATTGTCTGATTTTAAGTAATTGAACAGTTCATAAACAGATTTGATACAATGAGTAAAGGTTTATTGAATATTCATTTGAAGTTGACACAAATGATAGAATGACTATCGACAAAGTGAATCACGAAAAACAATATTGATATATTAATGTTCAAAGATTAATTTTTTTTCTTGTCAGTAAAATTATTAATAATGTCATTGCAATTGATCAGACGGGGAAAGTCCCTTTCAATAACCAGAATTATCAATTCAAGCAATTCATATTATCCCAATTTTGATTTAAGGTAATCTTACGTATTCCAGATCTAGCAATTGTGACCGGTTAAGTGAGAAATATTCGGAGTGCTATGTCAACATTTAAAAAGAGCTATTCTGAATTCATGTATGATATTTTATTTTAGAAACAAAAAGGGTGTCAAATTGACCATTACAATGCTTAGATCATGCATAACTCCAGAACTTTTCAAAACATGAAGATTGATATCTTGAAAATATTTACCATTTTGATCGGGGTTTTCATTCATTTTTATGTTTCCCTTTGAAGAGCACCCACTACTTTGAGAAGGAAGCTGTGAATTTTATGTTTCTCTCTTCATGAGTTATATCAATAATTCACACTTTGAGTGTGGTTGGCTACAATCTTATTCATTACATGAATGATAGGTCCTGTTTGAAAGACATAATAGGAATATGGTCCCAGTGTGAAGGTTCGATGAAAAATGAAGAAAAAAAAATATGAATTAGAAGTTCTTAACGCATGTACTCTTCGGGACCTGGCTTGGATTAACAATTTCTTAGCCTTAAGCTTGGTATGTAGGAAAAACCTATTTTCCTGGTTCCCAAACTGGAGGGCCGTAAACCATAGGTTCCCTTTCATCTTCAGAACATGATTCTACCTGATGCATAGTTTTCTATTAATTATTATACCTCGTTTTATGAACCTCAGTTTTACGAACAATCATTAAGAACGAATTAGTTCATGGGAGCGAATCATACCTGTAAATATTTGTGATTCTTTTCAGATATTTTTGGCAAGTGCTGAGTCTACCGGGTATTAGTCTTCTACCTATCGATATTATAAAGATATCTGCCACCGTACAGGACACGCAAAAAAGGTTACTGAGGTATGTAACGTTTGTAAAAACATCAGAATCTCAAAGTAATCACAATCAACTGAGCACAATTTGCGTGTTTTGTAAACCTGACTTACGGTTTTTATGCCATCGAGAATCTTTTCCTCTTTTCCAATTTCTTTTCCTATCTTTTTTGTCATCTTTAGCAGACACATAGCAATTAAGAATCAGAAGCTTATCAAGATACTTATATTTTTTACTCCATCATTCATTGTTCGGCTGCAAAATCATATGTTTATCTGACAACCCTACCATCTGCATAAGCCATTTTCTCTTTCGCAACAGCTTAGTTTCTCTGGAAGGAATTGTATAGTATATTTTTACTATTCAACTTTACAGCTTTAAACACCAAAGATGTGAAAAAATATTTTAAAAACTGACGAAATTTCAATCAATTATATCCAAATATCTTTTAATGCAACTATGGTAAAATTTTCAAATCGTTTTATGTTTTATGTCACAGAATTAGATATTATATTTTGAAGGGATCATCAGTAGTTAATTGTTTTGGAGATTTAGCAACAACAACAACAACAACAACAATGATAATAATAATATAAATAATAATAATAGTAATAATAATAATAATCATAATAATCATAATAATGAAAAATAGTTATGTCGTGTCGGGGGACCTGATTTAAGGTTGTTAATATATCAGTCCCCTGATACGTGTATAACCCAGAATTGATCTAAGAAGATAAATCCTGGGAAGCAGCGTGTTTGTTTCTTAAGCACAAAAACAAGGTTTGTACACAGTTAGTTGGATTGTTAACAAAACGTGGAAATAAGAACAAACAAAGAAGTTAACAACTGTGCCAAGTTTAATTCGTGAGTGAATTGATATAAACAAGGACCGGAGTTTCTGCCAACACGAATATTTGGAGGGATCTACCAGGATAAGATGTAGAGATAGAAAGGATGAAGGGAAAGAGATGTCACTGAGTAAATGTGAGATAGAGTCTATACAATGAACCTAGTTTTGCCGCTAAGAAGATATCTTTGGAAGTCCGTCCTAACTACGATGATAGTGCTTAACTTGGTCAGGATGTGTTCTTGAGATGAAGATATGTTGATGCGTCTGTAAGAACAAAGTGCGTATGAAAACTATACTAACTATCCTAACTAAAGAGAAAGGAGAAGAGACGATCTTACCTCGACGCCGTAGGAACACAGAGAGAGAGAGAGAGAGAGAGAGAGAGAGAGAGAGAGAGAGAGAGAGAGAGAGAGAGAGAGAGAGAGAGAGAGATTTACCGCCACAGTTCAAATATGGTGAAGATAAGAATCAGCTATCTGATTGGTAGTTCTGTGTGACGTCAAAAAGGGAACAAGGAATTTACCGTTTCTTGAGATATAGGGCTTAGAAGTAGATCCTTTCCAAAGATAAGATTTTCATAGATAATTTACTTTTAGCTGAAAAAGTGGGTGCTACAGTTATATACAGTATATATATTAAAATGGATCCCTTAAGAGACATTGATTCATCATGTACATTCTAACCATATATTTAGAATTTATTTTATTTCATTCTTAGTTATTGCACTGAAACTTCATTTTGCTTCTTCCGTCTGCTTATTCCTCTTTATTCCTACTTCATTTCAATTTTCATGCTTATATCTCATTTATGATTTTTTACTACTCTTTCCTTACATTTATTTCAAAATTCAACATTCTATATTTTCTTACGAGCGAAAACATCATGACCACCAGCCTAATAAGATGTTAGTTCTCAATTGGACTGTAAAACAGGTCTTACCCGATCATACTCGGACTCTGCAAGACCTATGAAATTTTCTTTACTCGTAGGTGTCAAGATGTTATGCAGTGGCTCTGCAGGGCGAATTTGTTTGTTCAACACGTTCATTTGTGTTCAGTGGGATCGGAACCGATAAAAATCAGTAGATACAACACGATGAAGTATTCTGACCGCCTACCCCTTTCAGGAGAAAGCGAGTCTCATCGGACAAAATGACCTCTCCTATTTTTACTAAGTCAATATCCGATATCCATGTGTCCATGAAGACGTTTTGAGCGATGCAAATTGGTTAGTTACGCTATTCTGAATGAACTGCAGCTATGCAGTCCCACACACGACAAGGATGGATGTACTAAAAAGTATGGCGCATTTCCTACCTCACCTTCGGGCTATCTGCATTTATCGGTCATAGTCACCAAAGCCTTGTCAGCTGACTTTCTCTTTTTGGAATACTGTTGATAGGTATGAACCACAAGACGTGCCTCTTTTGAAATGCTCCGACATAATCCTGTGGTAAAAACTATTCGGCTTTCTACAAAGACACTCACATTTTTCGCATTGCCTATAACTGCAGCATTTGGTTCATCAAATAAAGTATTTGAGGCCGAAATATCTGCTTATATACTTCTGACCCTAACGTACACAGTTGTTTCAGTACCAGTTATTTTGGCTAGATATTGAAAATCATGATGTTTCTGCTCATCATCTTTAATTTCTCTAGACTATCAATATATTTATGTAGCTCTCTGTGTGTGTGTGTATGTGTGTGTGTGTGCGCGTACATGTGTGTGTATGTGTGTGTGTCTTTTGGTATTATAAGTCAGGTTATTCAGTTATATAACACTGTATCACATTAAGTGTCAGATTCCCGACAATTCATGGTTCAGTGTAACAAGGTTTAATTGAAGTTGACGTCTCACATTAGAACCTTTCATATTGGTAATATGGGTATCACATGATGATTCATGATTTGGTGTAATCAGAATTAATTAAATTTAATGTATATTATATTGCATCATTTGGTATTATGAATCCAGTTGAATTCGCAAGTACACTATAAAATGCCTACGATGATTGAGGATTAGTTGATAAAATCCACTGAAATTTATATGGTTATACTGAATCATTCAATATTGTGAATCCAGCTATTTAGCTGTTGCAAAAGTACCATATGAATTTTCAGTTTTGGGATGATTCAGAATTTGATTTTAATCGAGATGAACTAACATTGATGTTATTAATTTTGTATCGTTTGCTTATGTAAACCTGGCCTTTTTTTACTGTTGTACCTGACTTTTCAATTCATTAAAGTGTTTGTTATTCTAACGAGTTATAATGGTTTTGAGGTGCAAGAAAACATTAATTTGTCATGTGGAAGATTATCAGTTAACAAGATAAAATCAAAACAGCAATTTCTGAAATTTCACTCTTAGTTTGAGAATATAGTAAAAAAGAGTTACAAGAAGCAAGTACTTCTTTTATTAATGCTGATCGACGGGTGGAGATTGTTAGTTGTAACTCTGAATCAGGGTTGCAAATTTAACCGTATTTTTTTTCGAAATTTTATGTCCACTGTTGACGATTGTTTTTTCTTTCAATCTACCGAATATTCCGGTAACTTCCAGAATCAAAAAACTGAGAAATCACATCTGTTTTGACAAACGTGGATCTGATATAACATTTCAAGATTTTCAAAAAAAGGTCAGGTCCCTTCCTTGAACGTCCCGAAAGTTTAGCTTCCTTTAAGAACAAGGAACATTTTGACAAGTGGATTTCACATGATTCGACTAAAATTCGGAAACTGTCTTGTTTTGGGGTGTACTGCTTGTTCATTGCTTGTTATAATGACCGGGATGCGATTACTTGGAGTGAAAATACATACTTCACGTTATTTGTAAAGCATCTTTTGATTATAAAAGATATCGTTTGTTTGAAGTAAAAT
The DNA here is from genome assembly GCA_963457665.1 of Thysanoteuthis rhombus. NCBI lineage: Eukaryota > Metazoa > Mollusca > Cephalopoda > Oegopsida > Thysanoteuthidae > Thysanoteuthis > Thysanoteuthis major. The sequence continues at coordinate 62,867,630 of OY735199.1, read as the reverse complement.
ATGGTACTGTTTCCTGCATCAGTTCCACATTTCAGGTACTACAGATATTTTTTTTCTCTTACGAAGTCTACTTGAAAAATATCCGGCCGTTTAATATCATTGACAAAACAACTTACCACGGCTAACAGTTAGAGATTTTCCCGCTTTAAAACAGAGCTTTGATGTTAGAAAAAGCATGAAGTAGCAAGGAGCCCAATCTAGAAAGTAGGACTCTGGGTGATATGATATTTTTTCTCAAAAGAGCACTGCATGAGTTTTGAAGAATTTTTAGGTGCAGTTATTGTGAATACCACGATTACATAGTACACATGTCTCTGTAATGGCGTCCCAATGGTAACGGAATTCAAGCACGGCCTGTCGGTTTATGGAGGATCAGTCGGGCCCACTCAATTTCCCTTCGTCTGCATTTCTTTGCTCTCTCCCTTTCCAGCTCCTGTTGGCCATTTATTTCCTCCTTTGTATGTCTATGGTGAGTGCTCATAGGTGATGCGCTGAGAGTTACATGAGAAATTTTCTATCTCAGTGCTAATTGCAGTGAGCAAAATAAGACATCCATTGCATTTATTGAGTAACCAATGGAACAGGATTCCTTGGATGCAAATATTATAAAACATCAATTTTTTTTACTCAAGATGGTAGTGCAAATTTATCTGGAGGTTAGGATATCAGAAAAAAACAGAGTTGACATAATTGCATCATTCCGTTGGTAAGCTGTTTGGAGAAAAATGAGAGATAAAAAACGACCATGAATACAAATTCGTACCTAAGTAGTTATCAATACATTAAGATGGCCAACAATATTATGAGCTACTTTTTCAGTAAACTTATTCTTGGAAAATCTCTATAGAATATAATAATTTCTTCATAGCCATCGTAAATAGACAACCTTATACATGCTAAGAAAAAGGAACAATGCAATAATATCATCAACCTTTTTTTTACTTGTCAATAACGCTTGCCATGGCCTCTGACCATTGAAAATACTTTCGGTCATGATCGAAACACGCTAAAACGAATTTTAGGGGAAAAATACAAAATCAAGTTCTGAATCATTTTCCTTGTTAAATCAGAAAATAGCAAGTTATACAGAATTTTTTGAGTTGCTGTAATGTCAGTGATAAGTTTGGAAAAAACTGAAACCTTGCTCTTCATACAGGGAGCAAATGCAATCTCTTCGGATGAAACAACCAGGATAGCTGTTGCATTTCCTAACCGTCAAGATTTGCTGTCTCCGTATGCAATCACCAGAGAAAATAAATGTCTTGAGTTTTTCCTTAACCTTTAAAACACGAGTGACATAAACAGCTAATTATAAAGGTCACATCTGAAAGGAGGTTCTACGCAATAAAAAAAACCCCACAAAAAACAAAAAAAAACCCAACAGTATGATACTTTCTGAAGCTAACCTATCATCTTTTGTTTTTCAGATACGTTGTATTCAGCAGCTGTCTTGACTGTATGCTTTAAAAAGTATGTTTTGGCCGGCTGCTGACCACAACATTGCTAGAATTACAGTTCCTCCAGTTTCATGCTCAGATTTCAATTTTATAAACCAGCTTTGAATACTATCTGATTTTGATAAATGTTGCATCGTATGAGTTGCAACAAAATATACAAAAATCAGGTAGATAAAAATGTTTTACAACCACTAGATCAATTCTGTCGGATGATGAGTGAAAAAGATTCGTCAGAAATATCGCACAACATGAGAATATACGACGACCAGAAAAGATCGGGGTTGCTTCACATAATTTCTACTTACATGACTGTAACTTCCTGTGAACTTCAACTCGTTGACCATGAATTGTGGTGAAAAAAAATCTTCTCCTGAACGGGTCGTATGCGTCTGAAATATTTGTCATGTTTATCATATCATCTTTCAAGCATTCAGAAAAAAGGGTACAAACCTAGCCTGCTATTGAGGGCTAGTTGGCACAATTTCATCAGGCAAATTAATTCTCGAGGTAGTATGCACAGATATGAATATTATATTGTTGCATTTAAGAAATATAGAATTTTAAACCGGACAAAATTATGTCAAAGTGAAAATATTACTCATCAGGTTAAATAAACGTTCTCCAAGAAAGTCTTTTGCATTTTTAACGTATATGGCTTCAACTTGGTGAGTCTACAGTTCAATTCCAAATGATGGTACCAATGGCGACATCAACTAGTGGAAACAAAAAATATAGCATGTTATACAACATGTTTCTATACCAAACTATCACCAGTCTCTCTAGCTACATTTTTGAGTAGCATTTGTCGATATTTTAAATACTTTTTTAATGTAATTCCTTCATACCTGCGTTCGAATGAGTCCTTGTTGGTATACGTTTGACTTTTAAGATGGAATTAGAATCTATCAGTTCTTTGAATGGGTAAAGCACAATATTGAACTGCCATCTCAACTGATCTGGTATTATTATTGCCTTCATTACTCATTGACATCTACAAAGATTACGTGTAAATTCCTTACACCTTTCACAATGTTGTACTCGTGGACTTTGTTTTGTCTTAATCTATCTATCTTAGTATCTCTCTATCTGTTTATATATCTATCAATCAAATTAATATGCATGCTTATTGGACACAAAGCAAAACTAACTACAGATTTGGATTCTAAATGATCGATCAACTTATTGATAGATTGGACGATTGATGGATACACATATGCAACATACGGATATTGTAAAGATAGATACAGATTCAAAAGAAGGCAATGGCTATTGGGAGGTTCAGGGTTAGTTGGGACACAGAAAAATTTGTTTGAAGCTGGAGGTGGGGATCAATGATTCTGATCAGTTGACTCAGTCACGTAATGATCTAGCTTCTTGCACCTGAAATTTGGTACATACTGGTTTCAAACTGGTGAGACAGTGGCCAAAAATAGTATTTATCATTGAAAGCAAATTTGTTGATGAATTTTTAGGATCAAAGATATTGAATAGTACAAGGCAGATATGCATAGCTGTGAACCAAGTGATCCTTCGGGATGGTACTTTTGCTTTATTTTGCAATTTCTAACTGAAATTCCCATGATAAATATTTTTTTTTTGTGTATGTGTGTGTGTGATGTTACTTTGCTATAGGTTGAGTTACTGTCGGCACATGCAGTGCCGAATATGTTTTAATTCATCTGCTGACAATGGAAGGAGTCATAATGAACTGTAATGTTGAATTCTATATCCTTTCCGAATTATTTTCATTATCATACACCGTCAAATTATTCAAAAAGTTTTTTTTGTTGTATTTGTTCGGTTATCCCAGTTCATTGCTCAAAGGGATATAGAAAAATCTCTCTACCTCACATTTTAAAAGAGTTTTCACTCTGCCTACTGAAAGCGTTCAGCTTATTGTGCCCTATGCTGAGACATTGACGCTCTTAGAATTACAGCAACATTTCACATTCCTGGATACTCTCAAAGGGGATAAGAACGTAAAGATATAAAACATCACTGCTCAGTGTTTTTGTGGATCTTTTTTTAGAGATGGAGCTCGGTTTCAATACCCTGGACCAACTAACCATGACTTGGACCCTATCTCAGTACGGCCCTAAAAGGACTTGGATTGTTTTGTTGTTTATTATGCTTTTTTGAGATCAATTTAACGCAAAACGTTATCTTTTAATTGGCAGCTCGGGTTGTCTTGTTGAAGTACTACACAAGCCCTACCTTAAAAAGCCTGATCGTTGTCATGGCCGTAGTAGTAGTAGTAGTAGTAGTAGTAGTAGTAGTAGCAATTCTTTTTAGACATTTACACAAGATCCCAACTACTAAACTGGGCATACATTGAAATAAGTAATTGGAATTACAATAAGTGATTTTTTTTCATGGGAAAAATTGTGGAACATGAATACAACTTTTCTTTAACGAAATTCACCAACTTTTACGCATAATTTAGAACCATACAAAAAATTGAGTGACTGCTTGAATAATATCTTCTACTAAGGCAAAAGATACATAAATTATAATCAAAATAAGTTAAACCAAACATTTGCATGTTCATTTCCTTGGATAAGTATTTAATGTATGGTTGCTTTGAATCAAAGTTGAATCAGTTGAGATCAGGTGAACTTTCCATGTCAAACTCACTGGAATTGCGATACAGTTTGATTGAAAACTTTGATACGTGCATGTATATATATATATATATATATATATATATATATATATATATATATATATATATATATATATATATATATATATATTTAAGATAACACATTACTGGTTTCAATGTATGTCAATATTAGTCAAAATCTTGGAATCTACAGCTTTTTACAAATATCAGTGTCAGGGAATGAGAGACTGAATGATAAGTAGCATTGGTGAGAATTACATTTATTTGTCCTTATTTTGGTCCTAATTATGACCACATATCTAATCAAGGGCACCAGATCTGAAACGCTGGGACCATACTTGCACTCATCGAATTAATAATATAATAGTGGATTGGCTCCTTACTCTCCATTTGTTATCAGTCATCTGTTAGTGTGAATTCCTTTTTTTTCTCAGTGCAATTTAGGTGGTACACTTTTTTTAAAAGGAAATCTGACCTTAGCCGTGACCCTATAACATTTTTTCCTTTGAGCAAAATCCCTCTCCCAAGGCCGAATATGGCTATTAGATATAGGCCCTATTTGAATCCGATGGACTGTTTTGATGAAGGAATTATTGGAGCCAAGAGAAAGCAACAGAATTTTTAGCTTATGAAAAACACATTTTTAAAGATTTTAGGAAGGGCTACGCTGCCTCAAACACGTGTGTGCATTGGTTTATCCGTTAATGTATGCGGTCCCACAATCGAAATTTTCATGGAAAGTGTCGGGAGAGGCCTGTGTCACCGAATGATGATGATGATGATATATATATATATATATATATATATATATATATATATATGTATATATATATATGTATATATATATATATGTATATACACATATATATATATATATATATATATATATATATATGTGTTTATGTATATATACATATACGTGTGTGTGTGTGTGTGTGTTTACATATGTATGTGGAAAGCGTTACAAAAGAGAGGAAGGGGTGATTTTATGCATACAGAGTACGCCTCCATTTGGATGAATTTTTCATCTTATGATTGGAAATATAGTAGATAGTAGATTTGTTACACAAACACGGTTAAGCTTTTCCCTATTTGGGCCTCTTCATGCAATGAATATGAATGTTTTAGATTCATGTTTGGGAAATTTTTGAGGAGTTTTGTGGATGTTGCTATGGTAGGAGGATTTTTTTATTGTTTTTTTTTTGAACGTGTGTTTTGCTGGTCAAGGGATGTGGAATAGGTGTACGAGTTATCTTCATTTCGATGCTGAATTGTGTCTTGTTTTTAACATTGATTTTTACATTAGATTTGTTACACATGTCAGGGTCTTTATGACCATGCTTGATAGTACTGTTCCTAATTTACTTAGATTGGGGGAAGTGATGTTGATTAGCTGATTCTTTGAGATGAGTGAAAAAGCCAAATCCATTGGTAATAAAGTGTTTATTGGAAAGTAAGTAAAAAATTCAATAAGCGTTCTTCGCTTACGAAAAATCTGTTATGTTTCTATAAACTGTGCAACGGTTCGCTTTTCGTCTTGTTTGGATATCCATCCATCCTCTCAATAGCCTCTCAGAAAAATATTAAGAACGGGGAAATCACTGGCTTGCTTTTTTAATTACATATGTTTTCTTTATTATTGTAGGTGTATAGAGGTCAACAGCTTGATCAGAATCTCAGCTCTGAATTGATAAAACTGTACACATGCAAATGATTTGACGGTTGATTTTGATCTCATACATGGAATGTTATAAAATGAAAATAAAAATTTTCTGAAAAAAATTAGCAAATAACTACGTTTCTGGCAGTGTTCTTTCCGTAGGTATGCTCATATTTACACCTATATACACACACAGAGAAACACACAAACATACACAGATATTCAAGCATATATATATATATATATATATATATATATATATATATTGGTGGGTTCATATATGTATATTTATGCGCGTGTGTATACATGTATGCATGTATATATTAGTTGTGTGCGTTTATCCATGCGTATGCATTTGAATTTCGATCAATAGTCTTACTGAAGTACACATTCCTGAAACCGTATATCTTTATTTCTGGTGCCATCTATATAGTCTGTGATGCATGATAATTATGTTTTTTGTAAATATCAAGGAGATTTCTATTTGTGTGAATAAATTTGAATACAAAACAATTCATATATATATATATATATATATATATATATATATATATATATATATATATATGTATATATATATATATATACACGCACATCTATATAGAAGCACACACACACAAACACACACACACAAATGCACACACACACACACACACACACACACACACACACACACATATATATATCGAAATATAAACAGGTTTTTGTTGCTGGTCCTTTACACCATTATCTTAGAAGCTTAATCAACTTGATTCAGTAGGAGTAACCAGGCGTGTTTGTGTCTGTGAGGGTTAGAAACATGTTGGTATGAAATTAGAAGTTCTGTGAGAGGGCTGGTGGAGAAGCTCCCCACAGATGCGTGCAATATTTTGCCAAAATTCATCGAAGCTAAAAGGAAATATATATATACATATACATATATATATATATATATATATATATATATATAAATATATATATATATATATATATATATATATATATATATATATATATATATATATATATATATATATATGCATGTATGTTTGTATGCATATATATGAGAAGGTGACACTACGCTGAAGCGATGACCTATCGGGTCACAGTTTCAATTCCCACGAACTGTTCATTCTATTTGAGTTAACTAGTCAACATGATACATTCACCGTATATTAACAAGAGGTCATTCGAAAAGAGTTTTGAAATAATAACAGAGCATTCATGATTATCTCTATCAGAGCATATATATATATATATATACATATATATATATATGTATATATATATATATGTATATATATATATATATATATATATATTTATATATATATATATACATATATATATATATATATATATATATATATATATATATATATATATATATATATATGTATATATATACGTACACACAAACACATAAGTATCACTTTCGAGAAACTGATCTACAAAAACAGGTTTATATTCTTCAATTTGGTTTAATTTGAATGACAAAAACATCAGAAAATCCTCATATGTAATGAATTAGTTTGATTGCTTTTTCATCATTTTTGCTATGATTTATTTATCAAGTAAAAATATTGAACACTAAATCATCTTCTGATCTTTGAATAATCGAATGTTTTGAGGGAATCAATCTATTTCGAAACAATTTGATCAATAGGCTCTGGGTTATTAACAGAGAAACTAGTTTTCCCTCCGATGTGCAAGACATGAAAGCTAAAAGATTGGTAGAGCTCTGTGGCCTAAATTCGCATTATGTTTGTCAACAATGTCGAATAACAAAATGTTTGCAGTCCTATGTTACTAGGATAGAAAAACGTTTTTGCGTCACACGGACGAGAAACGAACAATTCAGCGTATTCATATATATTTATAGATATATTTATGTATTTATGTATATTTTTGTCTGTGTCTCTGTGTCAATGAAAGACTGACAAATTATCATAATGATCATCGACCTTCTACGGTCCGTCGTTTGATTCCAACTTCCCTTATAAGTCGTGTCGCAGAGCTAATTCTTCTTCAAATTGACATAAACTTATGACCTAAACGCTGAAAAGTTGATTGTCGTATAAATGCCTGTACGAATTCCGGAGATATTTGTTTCAGATTGAAAAACGAGGTGCCAATAATAAACCTAATAGATACTCATTTCAAAGTTCATCAAAGGAATAAATGTTCCAGCATAAAATATTGTATGATTAAATGCTGACTGAATAACGAAGATATGTTGTATTCTAAGTTTTTCTACACCTTCAAGGCACTCGTATTTTTGATTTCCTTAATTTGATTGGTTGGACAATATTACTCAGTTTGATCTAATTGATCAAGATATATATTTTTTGTATTTCATCTACCTGTTCTAAAAAAGTAATTTTGTAATCCTTAATCTATAGTCACTATGCACACTACACTACTAAACTCTCTCTTTCTCTCTCTCTCTCTCTTTATTTCTCTCTCTCTCTCTCTCTCTCTCTCTCTCTCTCTCTCTCTCTCGCGCGCGCTCTTTCTCCCTCCTATTCAGTCAATCAATCAATTTCGGGGAATATTTCCATAGAATTACTTAGATAATTCACTGATTAAACAATCGTCAATAATTTGCCAACCTTTGTGATCGTGATAAAAAAATATGACAACATTACTCATAGTTTGGGTTATAGCTGGCCATTTTGATGACTAAAAAAAGTATATTTTTCTGAATGGTAAGAAAAACCCCTAGCCATTAGCTACAAATAGTTACGGATTGGCTTGTGATAGTGCTAAATGTTGACTTTACGCGCTGCTAGAACAAGGATAGTGCCAAATTAACAATATCACAGCCGACCGTACCTCTAGAGACACAATTCTACGCAATTATTCGAACAGTCTTCTTTGTCTTTGCTTTTCCTACTGCATCAAATACATTCAACTTTATCGACTTATCTACTGAATTAAATATTAGCCTTTTGTGTTTTTTTTTCAGTCATTGGAGTTTATCATAGTCTAAAGGTCTTTCCTTTTGTGTCATTTGGATGAGGATAATGTACGATTTCATAGAAGCAGGAAATACTTATTTTAATTTTCAGAATCCATTCAATTTGGCATATTTTATTACTTTTAATTTTTTGAAACAAAAAGTAAATTTCTCCATAGAAACGAAATCCTATAGAGGGATTATGTTTTGAAAAAGATTGTTACTTTTTGGTCAAAATCATCTGCAAAATTGGGTACAATTTTTTTCCTGTATAAATTATTTCGAAATAATTGATGAAAAATAATATATTTTAAACAGGAATCCGTGCCATCAGATTTTGTTATGAAAAAAAACAAAACATAAAAAGCAAACAAACTGAAGAAAACAATAAAAAAAACAAAACCAAAAGAATACAAGAGGGAGCACAGATACAGAAATAAAAAAATGTTAAGCATGCTTTCATAATTTCTGTTCATGTTTTCACAAATATTCAAAAAGGTAAAATTGTGCTTTTTTAGGTTATTTTAGCAATACGTTCCACAGGTATATAGGATAATTTAGTTGATTATAACGATAACCTCTCCAGCTATATTGCTCTAACAAAATGTGAAAAGTTTGCATCTTTTGGAAGAAATTCATTCTAGCTATATCGAATGCATGTTATTGATTTTATTTACGGAATATGAAAACCTGGGAATTGCCAGATATTTCTACTAGTACACACACACACACACACACACACACACACACACACACACACACACACACACACACACACACACACACACACATACATACATATATATATATATATATATATATATATATATATATATATATATATATATATATGAGTGTGTGTGTGTGTATGATTTACATAAGTATTTTATAATATGCATCATACATGAATGATATCTCTCTAATAGGGTGGTTAACACGAGTCTGTGGTAGATAGCAATCTTGGGAACCAAACACACTAGATTTCAAAATTTTAACTGTTTGGAGAGCATACAGCAACCCTCCGATGTTAGTCTATATTATATTATGAGTTGCAATTTTACTGAGACCATGAACCACACAAGTTTTGCGTTCTGAATAACTTTCGTTGTGTAATGTAACTGTAAATGCACTGAACATAACTGAGAGATGGTTTGATGTCCATTCTATCATTTGTAGAATAGCCGCTTATATACATAATATTCACGTTGCAAAAAAATAAAAGTGATAGGATAATGCTTACTTATATGAAGACTCAAAGTAAATGAAAAATTCGAAAAACAGAATCGGATATATAAAGTGCACAAAATCCAATAGGTGCTCATTTTATTGTAACCTCTGAAATTTGTTGTACTAAACCTCTTAGCGAAGCTGTTGCTGTAATTTCAATCTGAGATGCAGTCAAATACAGAAATTCAACATTAAATGTAAATCTTATAGTAAATTAAATGTCTTTAGTAGATAGTAAATAATTACATTCCAGTTAAAGAAAAATTGGATCTCTTAAATACCCGTCAATGTGATGATTCTACCTCAACTCCTGATTTTAGTACTCTCTAATTGAAAAATGGTATTGAATAATATACTTGTCATTCTCAGGGAGAAATAGTTAATATACTGCTTTTATAAAATCTAAAGCTTTCTGATGTTAAGTAAAAGAAAAAAACGATTGTTAACAATCTTATTGAAGAATTTTCCTTCAGAATGAGTTATAAAGTATTCTATAAGATCATTGTTGTCCCTATTGGTTTCAATTCTGGTTCCTACTTGGCACATTAGTATTTACATAAAATACATATTCATATCAATAATTCCCCGATTTTGATATTAAAATTCGGATGAAGTGTTTGACTACAAGTTCTTTGATTATGAACTTTTTCCGTTCAATATCGTTCAAATGCCTTTCAGAACAAGCAGTATTCCATATTATATATTCCATAGAACTATGTTATTAGACTATTTTAGAATAACTATACGGGTATACTAGTTATTTATTTCTGTCCTGTACTGAAATCGAGCACTGTCAAGGATTGCCATATTTTCTTTTATTTTGGATTGTTTTATTCAGTTCGGCTGCCTTGACTCTCTCTCTCACTCTCTCTCTTTCTCTCTCTTGTTGTTGTCTGTGGCTTCAGGTTTCTGCCTTTTCCCATGCAATTCTCGGTTTCATTTAATATTTCACTCACAGTTGGTGTACTCGCTGGTTCAAATATAGTGGCAATTTCAACTAAAGACGCTGTTACTTTGTTGTTGAATTCATTGATGTTGGTGTCGTTCTCCTCTGTTTTGGCAAGAATTTTAAAAGAATTTTTTTTTCAATTCAAGCAAAAATGATCAGCAAGCTCTTTCGGTACGTTTAGTGACTGTGGTTTGGTGTAGATCATCTTCCTAGTTCTTTGTAATATTTGCATTTTACACCTTACCATTTTGTGGTTGCTTCTTATATTGCCTTGATTTAAGACTTGAATGTCTTTGACGGTGTTGCTTTGTCCACTGAGGTGTAGTCTATTTTGTTCTTAGTTTTGTCGTTAGGGCTTACATAGTCCATGTTCCTATAGAGGTTTATGATTTGAATCCGTTCGCAGTTACAAGGTTTCTCAAGATCTTCATTTTTCTCCTTCCGTGCTTTATGTCCCTACTCGTCAATGCGATGGTCATCTGTTGTCATACCTGTGTGTCTAAGTCTCCCATGATGACCTTGAAGCATTATTTGGTATCTTGGAGTTGGAAGTTTGAGTCATCTTAGAAGTCGTTTATTTCCTCTTTGATCAACTGTAGTTAAATGGGAGCAAAAACTTAATGATATCCAGTCTGTACCCTTTCGAGAGTTGTACGGTGACACAGTCTGTGCGGTCAGAGATAGCTTCAAAGTCTACCACATTGTCTTTGAGTCCTTGATCGCCGAGAAAGTCAACTTCACTTCATTTATTTCCTATTTCTCATGGTTGCAAAGAAGAGGCTGCTCTTTTGTTCTATTAGTTTGTCGTGTTTTTTCATTTCAGTAATGCAAATTATGTTTCATTTAATATTTTCGATTTTTTAGATCATGTCTGCCGTGAGTGTTCTCGCGTTGTAAGTGCTGATGTGCAGTTTTGTTCTATTGATTAGGGCTTTAGGGGTTTGTTTAGGTAGTTACAAATGGAGCACATCTCTTCCACCCAATGCAAATGACGGGGCTAGGCTTTTGGGGACCAATTACACAGCAGTATCTCTTTTTACTTTGTGTAGCGTTTGGGTAGTCAGCCTTGGAGAACATTTTCTCCACTCAAAGTAAGCGACGTGTTGGACCTTTTGGGACCAATGGCCTAGCAGGAATGACTGATATGATTTTCATTGTGCAAATCATAGGGAGTGTCGGTCTATGCCCTGTCACACGAGTCCATGACGTGTTAGGAATAGGTCAGATGGAATGTCAATTACAGTAGCCTTACTGCTGGCTTTATTTTTTATCGACTTTCAATGGGTAGATATGGATGTTTGCAGCGCAGTACGTGATAAAACTGGAGTATAGACAGTAGGAGAAATATTTTTTTTTCAACGCCTGTCATCTCGTATGTATTTAAGAATTTGAACAAGTGGTAAGCTGGGCATGTCTACCATAGTAGATTTTAGATAATATCGGGATTAATTTCCACCGAGGGGGTGATTTACTCACTGCTTTTACGAATTTATTTTACGAGTAATCAGGTGGATAATTTATATTTGGTCATGCCTATTATTTTTAAGTCCCTAAATGAATAAGTACGAGTCTAGAGCAGGAGCATTTTAAGGATAATGGGGACTTTCTCTTTTGATTGAATCTTCCAATATTGATAGTTTTAAGGACTGTCAAATATGCCCTAAATTTCTACTAAAATTCTTGTAGAACTGTACTCCCCAAAACAAGAACTGAGGACAAGGAGATACACATGATGTGATCCATAATTTTTATGATTTCCCCGAAGTCACAAAGGGGGGGTGAAAAAAGTAATCAAAAAAAGATGAAGGCTCATGGACCAGATAATATCACCATCGATTTTTTCAAAAAGCTAGTAAGGTCATCACTTGGTAACCGATTATTCTATTCAACTTATGACTAAAACAAAGAAAAAGTCCTCGAAGTTAGATCACTACGATATTGATATAAAAATGGAACCTAAAAGACTTCAGCAACTGCAGACCAATTAGTGTAATGTACAACATCCACAGACATTTTACAAAAATCATCAACCGAATCACAAAAAATTCTATATTGAAACTACTTGAGCAAACTAGCTCTAGAACAAACTCATCAACAATTGACCCATAAATCAAGTAAAAGAGAAATTAGAAGAATGCAAAATCCCACTCGCTGTACCATTTATCGAGTAATATATATACAATCAGAGCAGCTCCTTTATCAGGCTACATAAAGACTCTGAGCCCTTTCAGCTTCAGAAAAAGGTACGACAAGGTGATACCAGATGACAAAAACTCTTCACAGCTAGCTCCATGATGATCTCCGGAAACCCAAAGAGTGAAAATAAAGGAATCAGAATAGAAACTAAATATATCTGTGCTACCTCAGATTTGCAGACAACATCATTTTTGCAGAAAACCTACACGACCTCAAACACGTTAGATGAACTAAATGGAAAAGTGAGGAAAAAGTCGGCCGCTCATAAACTTCATCGAAACAAAGTCATATACAGCAATCACGTCTGAGAGCAATCATAATTAAAAACGTTGGACTGGCAGAAGGGGACCTCTACATTCACCTAAGACAACAATTTCTGTAAAATTCTCAAAAGAAGATGAAAAGCGAAAAATTATATTGACTAGAACTGGAAAAAAAGGAAAACATTAGGCCATGACTCATTTGCCTAATTAATTGGCAATTGGGAAGGATTGGAGATCGAACATGGAATACCAAGCGAGAAATTATCCAACTGAAATAGCCCATTGAGGGGTTTTTACCTGCTAGAAAGTGGTTTTGTTTTGTTTTAACCCTGTATTACAGGATACTCTATTTGATAATGGAGAGGAAAAAGGAATGGATGAAAGGTTACTCGTGAACAAATTCGAAACATTTACTTGAAGGTGAGTGGGGAAAATTGTCAAATTCTCTGGTTGAATACGTGTGAATAGTATTCTTAAAAATGATATCATTAGTTGGTTTGCACGTGGTCTGACATTAATGCCGTGGAAACAAATTGAATATTTATTTTGGTGAACTCTCCATAGACGTGACACAAACAGCGTTGCAGTTTCTGGGGATTCATCATTAGATAAATTATATGGTTATCTGACGTAAGTAAGTCTAATTTCAAAAATTGAAAGATGTGTAGTATAAAATATCATTCACATACAATACAAAATTATGATAGCGTATATAGAATAACAAACTACCTCTACATATATTCAAATCATGGCTGAAAGGGTCAGTGGTGTTAAATCAACACTGCTGGGGTGCCATGCTTTTATAATCACTGAAACATTTATATGGTGAGCAACTGATGATCCCACAAAGAAATATATACACATCGAATCGAGAAACAATATATATATATATATATATATATATATATATATATATATATATATATATATATATATATATATATATATATATATAATGCCTTTTTAAATGTTTTACGTCACTCCAGTCACCTATTCCCCAATATCCACCGATGCAATTGTATAAAACACACAAACACACACACACACGCACACATACACAGGTGATGAACCCAGATTAGAGAATGTCTTTGCACACATAAACTCTGCACACGATTCTTTTAGTTTGACTTTGTGATATCCACTGACACCATAGCCTTCCTAGACACCTGCATATACATAGACTACAACAGAACCCTCCGAACTACCCTCTGCACTAAACCAACGGACACCCACAATTACCTCCACTCTAAATCAGCCCATCCCCAACACCGAAAAAGAAGCTTACCATTTTCACAAGCCCTTTATTAATTAGAAGAATTTGCTCTACAGATAGTGAGCTCATCAGACATAACCATAACCTAGTACAATATTTCACCCAACGGGGATATCCACTAAAGAGACCGAACATCCTTACCATTTAATAGATCTAAGAGAAACATTCACAGACCCATGTGTCATCGCTTACCGCAGGCCCCCAAACATCAAAGACATGATTAGCATTAACAATATCATAAATAATGAAGTCATACACAAAAATTCCCGTAGAATAACTAAATTTTGTAAACCTTGCAACATAAGAAATAGTGTATGTTGCAACTATCTCAAGTAAACCAACACATTCACAAGCACTACCACAAAAGAGAGTTACCACATATATCACAGCACCAACTGCCTTAGTAAAAGCATTACAAACCTTCTGGAGTGCTATAGATGTAGGATACAATACATAGGCAAGTTCGAGTGAAGGTTCGATATTAGACACAACAATTACGGACACAGGATTAAGGCACAAAACAATCGCAGCCCACTTCCCGTAGACCTACACTTTTGCACATCCAGCCACAATTTTGCCACGGACGCTAGTTTTACTACCATAGAAAAAATAAACAAAAATACTCCAATTGAAATAACTGAAAGGTCTAAAGAAACATAAGGATATGTGGATCAACAAACTCAAAACTCTGTATCCTAAAGGATTAAACACTAAACCTAATGACCGTAATCACACATTTCTCTAATTCACAAAACTCCAACTAACAAAATCCTCACACCCACATCTACATCCGGCCCAGATACATTCAATATTAAGAACTTCAAAGTCACTCAGACCCATAGGTAAAATCCTCCTTAGCCAGTTACACCACTTGTCCAAATCATAGCCAACACATCTGTGAAACCTCTGTAGCTCCTTAACCTCATCAGCCCCCCATTTACACTATCCCTAACATACCAAAAAAATCTAACTCCACATCACTTCCCTCCTACCCTGAAACACTTTGCCCTGTCCAAGACCAACTGCTGCTGCTTAACCATAGACTTCATCACTAGCTGGACATTCTCTCACACAGCAGGATGCCTCTAGTAGTTTTTATAAAATCTTTTACTCACTAGGCAAAGGTCCTGATAGTGGACTCTGGGTCCACATGGAAACTTCAAACCCACAAACACATACTCACACAGCACACACCACTGAAGATGGGAATAAATCCCAGAACATGTCTGGACCATTAAAATCGACGTATAAATAAACCTCACCTTAAAACATTTCACTCCCGAGTCCGTCTCACTCTTCACAGTTCGTATTATATACATATATATATCTATATATATATGAATTTTGGAAAGTTGGCATTGTCCACGGTAGACCTAAAGACTGACGCACTGACCAATGTAAGTGTAAACAAAGTTTTATTTTATTCAATCATAGTTTTGTTTTCCTGGGACACATTACACAGGAGGAACAGTCGAAATTAAGCTTTTAAATAATTGTTGGGAGAAAAACAAGATTTTTCTGAGTGCCAGTTCCCATTAAGTATAATAAGGTTTGTCCCAAAAGATCTTGATAGATGTAACTGAGGATGCAATATAGATCCTCATCTGCAGCATTGAGTCGTGTATTGATCGGAATGGGAGAATATTTAGGGTGCATCAGCGCTCCATGTTCGGAAGAACAGCCAAATATGTATGGATTTGAAAAATATCCCCCCGTTACATTTCCTATTCGATGTGGGTTTGTACAAAGCAACCAAGGGTTTCCTCTTATGCAACTTTTCATTCCAGCTGTGTGGAAACTATATTTTTAGATCCAACGTCACTGTCAGAATTTAATTTTCCTCTAATGCTTTTGGAGAACATTTCGGTCTCACTTCAGTAAAATATCTCCTGAGCAGCTTTGTATCACTATGAAATGATGCTAAAAATGATTCCGTGAATTTACGCATTCAGATCTTAACGTATGGGGAAAAGCGTCTGATCAACACTGCTGGGGAGTCAAGTCATTATAACTGTTTTGTTTATTAAATCCCCGTAACAGAAAGAAAAGCACATAGTACCATAATACGTACTTTTGAGCAAAAAATTAAAGGAAATACATAAATTGATTGAAATAACATAGACTTTTGGAAAAATTTTTTACGATATATATATATATATATATATATATATATATATATATATATATATATATATATATGTATTCACCGTTATCGAATGTGTAGGCCACAGAACTGTCCCATATCTCAGAGACCATTGAAAGTAAAAGTGTATTTTTTTTCATTCGATGTTGTGTGTTCTGAATGTTCTTTCATCAATCAACAAGCAATTACTTCATCATTTACTGCCTATTCAGCAAGTAATGTCAAATTCACATGTGATTATGGTTGCTTAGGACAACATGAAGACAGAATTATTTTACCCTTGCATAAGCAAGGATTATCTCATTTTCAGTGAATCTCGGGGATGGATGCAGACTTTCGGTATATGTTTTTTGTTCATGAACGATAAGCCTTCACAACTGAAACTCAATTATTTTGAAACTAATGAAGATTGAAACTTAGGGTGTTCAACAACTGATCGAATTTATTATGTATGCAACAAGTGTGGTGCTTCCCAGTTGTCGAGGAATTTTTTTTATTGATTGTTGCTTATATAAATGTTAAATATGCTAACAAAAAACCGGATATAGACGTCTTTTTATATTCATGCAAACAAGGTTTGCATTATTATATTTGTTCACAAAATATCCCCCATAAATTTTAACGAATATCAATAATGTTTTGCAGAAAGCTTGAACGATGAAATGAGTGCTTGATTTTTTTCCTTCTTTTACCATGTAGCATTCGATCAAAGGAACACAGATTCTACAGAAATTCAGAATTCATTTAATTGTTTTAGTTTTCAGACACGAAATAAAGGTGTCGTATTCAACAGTGAACATTAGGCCTGGTAGCTATCATAGTGATAACCATGATTCAAATCCTGATCACGATTTAGGCTGTTTGATTCTTTTTTATATCTATGTACATTCACCTTTACCAACAAAGAGTTATATGTTTATGTATATGATGTTTGAGCAATGGGCTACAGAATGAATAGTTAGATTTGGGGATGAATCCAAAAATTATTCCTTCGTTGCTATATATCCACACCACACAAAAGCTGCTAAAGTATTCAATGAATTCCACCATTTATGGCCATTACTAAGCTTTTACTGATTGACAGGACCGTTTCGTTGTTAGAGCAACGAGCTATTGTCATGGTTAGCTTGATTTGTATTTATATGTAAGAATTCGTATCCGTCCGTCCTGTCATAGTGGACGACGAAAGGAATTTTTGCCCAGCATTGTTGCTATATATCCGAACCTCACAATATTTCTAAAAGTTCTCATATAATAAAAATGAACTTTCGCAAAAAAGTAGTTGGTAATGGGCCACGGGAAAAAAAAGATTAATCGTTTGATCCAGGGATTTTCTCTGCTGTATCTTAGCTTTATGTTCACACTTTACCATATTTTCAAATGCATTCATTGAATTCCAATGAAATTTTGTTGAATGGTAGACTATGAGTTTAGGGAGAAGTAATTAAATTTCAGGTTGATCCCAGATTCATCACAGTTACATCTCTTGCTTCCAATTTATTTAACGAACTAACTTTCCAGTTTCTAATGACGATACAGTTGGGAGAGATATGCGATCTGTCAGTGATTTTTTGTTCAAATATATTTCTGCTAAAAAAATACATTCATAGAAAACTGTTCCAGTATCTTGTAATAGCTTTAATCTTTAGTGTACAAAATATTAAAACATATTACCCATGGATGTCGACTCAATAAGCAAATCGGAGTATCTCTTTTTCTCTCTTACCAAAGTATGGAAAACATGAAATTCACATTAGAATACTTCTAATTGGCAATACAAACAAATTTCAAAGGTTTTTTTATTGTTGTTAATATGTCGTATTATATTTCTCGACCTGGCATCTGTAACTAATTGAAATATTTGAATCGTAATAATCTGACAAAGATCCATGGATTGTATATACTGAAATGATATTGTGAATTATTGGACTTTATCAACATGTATCTTGTACACACTCGACGGATAGATGTTAGAACCTTTATAGAATTATTACTTGATCAGATGTACAAATTGTAACACCTTTTTATACGCCTTCTTTAAAACCAGGCCATCAAAGATGTATGGTCCTCGAGCGAAATATTATATATATATATATATATATATATATATATTTAAAAGAAACATTTACAGACCCACGTGTTATCTCCTACCGCAGACCCAAAAACATCAGAGACATGATCAGTAGCAATACTATCGTTAACAATAAAGTCGTACACAAAAATACACCTAGAACAATTAAATTCTGCACACCTTGCAACATAAGAAACAGTCTATGTTGCAACCACCTCAAGTACACCAACACATTCACAAGCACCACCACAAAAGAGAGTTACCACATATACCACAATAGCAACTGCCGCAGTAAGAACATTATATACCTTCTAGAGTGCAATAGATGTAAGTTACAGTACATTGGCAAGTCCGAGTGGCAATTTAATATTAGACTCAACAATTATAGACATAGGATTAAGTCAAACAATAATCGTAGCCCACTTCCTGTAGAACTACACTTTAGCACACCTGACCACAATTTTGCCACTGACAGTAGCTTCACCATCATAGAAAAAATAGAAAAAACTACTCCAATTGACATAACTAAAGTTCTAGAAAAACACGAAGACATGTGGATCAACAAACTTAAAACCCTATATCCTAATGGATTAAATACTAAACTGAACAACCTGCACCACACAGAACACTAATATACACAACTCTTACCATTAATATCCTCACACCCACATCTTAGACACACTCAATAATGGAAGCTTCAAAGTCACCTAGACCCATAGGAAAAACTTCACCTTAGCCTGTTATAACCCCTGTCCAAATCATAGCCAAAACATTTTCAGTAACATTTTCAGTAACTTTTAAGGTTGATACCTATGTAGCTCCTTGACCCCACCACCCCTCCTTCTACACTATCCCAAACATACCAAAAAATCCACCTCCCCAACACTACCCCATACCTTGAGACACTCTGCCCTCCCCAAGACCAACTGCTGCTGCTTTACCAAAATCCCAATACCTGCTGGTCATTCTTACATTCAGCATGAGGCCTCTAGTAGCCCTGACAACAAAACTTACCCACAATGCATAGCCCCTGGCAGTGGACTCTGGTTCCACATGGTACATTTTAATTCACACTCACACAACACGCACCACTGATGATGGGAGAAATCCCGAAACATGTATGGACTACTGACACATAAGGATTAATAAACCTTACCACCAAAAACTTCACTCCCGAGTCTGTCTCACTCTCTAAAGTACACATTATATATATATATATATATATATATATATATCGATAATGTGCATTTGGATCACTGATAATGTTTTTAGTGCTGATATGCCCTTTATGCAAAATTATAACAGGAATATTTTCACTCATTTTGTTTCGCAGATTTCTAAATCAATACAGGGCATAAATACTCATAATCCAAGCTCGGGACACCAAAACCAAGACTCGATATGACACATAGTCCATAGTAGGAATATATCATCAAAGGATTTTTGCTATGCATTACTCAGTTACAAATACATTGTTATTTAGGATGTTCTTTGAAAGATATGAATATAAATTCATATGACAATAATCATAAGATGGTTTCCAAATTTATTTTCAAGCAAATGATTAGTTTTTAAATGTGTATTCAGTCCTCTGAGTTCATCAAATATACGCTGTAGATGTCAAAACTTTTTATTTACTGTGTACTCATGTCATTAATGGATTACTTGATTTAGTACGTTACTCATTTTTTCTAAATTATATAATTTAATTCCAGATATTTTGTATTCGTTTTCACCTTGATATTTAATTAAATAAATAATAGTTAATCAATTTGAGAAAAAAAAAATACATACACAAAACAGAAAATAATGAGATTCACCAACAAAAGCAGTATAACAGCGGGATAAGAAGAGATCTGCGCGGCAGTAAGCAAGGCAGATAAGTTATGTCAGAATATATAGGTTAAAAAACTCTTTTGATTCACAGATTGGAGAATACATGTACTGATATGACCATATTAGACAGAGTCAAAAATTCAACTTGAATATCCATCGATCTCATGAGATGTATTAATACAGAATCGTAACATTCTAACTGAACGGAGTCAGCAAATTACACAAGTCAGGGTGGATGACTATACCTAATCGCTTCATGAATACAGAATAGAAATCACAAAATGTTCGTTTATCAAACACTCTCCTGAAACTGCCAGAAGTCCAAACAAAGAATACGATGTCTGTAAGTTCAGATGGAGAAAGATAGATTCTGTGAAAATTATCTAATACAATGATGGCCTAAAAGAAACGTGGTTCATTACTTTTATATTGCTAGCAAGTTTAATGTTGCAAAGCCAACATGTACACTGGACATCAGTATCTTTTTTTATCGAGTCATAAGATGGTTTTAGAGATGTGATTAATTGACGCATGTACTTGAGAATTTTTGTGGATGGATTGATCTATTTTATTGTGAAAATATGTTAATGTCGGAAGAGTTGATGTTAATGATAACGTTTGTACTGGAAATAGAAATAGAGGAAGCTTGAATGGAATACTCACGAGTAATATTAATTTTTTTGCTGCATACCTAACCATTGAATTCCATATCACAATGAATAAAAATTTCCAATTGCATATGAGTTTCTTCCAATTTAACTGACATACAAACAGTTGCTAGAAAACCTCATTTTTGCTATATCAAAGCGTGCATGGGGAACACAGCCTCCTCTCTCTTCCCCCTTCTCTTTTTCACTCTCTCTCCCTCTATTTATCTATTTATCCACCTGTCTATCTCTCTGAATATATATATATATATATATATATATATATATATATATATATATATATATATATATATATATATATATGTATATGTATATATATATATGTGTGTGTGTATGTATATATATATATATATATATATATATATATATATATATATATATATGTATATATATATATGTATATATATAATGTATATTATATACATATGTTTATACATTATTCAATGATTTATATATATTCACACATATATGATTATATATTGCATTTTATCATGTAAAATATACATGCACATATATATGTATAGACATACTAACAAACACGCACACACATATGTATATATAAATAGTGTGTGTCTATGAAATAGAGACTTCTTCAAGCGATCCTGCATATTTGCCTAATGAAGCAGAAACAGGGCAGAAACATAAACATAAAGGTGTTGGCTTTAGACACACAACTGCCACCGTACATAGTTGCTTCATTTGGCACCTATCTGACATTGGTGCCATAAGAAAACATATGAATAGATTTTGAAACCGTTATACTTGATATACTTACAATTTTACGAGAAATTCTTATGAAAAAAAAAAAAAATCCAACGCCCAATGTGATCTTTTCTGGCCTATGTCTTAGAGTCTTGAAGGTATCTCGCTAACAGAACCATTCAGAACACGCTTATTCTAAAACCAAATACACTTTGGCTAAGATGATTGTTGAAATGAAATTTAAAATAGCTAGTTATTTAGCCGAAAGTACTGGGTGCGGTAACTTTTCCGACAATTATTATCACTTTTGGAATCAAACATTCGTTCTCTTGTGCTAATAAAAAAATAATGTATCCCATGTCTTACGTTTTATCAGACACAGAGAAAAGGGGGGGTGCTGTCCAAGTATATATACATACATAAGTACTGAAAGTATATGTATATGCACAAGGTCTGCTCTTTCGATGGGGTGGTTACATATATCCTCTTCTAACATTGATGATACGAATCATTGTTTCAGATTAATTTAATGCTGGAATTTAGAAAGTAAGCATTTGAAGCTACGGAACTATTCAATATGAATATTTCGTAGAGCAGAGCTTTTTCCCCTTTCGTTTCAGAAAAGTTTGAATTAGGGTAACGGATCAGGATATATCCTGTTTGCCATTATTGAGTATACATCTTTTTATAATTCTTTGGACGTAAACAACCCCTAAGATTTGCCAGACATTTCCATGACAGCCGTAGCAGAGCTACTAATATCTAAACATGTATAGTTCGTCATGATGCCAATCTTTCCAATCACAGCTTTGGATACGATCCCTGGTCGTAATGTCCAGTGGCAGTCTGACATTATCGTAATATGACAAGATCATTGCAATTGAGTTTTCCAATCGATTGTATATCTCTAACTCCTATTTTTCCAAAATACCACGCGCTTTTTTTTCGTTTGGGGGCTTATTTTTTGTTGAAGTTCAAATTTTCAGTTCCATAAGTTAGTATCTTGGGGATAGACTGGTTGTATATCCATTTTACAAATAATGAAATTTACTCGTTGGGTTGTACTTTTTTCAAAACTACGTTCACTATTTTCTCCGCCATGTCTTGGTCCTGAACCTGTTTGTTTAACATAACATTTTTCTTTTTTCAAGTTGATCGGAAGACCGACATTGTTGTTTTTTTCTATTCAATTTGTCTTGCATTAGATGGGGGTCATGGCTTTTGTATTTGTCGTCTATGTCGATTCCTTTATTTGCCTAATCAAGATTTTTGAAAATCATTTAGAGGCTAGCTGTGAAGTTTGGGTGAACTTGTGTTGCATTGCCACAACTTTCGTTCGAAGTCCCCATGTAGCCTTAAATGGGGGCTGCTGTGTTGATGAAAATGTTGTAAGACGTATGTAATAGACATGTTATATGCACATTATCGTAGAGTAATTGACCATCGGTAATACCACTCACTCAAAGTCTTTTATTAATCAACAAATTCAACAGCTCACTCTTTTAATTGATTAAACGAATAAATATGGCAAAAGATCATATATCTTCTAAAGCCAGCCTGTTGTCATGATTGATTCTGATCTTTTGTCTCTGTGAGGCGGTTAGGAATCATTCTGGTACAGCTTGTAGTTGTTTATATTGCAGAAGTTCTCCTTTTTTACATCAATAATATGATTTCTCTTGTAGTCAAGCCGGTTTGAATGGTAAGTATATGTCTCCTAATAATGACATTACCAGCTTCAAATACGCACACACACACACATACACACGCACACATATGTATATATGTATATATATATACATATACATAAACATATATATATATATATATTTATATATATAGTATATATATATATTTATATATATAGTATATATATATATATATATATATATATATATATATATGTATAAGTATATATGTATATGTATATATGTATATATATATATATATATATATATATATATATATATATATATATATATATATATATATATATATATATATATATATATATTCCAGGTTACTCACTCATGGGAACCACCAAATTTCCAGCATATTTAGGAAGAATGCTGTGTTTAAAATTGAGTCAGGGTTAATCAATGGATCAATTACATTTTTGAAGTTTTGTCAATTTGGAACAGACACATATATGATATACATGATATCAATATACACACACTATGATATATATATATATATATATATATATATATATATATATATATATATATATAAACAATATATAGATATATATATGTATACTGTGTGTGTATATATATACATATATATGTACATATATACAAATATAAAGCATGCTTATAATAGAAATATACGTATATATATATATATATGTGTATATTCATACATATATTTTACAAAACATATATATATATATGTATAGATGTATATATATATATACATATATATATATATATGATACATTCAAATACATGTAAACATATATAAATATATATAAATATATATATCTATATATATATGATACACACACATGTATGTTAATATGTATATATATATCTATATATATATCTATATATACACACACACACACACACATATATATATATATATATATATATATATATATATATATATATATATATATTTACCTCTCAATATTTGAATATATATTTGGGGAAGTCATGGAATTCACCAAATATATACTATTATTGACAACAGTGAAATGAAATAATTGGCTGTTTTGGTCGGACGGTATCATTCCAAATTTGAAAGACAGACAGGAAACAACAAAAACAAACACAAAATCGACTGCAGTTTTGATGTTTCTACTGGCAGTATCGATTCAGCCAATATGTTTGGTTTGTATGTTTTATGTAACTTCACTAGGAAACCGGGATTGGAAAAATGTGGACCATACCAGGTGGACGGTGGCCTAGTATTCATAGGAAATTGCAACGTAAAGAAAATGTCAAAATATAAAAAAACACATCACAAAAGAAATGGAAAAAAAATGATATCAAAAGATTAAATTAAGACCAGCATTAATTTTTTTTCATTTTCTAAGTGTCACTTTTAATTGGAATAACAATACCCTTGAACTATATGAAAAGGATATTTTGTAATTAGATATGACTGTGATTTTTTCTGGAAAGTTGTGCCCTCAGACAGCGTGGGGTTGAATGTAGGTCCAGTTGAATATTACAACTGAATTAAATACACAATTGAAAATTGAAAGTTCTACCTTACCAAACTTTTTTGATGTGAAAAATAACAAACACAGACATATCATTCACATTGTCATCTTAAAGAACAATCCAACCAGTATAATTATCTCAGATGTGGGTAAGTAAATCAAACCTGATATGATTAAACGACCCAATAAGGTCATATAAAAGGTATCTTGGCATGTGAGAATAAATTTGAGTGAAAATAGTGGATACATACCAAAAAATGTACTGATAGAAGTAGTATTTGTGTTTCATGAAACAAAACATAGCAAGCAATAGCCAACCACTAAAAAAACAACAAAAAACAAAAAAAAAAACTACTATCTGGCTCAGTCTCAAATTATAAACATCTCCTCCTTAGTCAATTGTCCATCATTCTACCAAATCTCACAAAAATGTTAACAGAGAACCGATGCACTAAATCACTCAGAACTCTATTTGAAATCATCACCTTGTTTCATGGAGGATGAATTATTCGGCCTAGACAGAGCAACTAATATAAACAATTAAAGAAAAATAGGGCTACTGCAAGAGTCTGCTTCAAGTTAGCATCACTCTGAACCAGTGTACTAAACAGTTCGACGGAGAGGCAAAGGTAACAAATACAGCTTTATCCCCATTCTTCTCATCTTGTTCATTCAGAGTCCATGTGTGCGCTGATGTTTCTAAAGCAGGTAATCACATTGTTAAGAGATCTATGCATAATCCGACAGAATTTGCATCATATTATTTGAAATTCTACTTGCAATGACATCTCGTTGTTACACTGATAATGAGTCGCTCAGCTTGGAAAGCATGATTAGAATGGAAAATTCAGGGAGAAATCCGGGCAGACATTGACAGTGATGAGCAAGATTGGAAGAGTGGGGATTATGATTATTTGGGCCATTTACTTTCCACCCGACCGTTTAGCGGAGAGGTCAAAAGTGACACTACGTTGAAGTGGATACCTCGTTTGTTGCAAATTCGATGCCAGCAGCAACCCCATTTTTCTATAATCATTTAATAAATTTCGAATAGAGTTTCAAAGGATATAATGCATTCATAAATTGTCCGTCGGATAATATATCCAATTCAAAATAATGTCTATATGCATATTATGAATAAGAGAGGGATCAATCTACCATCACTTGACTTTTTGCAGGGAGAAAGTTGTCCCTTCTCTTTGGACCTCTCGAAGTGACTGTACTTTCCCTTCACTTCATAAATGTATCCTTTATTGAGTCAATACATATAAGAAAACGTATATATGGAGAAAAAGCAACTTCCCAGGATTTTTAATATTCTTGCATAGTCGACTGACCCCCAAACTCTAAAACACACGAAAAGCTTGGAGTCAACAAATGCTTCAGCCTTTGCTTTTAGTTGATTTACAGAATGCAAATGGCAAACAGTTGAGTAGCTTCTTCTGAAGTCGATTTGTTCCCATTGTTGGTTTTCAACTTGTGCTTCGGAAATCCGTTCGTTGATAAATAGCGTCGAACAAAAAATATTGAAGAAATTCCAAGCAGCAACAAAAAAATACTAAATTCATCAGTAAAACTGGCATCACAAGAACAGTAAAAGTTTGTCATGCATGCTACAATGATATCTATCTTTTAGAATGCACATTTCGATCCAAACAATACATTATATCAGGATTTAGTATATAAAAACCATACATTATAATAGAATCATTTGACAACGATAAACTTGGAACATCACTCAGATTGGCAGACTTCACCGAGCATACCAAATGTACTATCGAAGAAACGAAGAGATTAGGAATAAACTGATAACGGAGAACATCGAAATGTGCGTAGATGAGTGTCCAGACTAGAAACAATCCCTCTCTGCATGGTCTCAATAACATTCAGAACTATCCTGAAAACATTTTCTGATTAGTTTCACCATCTTATATTCTGCTGGCTACGATCTCGCATGTGATGTCTTGGGATAAGAGTTTATCGTATTTTTTAATAATATAGCTGTCCGCATAAAAATGAAAAAATAGAGCAGTTGTATACCGTGAATAAACACAAATTAGAATTCAAAGTTAGGTTTTTGCAGTGACAATGGCTTTTCAGCTCAATGGTTAAAGTGGGTACCGAATCGGTTAAAAGTTACTGCATTACTGCAGCAGACCCATTTTCATTAATTGTTTACTTCATTTACGTTTTTTAAGTCAAATGATACGTTCATAATATACCACAATACACACACACACACACACACACACACACACATATATATATATATATATATATATATATATATATATATATATATATATGTGTGTGTGTGTGTGTGTGTTTGTGTATATATATATATGTACTTAACTTGACTGATAATCTTTCCCGAGATCTTGTTCCTGAGACACTTCATTTGTTAAGTGTGGAGTAGGCCAAAGGAGTATTCACTCTTCTCTGCAAATCTGATGAGCTAAAATTTGCTTTCATATGATAATTAGCGTAATTGATTTTACTCTCATATTCCTAATATAATTATACAAGCAATATTGCTCAGTGTAAGCGGAAAATTAGTTAATTAAACCGCTTTTTCCAATTTATCTTGAAACTTGGCTTTCCTTTCGTCATAAACACGTGCATTAATCCATCAACCCATTCCAATTAATAGCAGAAAAAACATTACCGACAAATATACATATCTATACGGCATTTTAGAGATTAACTTCTGCATTAATCTAATATACGCAGATTTTTTTAGTCTACCCTATTCATTTGTTTTGGCAAAAACATGATATTGTAGAATTTCAAGAATTTCTCTTTTCAGTTTTGGTTGACCAGTGCCATTTTCAGATGTCTCATCTGACTCAGCTGTAAAGCTATTGGCTTTTGCTAGTTCTGATTTCTAGACCTGAGATCAAAACTGCCAAACGCTTCATTCCTCAAAATTTACGATGAAATAACATAATTAGCTCCCATAGAACATAACAATAGTTTTTTTCTGTTACTGAAATAAATGATATGAAGAATTATTTTTGAGTCGGGTTGACATTTTCTGATCAATTTCCATTCCTCTTGATTTCTCTCCTTTTTTGATATTTTTCTTTGTTTGATACTTCAATCACTTTTCTAGATTTTACATTTCCTCATCTCTTTCTGGATTTCTACTCGGTTTGTTCTTGCACATCTTCTGTGCGACCAATTTTTTCTAAGTCAGCCAATTCTCTCCCTTTGTCCACCATTCTTTCATCACCATATCAACCAGTTTCCTCCCTCGTGGTCCAACATTTTCCCTCTTTGTCACTTTTTCTGCATTTTTCATCGCTCATTTTTCTTTCTCCTTTTCTACCATTTTTTTCACTATTCTAAGCCATTTTTTCTCCTTGTTCACCATTTTTCTCCATTTCACCAATTTTCACTTCTGTTTGTTCACCATATTTCTCTTCTCTTCATCAACCATTTTCTCTCTCTTGGTCCACCCTTATTCTATCTCTCTGTCCACAAGATTCATTTTCTCGATGTCAACCGTTCCTTTTTGCTCTCTTTGTCCAACACTTTTCATTCCTCTGCGTCAATCATTTTTCTCTCTCTTTGATCACAATCTATCTCATCTGGGGTTTTATCTAGCTGTGGAACACATGCAGTAGCTAACTTGCAATATTTTATGAACGGCTTTGATTTTGCAATGGATGCAATATTCATCAACCACATGTTACCTTCAATAGCCAACTTTAATCTTTGCTCTTTTTACAATCATACCATGACCCAACATTCATGTATGGTGGTATTCTGAAACCAACTTTCCTTCCAACGGATGCTTTGCAATATTTCTTACCTAACAAGCTTATAAGTATCTTTC
Source organism: Thysanoteuthis rhombus (assembly GCA_963457665.1). Taxonomy (NCBI): domain Eukaryota; kingdom Metazoa; phylum Mollusca; class Cephalopoda; order Oegopsida; family Thysanoteuthidae; genus Thysanoteuthis; species Thysanoteuthis major. Next base: position 62,838,614 of record OY735199.1, on the reverse strand, counting down.
AATGAAACGCACATTCTTTGATTCACTCAAAATAATTGATTACTTTCATTATCTCGTGATCCACTCCAACGACTTCCTTATAACATTTGGTGGTATTGTGTGGAAAGTCACCACCGGATGCTGGGATGTGAAAAAAACAAAACAAACAAACACGCAAAATAATAAATGAATAAAACAAAAAAAAAAAACAGAAAGAAAACTTCTCTCCTATCTCTCTGTACGATATCTCATAATGTTTTCATTAAATTCTGATGAATCTGTTGTGACAGGATGAGGCATGTTGTACGAAAGGAGTAGAGAATTTTGAGGCAAATCCAGGTCCCTATTTTGATTAAGGGTGTTTTCCAGTTTTAATATCTTATACATTTCTCTATTCGCTCCTTTCTGTTTACAATGCACCTGCATTGCGAAGAAAGTACATATTAAATGCTGGGGCCAATCAAGGTATTTTTTCAGATTTCGTTTTTTTCCCCCCTAAATTCCCAAATCCCCTCCCGTCTCAAGGTATTCTGAAAGAACAGTCATATGATTTCATGGAAGGGCATCATTCTACTCTACCCACCGTCTTGACCTGAATAAATTTCTTCTTAAAGGCATATCATTGGCACATTATTCTCCTCTGAGAGACAAAAATTGATACTGTTTATATTATTCTGAGTCAATCCGATTGAACCACTCAGAAGATTCGTCGTTCAAACAGCCCAAAATCATTCACAATGTCAAGTATGTTTCCCATATTTAGAATGTTTTGTCTTTAAAGGGAAATAAAACAGCAGACTCTAAATGGTTCTTAAAAGAAAGACCCATGGTTTGATTATTTTTTCTTGAGTTACTAATTAGCTACTAGTAAGTGTTATCTTCGATTTTTAACTACTTTGCCGTAAAAAGAAAAGAAAAGAAAATGGTCCTAATTATTAAATTTAGACTGAAGGATCCAAAAATAGTGACCAAATATTTAGATAAAACCCTACGCTATCTGCAAGATGGAGCACCTTGGATATCAGTCAGAACTTTTGGTTACTACTTCGTGAAAATATACAAACGTGAGGAAATAACTGGTTGAATCTCATGTAAAAAGGATAACGATTACTCGTCTATATTTCAGTCATTTTTTAAATGCTTTTAGCTATGATACAATCTGAAATTTTTGTATCTTAATTCTATTTCTAATTATTAGATAGGAATGATTTTTGGTTTTAAGTTATTTCCTTGTTATTCTTTCCTGTGTTTTTGTGAGTATATTTTGTCAATAGCAAACAATAGCATAAGTTATGAAATTAGAAAATCTTGCATTCAAATATTAGATATTGACGAATAGAAATCATCGTCTTACTGCCCCTGAGTAAATAAATAAGAACTAATAAATGCTTTTACATCTGATAAGTTACTAAACTCTGTTTTGATAGCCTTTTGTTTGTATCAAAACTGTTGATGAGAATAATCTTCGATAAAATCAAATTTCTGATTCAGATTGACTTTACATACGAAAGAATTGGAAGATTGCTGAATTGTAGGATTTTCACATGGTTTTCGAGCTATACTAAGCTAGGCTTAGTCTGTCACAGAGCCATGAATGTGGGGAGTCCGTGGGAACAAGTTGTACAACACCCATTGCCTAACAATAATCATAACATGAATCATTTACCAGTTACCGATTTCCCCTGAAAATATCGATTTGAGAAAAATTTGATTACATCAATTCAAAAAGCTTTTGGGGAATATCATCACTTCGTCTTTCATATTCCTGCGCTTTTTCCCTTCGCTTCCTTTCTTCCTTTCGTGTTTTGGTCTTTTTGTTATTAATTATTGTTAGCCAAGAATGATTTAAGGTCATACCAAGGGGGAAAATATGATTTACTTATCTGCCAAAATGGGGGAGTCTTGATAACAAAATATCATTTGAAATTCCTGCTTTATTTTGAGCTCGACCACCAACATATGGCATTGGTGGTAAAGATGTGATTTTTTCAACCAAGGGACGGATTGCCACCTCAGTACCTATTTTGTCATTGATTTTCCAACACGATCGAGTTAATATTCTTTTCTTTTTTCCTTTCTTTCTTTTTTGTATGTAAGTACCTCCTATTTACTTTTCAGACTCTGTTTATTCCTTCATAGATATATATCTTGGTGTTATCCTCTCATTTTTCTGCTAGACTTTCTTTTTCTCTTTCGTTTCCTCTCTTTGTGGTCTTCCAGTTATCCTTTCTTTCTTTTTTCTTTGAATGTCTTCCTGTATCCTGAAATATATCTTCCCCACATTTCTAATTGATTTTGTTTCTTAGTTTTTGGTTGAAAATAATTCCCATAAATAATGTTGCTCGGTATTGTATCAAAATCACAATTTAGTTTCATTATGTGTTCTCAGCTAAAACCTGACACCTTTTCCGCTCTATATTGAGACGTTTATGCCTGTTCAGTTACTTGATGAAACTTCACTCTTCTTTTAGTGAATGATTCTTGCACGGCCATTTGCAGCCTGTTTCGGTCTTCGATGAAATGATTGATAGTATTGTTTTTTTTTGTTGTTTTTTCAACTGAAATTTTTCCCTCAATATCTTTGTATCCAGTTTTATTCCTTCCAATTTTCTCTGGCAGTTGAATATAAAGCTAATTTTATGAAATCAGAGAAAAACAATGATAATGCAAATCACAACTTTAGTTTAATATCAAATTATTACGTTAGTCGATAAATGCGAGTGTGAATTCGATTTCTTTTCATGAATCATCACTTGGACGTGTTAACAAACGTCAATTCCCATATTAAGCCCTGATTGCCCTTTATGTAATGTAATTAAAATATATATAGTTCAGTTATCAAGACACAACACCGAAATTGAAAATGCGCAAAACATACATTCCCTTTCTCCTGGATCAGGTGAGAGAGCTGTGCAGACGTCAATGTAAGGTAGGGTAGATATGCACGATTCTTCGGTTTATTTGTAGTGGAATAATAATCTTTATTTGCATTTTCTCAAATATGTAAAACAATTTTTACGATAAAAATCTAAATCTGAAAGAAATTTCTACGTGCATTGGTAATATTAGAAGATAAACAAAATGAGAGAGAAAAAGACAAAAAGAAAAGTAAAAAAAAAATTATGCAGAGCCAAAAGACTCAAAATAATTAAGTCTGGTCATGAAATTATACGTATCAAAATACCATCGAGATATTTTCTAGCTAAATGACAACAAAGTCTACTCAAATCAAGATTTTATTTCAGGTAAACAATTTTCCATCGATTTAGTCACAAAAAAACGGAAAAAATCCTAGAAAAAAGGATCAACCCCCTATTTTGTCCCTGAAATGGGGGTAAGCAAATTTCCTGGTAATAATGAGCCCAAGAAGATATACCGAGGGAATTCACACTCCATTTTGACATCTGAAAGTGAACAGAATACCCCAGATTTTGAAAACCCAAGTGCAAAAATTACTCTTCCATTCGGCCCTTTGAAGTGAAAAAGATTACACTGCCATCTCGACCGAAATAAAAAGATAATCCCAAAAGTTTAGACCCACAAAAAGGGGGAAAGAAAATCACCTTGCCATTTAGATCCCTAAGAGCTGAAAATATGGATCCCCAATCTAATTCCACCCTCCAAGATAAAAGTTTAAAAAATGCTTACACCATTTTGATCCATGGGAGTGGGAAAAGCTCTCTCTACGCATGATACTGTGATGTATAATAGCAATATTCTCTGTGTTAAACTCTGACATCTATTTTAATTCTTTTATATTTTAATGAAAAACATGGAGTGAGCGATGATATACAACGGAAAGTATTGTTTTATTTTCCCCCTTCGCCAATTCGCTCACATACTATATTTGTTATTTGGAATGAATGAGGGTTTTGAGGTATTTGTTTGACCTATCCAATCGATGATTTGATTAGCTACATAATAAGTAAGTATTAGATTATCAGAAAATATAGGGCCTCTCGTATGTAATTGTAACTAAATATGCAGTAATTTGGGAACTGTTAACGTTTCGAAATAATACTTTACTCATTCCAAAATTAAATATAAGATCATTTTGTAAAAACCTATAAAGCATGTTTTATTTCCATCGGCTAAAATATTATCAACCTCATTAAATTAGATGAATAATGTCCCGCTACAAAATTAATATATATCGACTTCGCAAAATAAATAAAGACAAAATATCCAATTGCGTGGATCCTTTGACAGAAATTGGCTAGACAGCGAGAATGAGGTGATAAGGCAAAAACGTGTGCGAGACTCTAACTAACCATACGTGTCTTACATCAATTATGTTTATAGAAATGCAGGAAGTTTGATGTTCTGCTATTTACTTTTAGACTGTCATGATTTTTGTGTTGTGTATTTTATTTTGATTCTCTTTGCTACCGAGAAAAGACGTCATCAAAGTCGAAAATAGGAAAATCTGACGGGAGTTACTGAATTTTTTTTTGTAATTTTGGCAAATTGCAATAATTGAATAGTACATGGAGTATATATATATATATATATATATATATATATATATATATATATATATATATATATATATATATATATATAGGTGATTTGAGCATTTTGACTTATCTGAAAGCCCTAAATGACACAGCACTTATTTAGCGAATCACGTTTGTCCAAGGAACAAAGGCAACATTATTTTTAGTGGGAGTAATTTGTGTAATCAATCGGCAGATCTGGTTTCTCATATATCGAGTTATGACAAGCTCAACCAATCAGCGTTCAGTTTAGGAATAGCATTCTCTTTGCATTGGATATCTCTTCAAACAAAAACGCCAGAGCAACAGCAGTAGCAGCACATAATTAGAGGAAGGCGGGAAAACACTTGTGCTGATACATCTCCCTTCGCCAGGAGCCAGTTAGACAGGAAGGGAAGAACTAGGTGATGCAGCTGGCCGGTTGCAACTACGTTATGACGGCGTTTTCTTGTGAATGTTCCAAGTTCAACATCTCTGAGTTTCTGTCTGATTTGAACTTTGCCAAATGATTTGACAACACTGATAAGCTAATTACCTTTCATAAATAAAACTTTTCAAAAACGCTAAAAAATGGAGTTCACTAATGAAAATATACTTATAAATTATAGAATAGCTTTCGATAAAAAAGTTCATGGTTTTGATATTTCTCTAATCATTAAAATATTTTGTAAAATTTAAGAGTTCAGATATAGTGACTCTGTGACAACCATAATAGAGAGGTTTTGCAAACCCCTGAAAGTCTCTGTTTAATGACAAATAATTAAAGACTGGTGATGCCAATGATGATGATGATGATAATGATGATATGGATACAGTAAAACCCAACTTGAAGTTCTATTACTGATTTGTGGGACTAGCCGTTTGTAGTTCATGATAAACACACATAAAGAGGACAGAGACACAACAACCGATAAAAAACACACACACTACAAAAAGGAAACCAGCACATCTACGTAGGACGACAAATTTCCATGGAACCCTCAAAAGAACAAATCAGGCGAAGTATCATTGTGCGTTGACAGGTTTTGTGTAGAGCAAACTTAACCTTAGAGAACATGATAACCTTATTAGTCCTGAAAATCGTATAGAGCAGATGCATTTCCCACCAGTTACTCATGGAACTGGACCACAAACCTGATGAAAATATTGATTCTCAAACTGGAAGCTATGCAACAAGTACTGGAAAAAAATCATGCTCAACAACACATGGAAATATCATAAGACAGTTCATCAAAGAAAAACACGAGTCAGGGATCCCATAGAATTCATCACAAAACGGGCTGGTCATATCACCAAGATATCAAGTAACCGCTGGATACCAGGACTTACAATGTGGATCCCAATGAATTATATGCGGAACTATGGCTGACAAAATATAGGATGGAAAAATGAACTAGACATGTCCTAAAAAGATTGACTCCGCGACGCCCATATTACAGATGTCTTGCGGATCATAGGGAAAGTCCATCACTATCAACAAACACTAAATTGCAGTTGATGACGTTGAATAAAAAAAACTTGGAACATCGTTGTACACGCATTGGAAATACGTATAGGCTTCTTATATAATAAAAGAATTAATAAGTAGGATCGCGTTAGTTTTATGCCAAAATAAAAAAAAAACTTTCACAATCTCCCACGCTACTCTTTTTCAGAACATAGGTGCGTATGTGTGTATGTGTTTGCTTGTGTGTATGCGTGTGTGTGTGTTTGCTTGTGTGTATGTGTATGTGTGTGCGCGCGCGCATGCATGTGTGTGTGTGCGTGTGTGCGTGCGTATTTGTACGCGTAGAATCCTTTCCAGAAGATAAATACAATGTTTGTCTAGCAATTATCCAGCCATTTCATAATGCCCGATAAAATCTTACCCAGCGCAAATACGCTTTTGCCCCTCTCTACGTTCATGCAATTTTTTTGTGATATTAGAAGTGGCTGGATACTTTCTTGACATACCATGTACATATTGATTGAGCAGCAACTTCGTTTTTTCATTTTGCAATTACTTCTTTTTCCTTAGGAAAAGTTAGAATAAGTGAATTGGTCTATTGAGTAAATAGACGAGGTGGATTCAACACGCCGAAAGAAACTAGAAAATGTTGTGAAGTGACAAGTAAATCATGTACACGCATGTTAATTATGGCTATGTTGTAATCATGGTGTCTATTTAGTTACTCTCAATCTTTGCCGTTCCGCTGTTCCTTGTTGACACACCCATTCTTTTTTGATGAAAGTCAACTTAGTTCAAAAGAGGTGAGAACGACCCCCATAAAAGAATGTGTATCGAATAGTCAGTTCATTAGAGGTGTGAGAATTAAAAAAAAGAAATAGAAAAAAAAAACCTAAACAGACAAGATGCTATCTTAATAAATGAATGTTTTTTCGATGAGGTAAAGTTGTGAAAATGACTGATCCAATTGACCACACTTATTTTACTCCTGCTTTTTCAAAGTGATGAAGAAACGAATGAAGCAGAAATACTTTATTTATTTCTCGTACTGACCCCAATGAACACTAGTTTTATCATTTTCATCAGAAATGAAAACTTCAAACGGAAATGATTACAAAGAGTCAACCCCACAGAAAATCTTTTACGGGAAACAAATTTTCAGACCTCATAAAAGAATACATCAGCAACATCAACAGTACAATAAAAATCTTACATTTGACTCACGACTTCCACTTTGTTTCGTCGAATAACTTGTCACCTACATACACAGAATTTTTTCACTAAGACATCAAAAGATTGCATTATTTGCTCCATCAATACCTGTAAAATCCTTATAGACAACTCAAAGATATTCGCAGTTCTGAAAATGAGAAGAGACTTCAAATCCTGGAGGCTATATGCACCAAAGCTCAACAACCTACCATCAATGCAATTTCTTTTGAAAACGCTTGTAACAGAATCCTGCAAAAATTTGATCTAATGAATATGTAATCTCACGCAATTTTCAATGAATGCGTTGTTTCCGTTGATTTCATGCAGTGAACAAAGACCTCGTCAAAATTAACACATTTATTTTAAAAAAGAAACAATGCTACGTCAGTCATGGTTATATCTGGATTTTTTTTTTCATATTTGTGGCTACAAAAAATATATTGACCGGCAAAATTAAATGATGAATCTAGTCGACAAAATTCGTCAATCTAAAAGAATGTGCTTCGGTGACCAAAAAATGCTGCCAAATATATATGTCAGCTACTGACACTTACTCGTCGAATGGGTCTGAGATTTGGTGTTGTGGATGGTGCCAAAACCGAGTGCTCCGGTGCAGTGCGTCAGCCAATAAGGTTTTACTGAGGCTGCGCACTGCCAATAAGGTTTTACTGAGGCTGCACACTGCTACCCGCATTGGAGGCCTTTGAACTCGTCCATGGGCTCTCCTATTATTACTTGGCCCAGCTGCAGGGGATCCGTTGCCCCAGGGCACCAATGCTCCATTGCACTTAGAGAAGAAGGTCCCAAAGTTGGGCCTTCGTGACAGGTTTTTTTTAGCTTCTACGGTCGCTTGGCAATCGAAGTCGTGTCGGCTGGAGCCATTTTTGGACGGATGGTTTGTATTCTTCTCATATTAAGCCTCGACCTTGTGTCATATTTTGCTGTGGTAGGGCAGTGAATAAACGCACTATCCAGCACCACGAGGTAGGACTGAGACCTTTGCTCCAGACCCAGAGGCTTGCATTTTACACCTGCCCTGCGTATAATTGGAGGGTCAGTTGGACCGAAATAAGGTGATATATTTACTTAAGCACGATCTCTCATCTGCCAAACACTCGATTTCAGAGTCGGAAAAGCAAAATAATAGCTTATGATGGACGAGTTGCCCTACTTAAAGAGTGTTCGACCCAGAAGAAAGGGGCGTTAATTATATATATATATATATATATATATATATATATATATATATATATATATATAGAGAGAGAGAGAGAGAGAGTGAGAGAGAGAAAGAAGGATAGGAACATAGAGAGAGAGAGAGAAGGATAGGAACAGAGGAAGAGAGACAGAGAGACAGAGAGACTCTTAGTAGGATAGTTTTAAATCCAGCAAAAACAAGGATAAATGTGTTATATTACATTGAAACTTCATCTAAAATGGATACTCGTTAATAAGCAATGAATGTACCATTTGCCTCAGATAGTTGTACCCTCCAAATATTTTGTGAGTTAACATCAACATAACAGCAAGCTATGCATCAAACGTCGTCTCCCCGTTTTCTATTTTTTGCTCCAGATTCCTAGGACCTTATTTGGAACTTCACGAAATTTTGGCCGTGTGTGTCATATATGTTCCGACATTAGAGTAGACTGACTGAGTTTTGCAGCCGACATTGACATTGGCTATGCATTCGGAGCAGGGACACTGAAATTTATTTTATTTCACCAAGAAACTATGTGTATCTTGTCTTGCTTTACTTTTATTTTCTAATGGTGCCTACTGTCAGTATGAATCACGAATTTTAAAAAAACTGAATAAATATAAACAGTTAAACTACTTTAGTTCTCTTTCTGGTACATGATGCCTTTCACGTGTGACTATTGACGGCCATGATTATTATAAAGGATAGATATTAATTGGGGCCTATGACAGATCTTTTGTACCACGTTAATATCAATTCAAATTTCAAATGGTCCATCAGGCATCAATTATTTTCAAGCACAATAAGAATTTGAGGGCTATCGATGAATTGAAAGAGGGTCGTTCTCAATCAGAACCTGTTGAAAAAGCGAGTAATAAACAGAGACAGAAACAACACTGTTTTCATAAAGGATATCAGATATAGATTCAGGTAGTTCATATCATTACATGAATAATGATTACCTATTAACCTACTGTACTTCCTAATAGTATTTAAGGGATTTTTTCCTCTGAATTTTCTGATGATCTTTACCCTGCAATCTCTTTAATGAAAGAATAATCGTTGTATATGTTTTGTTCTCAATAAATGAAGGAATAAGTTCTGTATTGGTTCTTCAATTCTCCATGTGATTCATGCACGTATAAATATACATGAAACTGTTTAGGTCTGTTTGAATTTTCTGTGGAAATTAGATGCCGCTTTTCCTCCTTTCTATTACATTTCTGATTTAGTTTCTGCAGCAAATTTGATCATAGAAGATTAACCGGATACAATTCTTACGCGTCCTTTTTCATCTTTACCTTTCCAAAAGTTGTGAAATTTTTCAAACTGTTTCCAATAAGTAAGATGTAATCACATGTCTAATTTTCCGTTGTTTATTTCAGTAAGTTTTATATTCTCTAGCGCACATTGGGTGCAAGTTAGTTTAAACTGTGATTGTATTATTGCAATTTTGGTTTCTGAAAGTTAGTGTTGTATTGCAACGCATACTTTTATTATATCTATATATTCACATGTACGATTATATAACATGTGAAATTTCTAAACCGATTGAAGCAACATAAATTATACAAGTCTACTCCATGATGGCTTGATTGTTCAATTTGAGTGATTTCAAACTGTCAAATAGGTTCTTCATTTGATGATACACAACATATTATCTATTTTTTGACGGACATCCATGTCAATTCAGTTTTTCTGAATTTTTATTGCCATTCTATGGAGCATGTATCATAAAAAGATAAAAAAAATTTCAGGCAAGATCCAAACTCGCATCTCCTATTCCTTTGTCAGTCATTCCGCGGTAGCTACTCTGTGGCCGATTTCATCCATCTTTAGCAATATATTCGCAACTTCTCCGAGCGCTAATACCTTGCCATTATGGTTTACTTTACATCAGCTAAGTTGGATGAAATGGTATTCAAATTAAAATTATTATTTATACTGTTTCACAGGACAAACAATCGTATACATACATTACACATATTCTTATTAGTGTAATTTAAAATTACACGTGACGCGTACTTAACCATAATCTTCTCAATTAGCTTTCCAATCAGTAATTCTTCAAATGGAATGAATAACCATGTTCACTCAAATTAGCAAATTTAACATTCTTTTTGAACGAATGGTTGTTAGGTCCCTATTTAAAAAGTGGATATGTAGTTGTAATATCAATATATATATACATATAGCACAATAAGCTGGCATGTCAATTGAAGCAACTTCTCAAAACCTAAAGGTTAAAAATAAATCTACGTTTCTTTCTAAAGTTTTTGCTTTTGATAAATTTTGACGACCAATAAAATTGTCATGGCTTCTTAAATTAAAAGAAAGCTGACGACGAGATCACACAGCTGAAGTTTCTATGAATAAGCGACAGGAACTTTGATTGCCCTTATGGGTTCTATTTAAGTAATTGCATCGAGTAACTTGTTACTTGAGGCTATTTCACGACTGATCATGTCTCAATAATCTTTTTTTCTCCCGTGAAGCGTTCTTGTTTTGTAAAAACTAAACGTAAAATACCTAGAACCAATAAAATCATTTCTGGCAAAAAAAAACAAAAAAAAAACACTCAGAGAGCGCATATCTCTGCCATTCCAATCCTCAGAACAAAATAAATAAAAGTTCACAGATAGTTTACATAGTTCACATAGATACAATGTAATTGAAATAATTGTGAAAAATCCAAGACTTCCTTCAAATTTAATCGTTTCTCCCTCATGATAAAATTCTATCTGAATTCATGAAAATTTTATGTATCTCTTTGTGTATACGGATGGCTACTACACAAGGGAGGTAAGCTTGAAAAATGTCCTGCATTCATCCAAAATATGATTACTTCCCAATCTCCCCAAATGTAATTAAAATTGATTTATAACTTTTGAGGATATTGTGTTGTGTGGAGATACTGATAATGGGGGAAGGGTAATTATTTCCTTGTTGCCCATGCCCAATTTTTATATCGAAATCGATTCGGGATTTTTTTGAGATATTTTGTAGACAAACAGAAAGACAGACAAGCACAGGTGAATTTATATGCCTAATCAACTTCCTTCAAAAAAATTAAAAATTGATTGGCCATGATTTAAACCATGGTTTTCACAAGCTCTGCATTGGGTCTCAACTTGAGACAGCCACAAATTATTTGGAATGCATTTACACTTTTTTTATTTCTAATGACCAGTAAAATTGAGATTCATTCTTGAATGTGTTGGTAGAGATATAAGATAGCAAAATTTACCTTGCTATGATTGAGATTTGAACCAAGTTATCACATCAACAGCGTGGAATCATAACCAATAGAGGTTGACAGCTAAGAGTCACATCAAAATATCTCTGTTTAACTTCCTTTTTAAAGGCCAGTAAACTTGGCATTCATTTTGTATTAAGCATAAATCATGTGATTTGGATATAGAACTACGAGGGAAGGATTCTGGGATCTGCAGAAGGGTAATTTCTGCCGTAGCTGATCGGTTGAACTCGCATAAAATTCAATTGATATTTGCAAAGCTAAAAACTGTAAGTGCTTTTCAGCTATCATCTTATTGATTACGCATTTCTGCCAAAGAATTTCCGAATAGAGCTGGAATTTACCACTAAATCCAGCTCTTTTCTATATATAGACCATTGCAAAACTTGCTAAACATCTCTATCATGGGCGCCACTGAGTCAATACTTGCAACATGATCAACTGGTTGTTATTTAATAGAATGTGATGATTCTTGATTTCGCTATGTAATGTTGAGCATTATTCTCTGTTGTGCACATTCTAATATATATATATATATATATATATATATATATATATATATATATATATATATATATATATATATATATATATATATATATATATATATATATACATATATATATATATATATATATATATATATATATATATATATATATATATATATATATATATATATATAACACTTTCATTAAAGATACAATTTGTATGCATACATAACAAAAAAGGCATCAGGCGTAAGAAAGTGATGAGGGGTTTATAAAAAAGAGATGGTGTATAAGAATTTTGACGATGGAAGTGAGAAAATAGGAAAGATACACAGTAAGCTTATTATCATTAAAAATAAAACACAGCTAATAGAAGAAGAAGAGATATATGATCATAAAAAGAGGACTGGTTTATCTCTTTGTTTGTATTCAAGCAAAGACTATCAATCAATTTTTTGACGGCTGAGGTTAAAAAGAAAAGTTTGATTTTAAATCTTGACATGAGTCACATTTCTTTGCTGCAGCTACAGAGCACATACATGCAATGAAATTTAGAGTGGTACATAGTCGACATGTCCCCTACTATTGCACTACACCATCAGTCATCATTGGACTTGTAATTAGCATGTAAATATTTGTGATTAAGTTACGCGTAGTTCTCTTTCTTTGAACCAAGCGTGTACATTATAGCTACGTCATCTATTCATACACCCAGTCCAAAATTTGATGAATCGTTCTGTGTTTTACTGCTTGACTTTGAAAAAAAATGCATTGAAATCGTCGGAGAATTTTTGGAGATCTTCGGTTCCTGTAAAGACCACAGCATATATACACACACACACACACACACACATATATATATATATATATATATATATATATATATATATATATATATATATATAGCTTTTTCGATGTATTACATCTCTTCAGTGTGGATATAGACTTTCCGTTATCTCATCCACCACCGAGAGGCAGAATTGAAACCTCCACTTCAGACCTGGAAGTTGATATCCTACCTCTGGAGTACGGAACTGGACGGGCGGTAAGGCTGAATTAAGCGATATACATATATGATTCTGTTTCCTCACGAATCCCTGAATAAAATGAAACGAATTCAATATACTCACATTCAGAAATTTTTTTTTTAAATTTCAAGGCAGATTAAAAGAATTATGTCAATAGAAAGAAATTTCTATTTAGAGAAATTTTTGTAATCAATATCTGATTATTCAAAAAGAATATGAATATGACATTCTCTGAGGATAAAACTGTAGACTCACAATATCTTTAGAAAAAATACGATTCACACTCTCAAGTAAATTAATTCAGTAAATTCCTTGGTCGATTTTTACTACAAATTCAATGTGGTGTGGACAAATATCTATGATACTGAGTAGGTAGCTGGAAGCGTCCTGAATCCAACCAATTTTTGATGACTTCATCTGCAGTCCATTTTCCAAACTACCACAAGATTAATTGGGTTTCGTAGAAAACCTAACGATTACATGCAATGACCAGGATTTGAATCAAGCTTACCGAGGAGAACCTTATACTTTTGTGCTGTTAAGTAGTTACAATGTACCTCCAACCCCAAAATAATATTACATTGTTCGTAATGTATTGCCTACCCTTCTACACAGTTCCATTAGAATTCATGAGGATGGGGAATGTTTTATAGTGTGGTCATAAAACTATCATTCAAGAGAGTCAGAGACTTGTCGTTTTTCCGAAAACCAGCATATTAGAAATTTATTTACAACTTTTGCAGAATTTCTTTTATGTGTCTACATAGATACGAAGTAAAGAAAAAAAAGTAGATCTGCTCAAAGATTCGATCCCCTATCATGTATCCAATTTGCAAACTTTTCACTAAATATCATTGAAAGTCATTGAACATATTTGGAGCTATTTTGCTGACAAACAGAAAGACGGACTGACGGACGGACACGGGTGGAGGAATACATCTCCCTTTACTTCGTTTGAAAGTTAAAAAAAATTACCATCCGAAGAATTAGATGCTTTTTTGCGAGGTCCAAGATTCAAACAATGGTTATCATAGACACCCTGTGGGGTCTGATTATGGATGCATACCCAACAGGGACATAATATGAATATTTGGGAGGCAATTTTGAATTTTGGTTGGAAAGCTGGGGAGTGTTAGCTGACTCATGTGAAGCCTTATCTGATTAGTTGTAAAAGTCTTACATTAATTAAAAATATGGTTAAATTTGAATGATTATATAAACTATACACGATTCATTAATACTTCTCCGGTATTCTTGTTAAATGTGTATAGCATTTATATATCGTTGTTCAGGGAGTTTGCGTTTAGTTGCTTTTGTAAAAATGAGTCGAATAAAAAAAGAGAAGACATTTTCGTTCGCATTCGAGACAGTAGTTAGTACTCAGATTTATACCTGTTATGCATGATGAACAATTGCCCCTCTGTCTATCAGGCAAACAATATTTGAGACGACTGCTCCAAACAAACGATTGAAAGCAACACATGAATACCAAATCGCTGAAATTAAGGATTCAAAAAAGATCAATGTTTAATACATTACTTTTTGGACAAACTGCAACCAATAATTCTCTTGAGGCTTGTAAGGAATCACTGTACTCATAGCAAATGACATGAAAATCATAATATAAGCTGTGATTTGATCAATTCTACGATTTCGAATTTTTCTCAATGGTGAAGAAAATTATGACAATGTCAATATCATGCTGCTGCCACAAGAGAGTTACAGAATACATGGGTAGATATGTCAAAGAATAGCTTTCCGTTAGTTTAAAATCAAGGAAATTTAAAGTGCCCATGAATCAAACTACTGTGAGAAACGATAAAGCCATTTCGTTGGTACATGTAAGATAATTTGATATATTGAAACTTTTCTTGAGAGATGATTGTGAATCATAAAAAAAACACCACCATCACCAGTGATATATGTAGTGAACTGAAAATCTATTTCGATGAAAATAGTGTACAAATGGAGAACATTGCTTCACATGGTGCTCCAGGTATGGTGGCTAAGAAAAATAGCTGTTTAAAATTAACAAGCGATGGCAATCCAGGAATGCTGCCTGTCCATCGAATCCATTCACTAAGAAAATCCAGCAGACAAAAATATTTCTCCTGCTTTAAGTGACACATCGAAAATGAAATAAAATGTATCAACAATATGACCTTATTTTGAACACGGGCCATATAAGATTATTGCTTCACACTGAAGTGAACTCCTTTTAACTTTTAATGGCAAGAGATCTGGTGACTTACTTAGCAAGTGTTTTTGAAAAACGCAACGTATCAAACAATGAACTTTCAGGGACAAACATGACATTTAGTATAATGTAGTAGGCTTTATAACATTTTTTTGAATCATGCCGACAATATTTAAAGAAAATTTACTCATTTTTTTTCCGTTAAATAAATGTGAAACTAATTATTGGAAATCATTTGCAGATACTTGCTCAGGTGTTAAATTATACATTTTCTGATTTGGAAAGAATGGTTTCTAAAGTGGCCAACTCATCCATCCAGAGGGTGAGTCTCTCAAGATTATATACAAAATAAAACGAAACAGGCTTCGTTAGTCATTCAACAGAAAACCTAATGGCACCAATTTCTTCCAAAAGCATACCTCGATGGTGGTGAGCAATTAATAATTTGAAAAAAGTGATCAATGAATAAGTTTTTTCTTTTGCTCTTTACTGGATCATCAAAAAGTTCGAATCATCAAACCATGTCAATGCAGCCGGGTGCAAAGTAGGATCTATTTATTACAAATTGCTTTGTAAATTAAACTTTCACTAAATAACCCTTTGGGGGAGATTTTGACAAAAAAACGAAACACCGATTTCTTCGAAAGATAATGGAGAGTCAATTTATAGATTTCACTGCCCTATTGCTCGATCATTGCTAAGAATAAGCATGATATGTAGCCTGGCAGGGAGTCAGCCCAGCACAGAAATTGTTATTCCCTCTGTTGACAATTTTATTTTGATGGTTGCAAACAAGACGTTGCTCTGTGATGAGACAGAAACCAATAAAGGAATTCAAACAATTTTGCAAGACAGTTTCTTATACTGGTACAATCATCATTTTCTCTGATAAACGTGGTTTTACAATTGCAAGCGTCTTGCTACAAGGAGGAACTCACTTGAATTCTCAAAATAAGGCTAATTAAAACTTATGCTCACTAAATGAGAGCCTGACGTAGATATATGTCCAAACAACGGTTGGTCTATAGTAAACATCAAAATCAGGAGTCTTACTACGTTAAACAACATTAGAATTGAAGTTAGAATTTGCTTTTTTCGTAATAAATTATATTGTAAGTCATCAGTCGTATTACTAAAACATCATATTCAATTAGGAGACAAGAATCGATTGAACTTTTCTGTTAAAATTATCTTCCATTAATCTCCTAGATTTAAGATTCTAAATTTTGGCAAATTTTCCAATATAACAACGTATTATTTTACACATTACAACATTAAATTTATCTAATTATAATTAGGAGGAAGCAGGAACATATGATTCGGTTGATGGGCAAAAAATGTTACACTTACCAGACGCATAGTGAATGTGCTGCATTATACATAATTAAAAAAAACTTTAGATTCTAGAGTTGTTTTGGATTTTTGAGATGTTCTAGTTTGTCACAGCTAAAAGTAACTAGGAATTTGTTTGTTTTATTTCCTTCCAAAACACAATAAGATTTAAAATCCATGTAGAACATTTGAAGAATTTCATATTCTTTGGAAATATAGCTACATCGTACGGGAAGAGGACTCAAGGATATAGAGGGGAGGATGGGAGTTAGATAAAAACTGGTGGTAGTGTTATTTAAAAAGAAACTTCTAAGCATAGTATCTATGAATAATTCAGGAGTTTGTGGTTGAAGTCATTCATGATACACACATCATCGTATGATTTCATATACAGCAGAAAACCTTAAACTAAAATGGAATAAAAAGTGCAAGCTCAACATCCTTCATAGTCCAACTGAAAATGAATACTGCAAAGTGTTGCACCGTATATATGATAAAGCATTCAAAAAATATCTTCTGGAATGAATGTATTTATTTATCAGAATAGAGTAAGCCTTTTCATATTTGGTATAGAAATTTTCATAGATACGTGTGACATCAATTTGGCTCTGTTAGAAAAAGGCTGCCTACTAGTAAAGATTTCAAATCACAGTATGAAAAGGCCCATTTTATAAAAAAAGATTTGGGTAGGGTTTAACTTGACGTAACATGCTGAGGAAAATCGAAGAAAACATGGATAATTGTTATTACGGATAAAACGAAGTTAGGTAAACATTAGGACAGGGGTTTTGCAAAAAGAATGAGACATTTGTATGGAGACACATCAGGTAGATTCTACTTTTGTTCTTTCTGAACTTGTACGAGTAGATTTTATTGTTTAATAAATTTCAATGTCGGTTTGTAATTAACCGAATTCATGCATATATCATATGGTATATTTCTATAAACGAAAGGAGACAAACAAATTAATTCGAGTATTCAAGAAAATGTAAACTTTGAAAGATAACTTTCTTAAACATAAGTATATTGTATCTAGTACGAACCAATAAATATTTGTATCTTGACTGGTATTCATATTCATACCGTGGGAATTTTATGAAACGGATAAATCCACAAGAACCAAAGGTATGTATTGTTAGTCCACCTATAACTATGCTCAAACAAAAACGAAACGACACCCGGAATTTTCACACCAAAAGGATTATACATGGTATCCGTGATTCTAACGTTATCGACGATTGGTCTTTGAGGATGTGACCGATGTTTTTGATGCCAGTTGTACACAGACAGATATCTTATTACAGAGTATAATGGATGTCTCATACTAATGAGAAAATTGATCGCATTCAGAGCTGTATGCATCTTTGTAAAGCTTTTTTTTTTCAAAACAGTTTCGTAAGGTGACCAGGATAATCATCTGAATCAACTCCTGCTTAGGATCATCGGAAAGAAACGTATAAAATGATTAGTTGGTCTTTGCCAAAGAGAGACTGCATTTGACTCAACTGACTGGAGACGTTATGAGCCGTTGTAAGGTTCACAAGAAGTATAGAAAGGATTTCAATTGCTCCTTTCAGAATTGATTGGCTCTTGAGAAGGTTTCAAATAAAAAAATCATTAAAAATATTGATAGGACCTTAATAAAATGTATTTTTGTATTAGAAAGAAACTTTTAACATCATTTATTAATTATAATAATAAGAAGAAGGTGAAGAAGAAACAGAATTGAGGTAGCATATTTTAGTTACAGCTTCATTTGAGAAATCTATCAAAAACAGTACCGTGCTTTAGTGTTTTTTTCGTAAGAGGCATCTTGTTTGAGAAAACTTTGGTGTGTCTTTCATTGCACCAAGATAAACAGGACAGTCAGCTTATATATCTTAAGTCTATATCGAAATTAGAATTTCTATTTACAATTATGAAATTAGAAATGTCTGATATGTTAATGAAATAGCTCTGAATGTTCCGATAAATAAAAGTAAAAGCCCCATTTTACGGAATATCTCCAGCGTTTTGTAATATCTAAAAAAAAAAATGAAGGGATGTGTGCATATACTGTCCTGGAGCTTAGTCTGCCGCACAACCAAATTTGCTGAAGTAATTCAAAGGGTGTTGACGGTTTTGACGTTCAAAGTTCAAGTCCTAAAAAGGAGATTTGAAATTTGGGGATTTATATATATATATATATATATATATATATATATATATATATATATATATATATATATATATATATTTGTATGTATGTGTGTTTGTGTGTGTGTGTGTGTGTGTGTGTGTGTAATTATAATTTGTGTTATATCATATCAGAAATTTATCTGAAATGAACTCTTGTTACTTCACAATGAATGCATCATTTTTCTGAGAAAATGCAAAAAGATTAAACAATTTAAAGAAAAATAGAGCTGTGGAAAGGATTGTACCAGCTATTGCCGTCGACGTAACATTAGTCTTACATTTGAGTTAAACAGCTACTGGTAATTCTGGTAATATATATATATATATATATATATATATATATATATATATATATATATATATATATATATATCACTCCACTGAAGCAACTGTAGTTTGTATGTATGTATCTATGTATATATCTCTCTATCTCTCTATCTCTCTATCTATCTATCTATTTATATGTATGTGTCCGTCTGTTAGAACGAAATGACTATAAATTGCACTATCCTATATTGAAACTCAATTTGAGATGAATTGTTATCATCATTTGGCCTAAGAAACGTGGATAGAATAAAAAATTTCGGAAATTAGGCCAGCTGTAGCAATCAAAACTTCAATTGACTGGGTACCTGCTGCAACGACTAAAACATTTACTGTTCAACATAACCCTTACGTTAGAAATAACAGAGAGAGCAGATGTGGACTGTGAATAAACGAAAAGAAAATTTGGAGTTGAAACGGTATTTGGGGTTTTTTGAATTTCCGGCAACTATTTAGTTGACTGGAGGGAGAGTTACAGCAGATAAAAATTCTTCAATCTGATATTTCGTATTATTCTAAAATATTTCATTTTATTTTTAAATAGCATTTTCCTCTTAAGTATACTTTTGGCGTTGGTATATGTGAAGTTATACTCGAATACTTCAAAGATAACAAGTTACAGAGTAAAACTTTTCAGACGCCATAGAAAGATTGTAATTAGATTTATTGACAAGATGAAGCGTAATTGCTTGGAACACCAGCAGAAAAACAGCCAGTCGCAGTCACTTAATTGAAAAACAGAAGGAAGCTAAGAGGGGTTGATAGAAAAGGGTCAGTGTATAAGGGTTGTATTGGTGGAAGTAAGAAAGATTGTAAGTTTTGTTGCGTGAAGAACGAAAGAAAGCATGGGGAGAAATAGAAAAGGAAATGGTTGATAATCATTTAGTTCTGGTATTAGGTAAAAGGACTGGTTAATTTAGTGAAAGGAATAGCAAAAGAAAAGTGACCGATACTTTTTAAAAGGAGACCAAAGGTTTGTCACCAGAGCAGGCAGAGCAGACAGAGTATGCTGGCACGAGTATCAAGGTGTACAGCCGCCGGTCCTGGCAGCTGGCAGTAGAAACACATTGAACTCTCGCTCTATCTTGCTCCAGACCCTCCATCTCCGAGTGGGAACTGTGTTAAGTCTTTAGTCGAAGACTATGTGTTTTTGGTTGGCAGAAGTAGAAAAATAAAAATTCGATTTCGAATCCCGATATGAGTCTTGCATCTTTCGTTTCCTCCCGTACTGCAGCAGCAGTACGCCAACGTGCAGAGAAGTGCATTATCATTCAGAAGCGGCGTCGAGTTTGGGTTGCTACTTTGTCAGTTGCAGTTTCGATTCCTGTGACAGCCCACTTTTCTTTAATTACTTTTACTTTTAACGCTGTCTTGGCTAAATGATGCATTATCCCTGTGATATTGGCAGACCACAAAGATTGAACGATTTTTGTAAGCGTGATGAAGACACGTACGGATTTTTAGACAAACATATAGAACGTACATTCAGTAAAAGGCATTTATAACAATACATACGAAGCTGAAAAAAATACAAACAAAGCTGAAAAGAAGTACATGTAAGCTTTGTTAAGATCAATCATAATAAAGGGGATTGTTTAGATTAGATTACTATTTAGCATCTTTATAGTTTATATGAAAGAATATTGGATCCATGGCAAGATGGCTATAGTGTGTAAATTTGTTGCTTGATAGAAGAGAGATAATGAAATAGCGTCTAAGCGAAAGGTAGGAACGTGCAAAGTATTCGTAGTAGCGATGAGGTAATGGAACGGAGGAAACCTAAATGATTTGAATCACTAAGGCTTGGTATTTTCAAAACGAAAGAATGATTATGGAGACTTGGTACCAGTGATATACCCAAGGTTCAAGTCATGGGTGATGCACAACACCGGATTATGCCATTTTCAGACGAAGAAGAACACATGACAGAAACACTATTCAAGTCCAAAAGCACATGAGGTTCAACTTGTGCGTATGTCCCGAAGTAAGGAGAATTGAAAACAGATAACTTGGCTGTTGTGTAGTATGAGCATTGTCAATTCATTCACAAGAGATAAGTAACTGAATGTATGAAAGATGGATCAACGTCTGTAAACTTGTGAAATGCTTAGAACAGTAATTGCTCTCAATGCAGAAAAAAAGCAGTAAAGTTCGAGTCTGCCAGGAATCAAATGAAATCAGATCGAATTAGAGAGAAAAAAGAAAGAGAGAAAAAAGGAGAAGTAATCGACAAAGAATGTCATGATTTCGAATGAGCAAGGAAACAGAGTGTCCGGTGTTATATCAACAATAGATAAAGGAAGTGACGTCTTGCATATGGCACTATATTTGAGGATTGGATTAAGCAATATATTTACTTATACATAATTCCCCATTCCCTACTCAACACATCATGGGCCAGCATGGCAGGGCATGGCCCTAAACCCCCTATGGTTTGATCAATGAAAGTTAAACCGACCGTTCCCACTTGATTCTCAGTCTCAAAAAGCCAAGCCACATTACTCGTTTTGGGTGGGGATTATGTGCCCCAAGAGCGACTACCCACACACTACACCAGGAAATCACCTGTACCTGCTGGATCATCGGTCCTAAAAGGCCCAACCTGATTAAGTTGAATTGAAATTTGTGTGGGTAAAAAACTAAAATACTTTCATATTAATGTTTAAAATTGCCTAAATTATTTTCATGTTTGCTTTACGTGCAGAAAACATATATGACACTGATGTTGAGCCAAGGGATCCAAATGGTGCATTCCAATCGGCAATCCGATTCTCTGATCAACAAAATCATCATCAATATCATCACCATCATCATCATCATCATCAGCAGCAGCAGCAGCAGTAACTTTTAGCCATCTTCGTTCGATTTTCACCAAATACTTATTTCCAAACTGTGAAAGTACGAACCTTCTTTTTCTTTAAAATTTCAATCGAGTAAGTTTTTAAAAAATGATTCACGGAATTCGAGCTGCAGATTCACATTTCTGCAGAAAAAATTCATTTCATTGAAAAAAAAAAATTCTATGTTTAAATTCAAGGATTGTATTAACCATGATTTTTTTAAATATCCAACTAAAGAAAAAGTCTCATCAATTTAATCTCATGAAATGAGTATCATATTCAATCGATATTGAGTAAATAAATGGAAACCAGAGATTTCAGTTCAAATCAAATTTGAATTTTGGAATTTGTGTTTACCAATATACACTTACAGTGTTGAATTAATATATAAATGAGTGTATCGAGTAAAAATTTTTATTTTATATATATATATATATATATATATATATATACTTTAATAATAGATACTTCCTCCATGTGAAAAGCTGCGCCATGGGCACAGTAGCGGCCCCGTCCTATGCTAATATCTTCATGAGTAAATTTGGAGAAACCTACATTTACCCAGAGATATATAATGACTGCATCTTTTATGGTAGATACATAGATGACATTTTTTTCATATATACGGGTGAAAAAAACAAACTAGATGATTTCTTTATACATCTAAACTCGGCACATGACTCTATTAAGTTTGACTTCACAACATCCACTGACTCCATAGCCTTCTTAGACACATGCATATATATAGATGACAACAGAAACCTCCAAACTACCCTCTACACTAAACCCACGGACACCCACAATTACCTCCACTCCAAATCAGCCCATCCCCAACACTTAAAAAGAAGCCTACCATTTTCACAAGCTCTTAGAATTAAAAGAATCTGCTCTACTAATAGCGAACTTAACAGACATAAACATAACCTAATACAATACTTCACCCAACGAGGTTATCCGCTAGATGAAACAAAAAACAAATAAAAAAAGCGACTGGAATACCCAGAGATGAAACCCTTATACTGTCCCACAATAACAAACCCAACTGCATACCCCTTATAACAACCTTCAACAACACACTCCCACCCTTAGCACACATCATCAATAATAGATGGAACATTCTCACGATCAAAACAGATCTAAAAGAAACATTCACAGACCCATGTGTTATCTCCTACCGAGACCCAGAAACATCAGAGACATGATCAGTAGCAATAATATCGTTAACAATAAAGTCGTACACAAAAATACACCTAGAACAATTAAATTCTGCACACCTTGCAACATAAGAAACAGTCTATGTTGCAACCACCTCAAGTACACCAACACATTCACAAGCACTAACACAAAAGAGAGTTACCATATATATCACAATAGCAACTGCCGCAGTAAGAACATTATATACCTTCTAGAGTGCAATAGATGTAAGTTACGGTACATAGGCAAGTCCGAGTGGCAATTTAATATTAGACTCAACAATTATAGACATAAGATTAAGTCAAAAAATAATCGTAGAACTACACTTTCGCACGCCTGACCACAATTTTGCCACTGACGCTAGCTTCACCATCATAGAAAAAATAGAAAAAACTACTCCAACTGACATAACTAAAGTTCTAGAAAAACACGAAGACATGTGGATCAACAAACTTAAAACCCTATATCCTAATGGATTAAATACTAAACTGAACAACCCTCACCACACAGAACCCTAATATACACAACTCAACTCCTATCATTAATATCCTCACACCCACATCTAAGACACATTCAATAATGGAAGCTTCAAAGTCACCTAGACCCATAGGAAAAACCTCACCTTAGCCTGTTATAACCCCTATCCAAATCATAGCCAAAACATTTTCAGTAACTTTCCCCAAGACCAACTGCTGCTGCTTTACCAAAGTCCCAATACCTGCTGGTCATTCTTACATTCAGCAGGAGGCCTCTAGTAGCCCTGACAACAAAACTTACCAACAATGCATAGCCCCTGGCAGTGGACTCTGGTTCCACATGATACATTTTAATACACACTCACACAGCACACACCACTGATGATGGGAAGAATCCTGAAACATGTATGGACTATTGACATATGAGGATTAATAAACCTTACCCCCAAACACTTCACTCCCGAGTCTGTCTCACTCTCTAAAGTACACATTATATATATATATATATATATATATATATATGTATATGTATGTATCTATATATATGCATATATATATATACATATATATATATATATATATATATATATATATATATATATATATATATATATATATAATTTGTATAACTCAAATCTGTCAAACCTTTCAGAATTTCGATAATGACCATTCTTTTCCCGGCAGAGTCCTGACCATACAAAACAAGATCCCTGCACCTCACTAGGTTACTATCCGAACTAATCAAGTAATCGTACAGTCTATCAGTGAACTACTATCCAGTTCACAACCATTGCTCGAGAATGTCTACCCATTATGCTGCAACAACTCCAAAAAGAACATCTAACTGAACCATCAATGATTTTTCCATGGACTCAATACGGTCAAAACTCATTGTTATGACTCAGAAGGAATCCTTTCTCTCGTTTTCGATTTTTTGTTTCCAAAGTAGAGCATCTGATGCTAAATTTGTTTTCTACGGAAACTATTTAACAAATGAAACGTACTCACATGGTACTGGAATGAGAACCTCTTTTGAAGCATTCATTACATACTAACTGATTCATTAATGAAAAAATTAATTAACAAATACTTTCACTCCATACACTTTCACACCTGAGTTTGTCTCACTCCTTATCGAACACTTATATATATATATATATATATATATATATATATATATATATATATATATATATATATATATATTGAATAAATTTGAATTGAAGGGGAATGGTGTTTGATGAGCAATAATGTGGTGCCATGTTGTTGTAAGAATTCCCAAAAAGGTTACATAGTAAACAACTTATGATCCCAACAAGAGGCAATTCATACATTTCACAATGATGTAGAATTATTGAGGGGACAGTGAAAATACATTATGGAAAATTACATAAATTGCTTTTACAGATATTGAGGATAATGATGACTGAAATGGAACACACACGCACAAAAACTATTGAGAGAGTTTTTCCCTGTTCAGAGTTTAAAGCTGTAGAGCTTTCAGACAATATATATATATATATATATATATATATATATATATATATACACACACACACACACAACTACACACATATACACACACACACACACATATATGTATATAAGAAAATTACAAAAATTTTAATCCATTTGTTAGCTCTAGTAAATACTATGAAATGAAATTACAACAATAATACCCAAATAAGTGACACGAAATATTAACATTACATATTCATTTATCCTATATAATCATGTGTAAAGGTTACTGCATCAAGGACTAAGACGATATTCATCAAAAAACAAAATTTGACTGTTTACTCTCTTATTTTTATGCCACCAAAGTCGTTCGTCTTCGCATCTTCTTTACTGTTCTTAGAGAAATAATATTTACACTTTTAAATTCAGTTTTCAATTTGAGGACGAATCAGAGGGAAAAAATGCAGAATGAAGGGCCGTTGGAAGGGAAGCTGTGAATTATATCTGACATATACTTAAAAAAAATGTTAAAAAGAACGTAGTGATCATGGGATTGACAGCAAATGCCAAATCCATAAAATTCCTTCCATTATCTATGTTTTTCCTTTTGAAAATTCTAGTGACTTTGTGTCAGACTAGCTAACAATCCCTATATAAATGTTTTTATTCAGTTGATAGTGATCCAAAAAGATTATCTCGAAAGATTGAAGCGACGCTGAAACATCTACCTGAGGTTCACCTTTGAAGGTGACTAAGGTGGCATTGTTCGAGATAAACTTTTTTGTTGATTATATATGGCTGGATATTTCCTGAATAAATCTGATCTGTTTGTATGTTCATATCTATCATATCTTTGTGAATGATTTATTTTCCAGTATGAGTCCATTTCTGCTAACAAATACACCAATGGAAATCTTGTACACGCCTGCCTTCGCATAAACATCAATGGAGCGAAATAACTATTGTTGTATATGATTTTCAACATGTCAGTGACAAGTTACGCAGCAATAATGAGTCGTCTGGCAGGGATGCTGACTTAGATTTCTCTCTGACTTTCTGCAATTTCCGTTGCAAGCACTCTGCCTCATATCCAGGAATCAATACCGGAAACGGTCTCCATGTCTGAAATGTGTAATGCGTGGTTGCAGACCACGCTTTCCGTCAGATATCTGCGTGTCAAATAGTGCCAATTGAACGCCGTTACATAAAGTAACTTTCCTCGTATTTTCCTCTTGCCAATAAATTCTCTGGATGATGTAGTAAAATCTATATAAACGTATTTTTCTTTTTCTTTGTCAAAATGGGGAGGGGGGCGTTGAATGTCTAAAGCAAAGGGATTAAAAGTATCAATTATCATACTTAGTGGGATTTTTCAAATTTTTGTAAGAGATATCAATTATAGAATATTAACTCTCCATAATGAATTTGCAAATAAATATTTTATCTTATAATGATTCGCCAAAAGTCTGACCATCTGCCTGCCAGTGTGTACCCGTCTGTCGGCGACTACCATTTTCAGGTATCAAAATCAAAGTGGAAGATTATTTTCACTTGCAAGAGTCAAGATCGAGAGTGAATATTCATTTTTAATTTTAAAAGTCGAAATATTTTTTCTCACCCTTAAGCTTTAAAATCTAGATCTATTTCAACTTTGGCAAACATAATTCAGGGGGACATTTATCTCACATTCAGTGATATACGATAACTGTTTTAATTTTCTAACATTTCATCATCTTTCTTAGATATGAACCAACTCTAAAACATTCGCTCCTTTTTACGAAGATTAGCTCCTCTTTCTGTGAGGTTACCTTCTCCCCACGAAAGCCACTTTTTGCTTCATTATTAGCCCCCCATTGGAGCATCAGCTACCCTCTTTATATTATTATGCAACCTTTCGAAAATCAGTCTTTTTTTCTCCAAATTACACCTCTATATTGAATATATACTTTTCATCAATCTTTTGAATGATTTAATGCCTTTTTTCCACACTCATCCCAGAATAACACTTTCTTATTAATAACTCATTTTAAGAACCCTTTTTTACGCGAGGCTATTCCCTTCTTACATTATCTTCTCCACATTTTCAACATAAGCTTCTAATTTTTCCACCTGTATGGAAAATACTGATATCAAATTAATCTATTCAGGAAAAATCAAAATGAAACAGGATTTTAATTTTGGTCATTTCCATCCATCTATCTCTATAATTTATGCATTCCAATTTTTTAAAGCGCAATTTACTCCACCTGCTAGGGCAAATATTTGTGTAGTAATATCAATTTGATTTAAAATGATACGATATGGAGCTCACAAAATGAGATATTTAGTGTGCTAAACTTGAACATGGAATAATACAAATTAAAATCTGGGTTCTAGGGATTGCCCCCCCCACCCCCAAATGAAATATAAGCGTTGATTCACTTGCCTAGCCTTACCAAACGCAATTTTGATTAAAAAAAAACAAACTCATTGAACACACGCGCGCAGGCACGTGTGCGCGCACACACACACACACACACACACACATACACACACACACACACACACACAAACATACCGCTCCCTTATTCAGGGTCGGGCACTCTTTAAATGAGGTAACTCGGTCATTGTAAACTTATCCACAGCTCTTCCAACTTAGGAATAGAGCATTCTTGTGGATGAAGGCTCATGCATGAGTGAATATATCTAATATACTTAATTGACCATCTAGTTCTGCCAACGACAGAGAAAGGGTGCAAGCCTCTGGGCCTTAAGCAAAGGTTTCGATCCTACCTTGTGGTACTGGATAGAGTATTTAATTACTGTCCCACCACTGCAAAATATGATACAAATTCGATCTTGACGTGGGAAGAATAGGACCCATCCGTCCAAAATTGGCTCCAGCCGACGCAGCTTCGACTGCCAAGCAACTGTTGTTGCTAAGACAACCACGGCCCCCAAAACTTCAGGACAATCCTGACCTACTCCTTTAGATGCAATGGAGCGGTGCTGCCCCGGGACGCTATTCATTTGCTATCCCACCACAGCAAAATGTGACATGATGTCGAGCTTAAGGGGTTGAAAATAGTCGCCAAACCAAAAATGGCTCCAGCGGACGCAACTTTTTCCAAGTGACCGTAGTTAATAAAACAACCTCGGCCATGAAAGCGTCAGGACAATCCCGACCTGTAATGGAGCAGTGCTGCCCTTCGGCGCAACCGTTTGGCTGTACCAAAACTGCAAAATGTGATATTAAATGGATCCAGCCGATGCAACCTCGATTGCCAAGCGACCGTTGAAGCTAAGGCAACATCAACCGTCCACTTTAAGACCTGCTCCTCTAAATACAATGGAGCAGTGCCTCTCTGGGATGCTATTTATTCGCTGTCCCACCACAGCAAAATATGACACAAGGTCGAGCCTAACGTTGGAAGAATAGAAACCATCCGTCCAAAAATAGCTCCAGCCGACGCGGTTTTGGTTGCCAAGCGACCGTAGCAACTGAAACAACCTCCGCCACGAAATCGTCCTCTTGGGGACCTGTTCCTCTAAGTGCAATGGAGCAATGCTTCCCCGGGGTGCTATATTCCCCACAGATCGGCCAAGTAACAATAGGAGAGTCTCTGTCTCTGTCTCTGTCTCTGTCTCTCTCTCTCTCTCTCTCTATATATATATATATATATATATATATGTATAATTGTTAGATCTAGAGGTCGATTTCCTAAAACATCTCATGGGTTACATAAAAAAAAATCCATCCCACTATGATACATTACGATTCCCAACCTTCACACATATACTAACACACATACCCAAACACAGGATAACTTCATTACAGCAGCAGACACACACTTTCTATATTTAAACAACCTTTGGTTATTTGCTATGTTGGCATTGCTTTGCAGCAGAATCACCTTTCTAATACTTAACAAGGAAAAATTACTCCTTGTACCAATGAGTTTTTCAAACAAGCCATTTGTTTATTGTGCCATAGGTTTCCATGTTCCAGCAAAACCATAATAAATATTTCTCTTGAAACCAACTACGAACAATTATATTTCCAGTTGTTGGCCCCAGTCAATTTGAAATGTTGAAGGATGTCCTGCATTTAATCACATATGTAAATATATTTAAATCACTAATAGATGAATTGTGGAATCTTCCAAAAATTACGTTTTCTATCTCTAGCAAGAAAAAAAGGCATGGGTATCTAAATCACGATGGATGTCTTTTTCTTTAGATTAATGTAGAATCAATTTTACTTGCAGAAATTCACTTTCCTTCTTATTCCCCAAGGTTTGTTTACAATATACAAAAATTGTCTTATCTCACAAACTATAAAGAACTGAGACAATTTCAAAAATATTATCAAGATACTTATTTTGTTTGAAATATCACTCTTGTTTAAATTGAAATGTTCAGAAGGTTTCTTCATTAGAACATAAGGGATCTCAAATTCTATGAAATGTGATACGGAGGGAGAATATAAAGTACAGTGGAATCAAATTGAGGTAAATAAACACTATCTCTATGAAACTGTATCGAGGAATTATGGAATCCTTTCAGGTTAAAATTTGTATCATTATGGTAAGTCTTTTCCACTAAGCGCTAGGGATCGGAATTTTCCATGATAAGCTACTGAAGGTAAGTGTGCAGAAACTAAAAGGTGAGAACGTGCAGTGAAGGTAAAACGTAGCAGAGTCTAAAACAGATGCAAATTCTGAATAACAATTTAATGTATCGTTTATTTTCTCCTTTTCTCAACTTCAAGTTATTCAATCATGTCAAAAAACGTGACATGGTAAATGCAAGGTACATGCAGAAAAAACTCACGGAGGACTGACGGGAAAGTTGGCTGAGATGCAAGAGAAAGGTAGATCTTCTCGTGATGTTACAATACAGGACCATAAGGCAAAGTCCGTGTGTTTCCATGCACGGATAACCAAGGTCGCAGTACCATTTTTACTATGAAGGATAATGCATTTCTCTGTATGAATGCACACTGTAGCTTCAGCAAAGGAAAGATGTGAAGACGCAAAACACATGTCGGGATTCAAAATCGAACTTATATTTTTCTCCCTCAGCTGACCGAAACTACACAGAGAGTTTTCATTTGAAGACCAAACCTAATTCCTAATTAGAGAGAGAGAGAGAGAGAGAGAGAGAGAGAGAGAGAGAGAGAGAGAGAGAGAGAAGGGGAAGGGAGATAATGAAAAAGTTAATCAGTCTCTCTAATGTCAGCGGTCTGATATTGGGACCAAATGATCATCTACTCTTTTCTGTTTTCTATTTTCCTCCCACTTTCTTTTGTTTCTTACTAAACTAAACATACCGTCTATCTTTCTCACTTCTGCCATAATAGTCCTTATGTACTGTCTTTTTCTAACAACCCCTTTTCACTTTTTTTCCAGATGTCTTTTTAAATAACTGGCTGTGATTGGTTATCCATCTGCAAGGGTTCAAGGTGACCACACTTAATACTTGTCAATAAATCTATTCACTTTTATTGCCCTTTTGCAGCCTGAAAAGAGTTACTCTATAACTTACATTTGACCAAGTATTTAAGTATACTTTATGTATACCCAGGCGAAAAGAACTTTTCTGCGAAAATGCTTTAAAAGAAAAAAAGAGGCAATGATTATTTAAAGCGTTTCGTATCATTGAAGCGGGATTGACACATAAAAATGAAGAATTTTCCTGAAAAATTTTTTGGCGGGCCAAATATGAGCCTATAAGCATATATGGGCTAACATGATAGTGAATATACGTAAAATAAGAACAAATAAGCGATAGTTCTATTGATCATTATCTGAAAATGAGAAGTCAGTTAATTACCAGTTGCCAAGGCTGTGAATTGGCTGCTCAAACAAATAACTCACGCTGAGTCCTAATTCCTGTTTTATCCAAGTAGGTATATCTTCAAATTATAATTTACTACGCAATAAAAGCGCTCATCTTATTTGAAAAATATATTGCTGGCATCCTCGATTGATTACAAATATGTTTACCAAACAAGGTGTTCTCATCATGAGACACGATTAACAGTTCTATGTTGGTTTATTTTATCTCCTGTAACAAGCATTGCTCTGTAAAGAAACCTTTCAAACCCAAAAATATTTTCATTCGTGTGTATGCATTTAGAGACAAATATTTTTGTATACCCTTATGGAAACCGATATATCATCATAACATAAGGATGAGAGGGTTTATTAAAGATTATATGACTGCACATTTAATTCAAACATATAGTAAGATGGTCTTAACTAAATTCGAGGCTGATGATGACATAAAATGGGGTTAGAGTTCATGGATCTATATATGCCATATAGCTACTGACATGTAAGTTTATAGGTAACATATTTAGACGATGACTCTTTTGCAATCCAGAACGATGGTCGGCAATCGAATCGGACGGGGATAGGATACTCTACTATTCGGAACATTTTCTAAAATAATTTTGGGTTTTTACGGGAATTCTAATTTTGGTTTTGTAAATGAACGTCTGTTATACAACATAAAAGGTGAAATCTTAGAAGTGATTAAAGAATACGTTTATCTATGTTAGACAATGTATCTAGAGAAAGGTCATGGGTACAGAATAAAACGATGCTCAATGGTTAGTTTGCGAGTGTTTGGTAGTAATGGTAAGATACTGAAAAGTAACTGCTAATATGTTTTGAACATGAAGTAAACTATCAGTGCATAATTCGTAAGAATGTGACATTCGGAAAAAAGAATGAACAACGGATGCATAAAAAATCTAACCAATCGATGCCCACGGAACAGTAAACCAAGTATGAAAAGACCTGACACAAGATTCAAGGATGAGATAGATAATTTTGCTAGTCAGACATGGCAGATGTTATTGCAATCACAGGCACCATTGAATGATGATGGGAAAGACTTTTGTCAGGCATCGGATTTAAAAGGACCCTATCTCTTGGATACACAACATCTTTGGATAGCACACAGTATATCGAAGCATACACCGCACATAGTATAGCATGTGCTACTTATGGACATTCCAGATAGCTTGGTGGCCTACCACCGTCCGAAAGTGTAAAGGATGTGAGTCTATTGAATTACACACTTGGATCATTCAGTTAGTTCCTACATATCTAAAGTGCGATCTATCGTCAACGCTGTCTTTAGACGGTATTCCTGTGGCATTCCCCAATTCATCAACTGAGGATATGCTTGATAGCTGGAGGATCCTGCCACAATGGATATTTCATGTGTCTGTTATACAATTCAGGAAACTTCTCACTTCTTTATGTTCAAAAATTATTATGACAATTGAACAAGCCAGAGAAGTCTGACATACACCAGCTTTTCTTACTTTTGCAGTATATTTTTTATCATTGGATACATTTTTTTCTTGTACATGTCAGTAGTTTGGGTAGGTACTCATTGAGATTTCTTAATGAATTATGATTCTAGAGAGGGCAATTTCACTCATTGCATTAGTGTTAAAATAAATTCTAATTGACACAACCTCCTCAGCATGCTACCTGAGTGCACATTGTCTTGCTGTTCACAGAATGTAGCGGCAGAAGTTTTTACAACTTCTTAGTCATGTGCATTGTTTTTTCCCCGAAATCTGACTGGCTAATGGTACTTATAATTGATGTATGACCATACCAAAAGAATATCATTTGAATTCATGGTGGCATTTCATCGTTAAGTTTTATGTTTTGAATGAAATAATTAGAGCGTTTATTATTTGGAAAGAGTACATGCCAGTCATCAATGTCAATAAAGATAATCGAAATATTTAGATAATATCTGTTTTTCCTGTCATTTAACTTTCGATATACAACGCTAAAATCGTCGTATTCCTTTCAAACTGTCTTAGCTTGTTGGCTGAATATAAATAGAAATCCTTGTAATTATTGTTTCCAGCAATTTTTTTAGCAAAGGAAGGCAATATTGGAGGCAATAGTATGAAATTTATCGAGTTCCATCTGCAAAGAAAAAACAAACCTTCCCCAACACTCCAATCCAGCCTCGACTACAGGAGTAGATATGAATTCAATACAACTATGGATCCTATATCTTATTAATTACTCTGTGTAACAATAACTGTCCGTATAGTAGTGCAGCTATTGCGTTATTAATCATCTTGTAACTGATTACAGGATTAGATGTCAGTGATTGATTCATATCAATTGAATCCACTTTATCCATCACTGATTTAGAGCATATTCAAATTTCATTTGAAATAAATCTCAAACACATTAGCAATGAACCGATCTCTTTGATGGAATTCAGATTATTTTCCTGTTGGGATAATATATATATATATATATATATATATATATATATATATATATATATATATATATATATATATATATATATATATATATACATTATTTTCCTGTTGGGATTATATATATATATATATATATATATATATATATATATAACATAGATGTTTACTTTTTTTGCTTTCATTCATAAATCTTTCTTTCCAGTTTCGTGTTCGTTCATTGCTTATTATGTTCACTTGTGGTAATTATAAATTAAAATCTGCAACGTTGAATAATAAGCTCCCATTGGTGCGTTCCCTCCCTGAGATTTTTTTTTTCATTCTCTTTTGAATATGTTACCGATGTTGGAGTTCATATTTACATGACCTTAGTTACTGGTTTGATCATTCTTGGCTAAATCTGTTTTTACATTTCTCATGAATGGGATGATTGAGTTGTTCGTAAAAGTTGCTGAAAATGTAAAACAATAATTTTACTCGAAATAGTGAGGTGAATGGGGAATCCATGGTTGTTAATTTTAGCTTGCCTATACGTCTGAATTGAGTACATTGGCAAGGAAGGCGCTATTGTTTGTAGTATTTGTGGAAATGAATAATTTCTCATTATGTGGAACTATCTATGTGCCTAGGTATTCTATATTTAAAAAAAAATGCTTCTTTTTTTAACATGCTTTCTATCATCATGAATACTGTTACATAATATACTGAATTTTTAGAATTGGAAAAAACAAGGGGAAATTGATGGCAGATAATCTTTCTATGGACAGAATAATCATGCAGAAAAATGTTTGCATTGAACATTGCATTCTATCAATCTCTGTCTCTGTCTGTCTGTCTGTTTCTCTATTTTTCTTTTCCCCTCCATTTCTTCCTCTACTGTTATCTACAAATTAAACTTAGATTTTGGCATTTTTTCAACGTAATATCTTGGAATCAAAGAGGGTTTAAATCCACCCACGTCACGACAGTCTCGAACGCATTGCACGTGGAAGCAACTTCATCGATTTGTAAAGAGATAACACGAGGAAAATGAATACGAGTCATAAGCATTTGTGCTTGATTTCCTACTTTGTAAAATATTGGTTCTTGTCAAGAAGAAAAAAAACTGATTAAGAAGATGTATGTAGCTGAAATCTTATCAGCAGAGTCGAAAAATAATCGAAATTATAGTTTTATACTATTTTGTTCTTCTTTTGTGCTGCAGAGTCGAAATCTCTCTCTGCAGTCTTTACCCGACTGATGGGCAAGCGGATTTCAATCTTCAGTGATCAAAGCAACAGGATAGAACTATATGAGAGAAGACATTTTTAGAAATTTGCAAATCCCTGCAACGCACAATCATGCTATGTGATGCCTGAACAGATGTTGCAAAGGGATTTTTGCTTAGGAGGATTTCGAAAGAAAACAAAAAAACAGACAACTGGTATCAATTTAACATGTTTGCTTCGAGTCTCTCATTGAAACACGACTCACGTACACGAAAAGCAGTTTCAAACAAGACGAAAGTAATCAAAATCTTGTCCTTATTACCCAAATTGGCATAGTCAAGTATTTGCATAAAGCACGTGACCAACTGATCATTGTAGTAGCAGTTTTCTCTATAACCACCACTCCAGCCTGATGGCTCTTGAATTTTTTTCTTGTTTAGATTTTTCAGCTGTTTTGCTGACAAATTTCATTCATAGCATCATCATTCAATAACCTATGTATTTTCCCCCAATGTCTGTGAACTTACGCGAATTATCAGTAGAAGTGTATATATACATCATAAGGGGTTGACTTAAAAGTTTCTGGCATTTTAGCAGCATTTTTTAGTTGAATGAGTTTATTGTGTCATCACTTAGAATTATTTCTCACGACTCTCTATGAACTCATGCAAACTATCAGTTAAATTATATTTCTTCATATTTAACTGAGGCAAACGTCCAGCAGTTTTCATACAGATGAATCCAGAATTCAGGATTCAACTAAATTATGTGTTATATTAAATGAAATTTTTTTGACTTAGATTCAGAAGTTTGTTCCAAGAATTCCTCTAAATAGTGAATTTACTGTAAATAATGAACGAATAACAAATGCTGGATGGAATGAAAGAAGTAATAGTATGAGGGTGGCAGTTTTGGAGATGAAATCAGATGCAGGATTGTTTATCATATTGCAATTTCTTTGTTAAGATGAGCATTGTTACGTAGTGAAATCACCTGTCTATAGCCAGTGAAAGGGATTTTGCCCCACTGTGTAATCAAAAGGAATCAATTAATCACTGCAACACGCTGCAGTGACAGTTTGTTCAGGTTACATCAATTGACCAATATGATGATGAATATATCCCCAATCAACCAACTGAAATGATAGACTCTGTCCACGAAATAGAAATTCATATGAATATCGGACTTCTTTCAAAGAGTTCAAGTACTTTGTAAAAATTTCCAAATAATCCCAGTTAACATCGGAAAAATTCACCTAAGATGATTTCGCTTGAATTAATGTTGTAGTATCGCGCTATTGATATCCTTTCCACAGACTCATATCAGGACTATTTTCATTTTATGATTTATATTCTAAGAGCTGTAAACAACATAAAATAGCTGACATATTACACTCAAAATTAAAAATTGTGGAATATTTGGAGGTCATTCCATGATTTCTGTAAATCAATTCCCTTATAAATTCATGAAGATTGCATCTTCACCTCACAATAGTTAGCTTACAAAAGGCCTTTATAAAAGCCCTTTCCTTCTGGATAGTGATTGGAGTATGTATATCTATGAATTATGTTCATAGGGATTAATTAGTATATATATATATATATATATATATATATATATATATATATATATATATATATATATATATATAAGAAATTTTGTAAAGAAAACGTGGATATTATTTTTTGTATTTTTATTTTGATTGAAATTTGTTGAACTGAGATGTTTCTTGTCAATGAGTGTGTTATTTATTTTTCCAATATCGCAATATAACAACCGTCGGAGATTTAATAAACAGTGTACCGCAAAAACATTCCCAACCTCTGAGGCTGGCATATACGTAACTCTGTGTAATGATAGGGACGAATTTTACATCGGAGAGACATTGAAACCTCTCAAAAGGGATTGTACGAACATAAAAAAAACATCAGTCTGGATGAGAGGACAGATGCCCTGGTAAACGGCGGGAACATACACATCCAGGACTTAAGCTCATCATCTTAAGCCCATCTCATCCAGGAAATTCATAACTCTTTGATCTGCACATGAATCGAAACATCACTTATATCCCAATGCAATACTGTAACGCAAATGTATGGTCACCGTCAGACTGCAATCCCCACCCTGAATATTCTGATTTTGAAACAGAATCACGGCGACACAATACACTGCAATACCAACGTACAAGGTATTGGCTACCAGTCGACAATCAATTCAAAAAATGGCACAAACCCATTTACACAGCTCCTTAAGAAAAGCAAAATAAGTCTTACCTACCATCAATCAAAATATTTTTAAAAAACTGCATACTTACTTCTGACCCACCCCATTTATCCGTTAAATACTTGTCACAACCTCTACATCCTTTAAAAAGAATAACACGATCCACTTTCCCCTGAAAAATGACAATTCTAGCCCTTCATTGTCTCTCTTATCTGACAACCCAAACATCCACTGAAACAGGAAATATGTACCTCCTGACTTCGCCCCTAATAGACCCATCTAGCTTCAAACAAAACATTTCCGTCATTTACACTGATACAATCACCCCTCTCCCATTCCTGCTAAACAATCAAGCACAAAACATTCACATTTTACTCTTCAGAATTGAACATGAAAACATCCAATTTTTCTCAGTCAATTGCTGCCAATATTCCTTTTCTCTGAAAAAGATTGCTAACCTGCGTCGAAATTCATCGAGCTACACTCAAAGAATGATAATGAAAAACAAAAAATGCAATGTAACACCCATCTTTTGAGTTTTTCTGTTCACCTTCCAATTGCCATTTTTATCCATCTATTTATCTCTGTATCATCCCTTAGGTACAAATGACAAAAAAAAAAAAAAAAAAAATGGGAAAACGACAAAACAAAACAAAACAAATTGAAATGAGACTTGGGTACGAAAAAAGTAAGCAGTAGAGCCAGAAGATTAGTTTTGCCGTAATATGTTTAAAATTTGTCTGTCTCCATCGTCAGAACTCTTTGACCGTATGGTCTCCTGTATATATTTTATTTAGTGTCTTTAAGACAAAATGGAGAGCAAATTTGCTTCATGTGTCTTACAACACAAGAGGATGTAATATTGTCTCCATTTTCAATGATCTCTGGGGACCCAATTATTGTTTGTAACCATTTACGTTACTGTGGGAATGGTTTGCCTTTTCAAAACAAAGTATAAACTGCCTCACATGACCTGCTATTTATCCGTAGTAGGAGGGAAAGTTGATTAATACCCTTAGTGGTAGAGAAACGGTGGGAATGTAGATAGTCCTAATCGTGTACTCAACCTAAATTTCAACATTAAAAGAGATCGTTTACTTATGACTATGTACTTTTGTGGGTACTTTGCTTAATATATACATACAAGCATAGAGCACACTCCAAAAGTACATGATTGGAAGGGGTTGGACCCTGGTGTATGGAGAAACCTACCTTTATCGTCAATTTGATTGATTTTCAGCCCATCATTCAAAACCACAGTTTCAAATTTTTTTGTTATCCTCTACAGTTATTCATTTTATATCTAAATTTAGATATATCAGTGCTATAAATTTAGAAATATTTCTTAATTACTGCATATCAAGAAAATTCAAACTTGACACTGCACTGCCGTTTGTGCTGTCTAGTATATGTAGGAATATCAGCTTTGTTCAATATCTAATTGACACATGCACAGGCAGTGATATTTCTTCGATTGTATTCAGATCGGGTTGACTGGTGCAAAGCTGTATGCTTCTAAATGTTAATGTGGTATATCAACTTTGACGATAACGCTGCTTTATTCAGGGTAGAACACCCTTTAAGTGAGATAACTCATTCATTGTAAGCTTATACGAGGATCTTCCATGGAAATAGAGCCCCCTGTTGGAGAGGGAATTTAAGGTAAAATAAATATATCGCTTGAATTCAGCCATACTGACCGTCCAGTTCTATGGCTCAGCAGTAGGATATCGGCTTCCATGTCTGGAGCGAGGATTTCAATCATGCCTTGTGGTTCTGGCTGGGATAATGGATTGTTTAAAGCCACACTGAACAGTTGTAATATTAAAAAAACAAAAAACAGTTGCTTTGGATCGTACATATATATATATATATATATATATATATATATATATATATATATATATATATATATATATATATATATATATATGTATGTATCTTGTATTTACTAAAATTTTGATAGTGATTAGTAGAAATCTGATCATCACATAATTGTTCTGGTCAGTTTATACTATTATCATAAAGAGAGGAGAAAAAGGTCCTGGAAAACGATGATGGTGAAGCCATTTGATGGAGGGATTATATTTCATGTCGAGTTCAATTCAAGAATCTTATTACATTTTTGGATGCCTATTCCAGATTTAAGTGAGGGAGTGTGGGAAAAGGAAATATTGAACTCTCACTGAGGGCAACAATAATGAATGGTAATATTCTATGCAGTACACAAAATTTCTGAACATAGTACATTGACTGAGATTGGAAGGTAAATTGACTAGCACGACATGACATTATAGAACGATTTGGAGGACTGATTGTGTTTGAATTAAAAGATTTGTAAACAAAAATTATTTTTCAGCTGAATTTTGACGAATATGACTATATATTGATTATTCTGATTTGTCCTACTCGGATTCTTTCCTTGCACTTGAATATTTTATACAGTTCTCTATATTGAATTATATATCTATATTACAAGTTCCAAGTATGCAAGCTAAATCTGCAAAGTCCACCAGCAAGCATTCCTAGAATCCTAGAATATCCCAGCAATGTAAAGCTGTTATCGATAAGAATTTGCCTTCTCCTCCCAAAGAGGCAAATGGGATAAACTCGGCAGTATATTTCATAATTGCTCGTTCGTGGTGCAACTTCGTTTAAAACTTGCAATACATTAATTACAAGCAAACATAAGCAACAAAATTCATCCAGTCATAAATTGTTCTGACGAAAATCTATTGTGCAATCTGATCTACCTCTTATTTGGTCTGATAGCTTACAATACTTACGTGAAACGATGGATGCTATGTAGAAACGCACAACTATACACAGAGTTATTCATAAGGGATGCCAACATGTAGATGGACTATTTTAAAGAAATATCCACCAATTTCTTTTTCTCGGTCCAGATCATAGAACAGTTTGAATGAAATGGATGCAATAGATTCGGCACAGTACATGGCCCTTCACAAAGAGTGACAACAACGCGAGGATGAAATTATCAAAAATACGCCCGTACTCTATCTATATTTACTAAATAGTAAGGCAACGGAAAAAAGCTCCCAGAATGCGCAAGTAAAGTGTTCTTTCTTCTGTCCGTACAGGAAAACGTTCGATCCGATCGGAAAGAAATCGGGGATAACAGAGAATCTACTTTTCACGTAATCTTTTTCTAAAGAAGTCAAAACACGTAATTTTGATGGTCCCAGTGATCTTTTCGTCATTGAACCAGAGCGTACAGAAGAAACAAAATTTCATTAACAAAATTATTGATGTGAATTCCTATTGATAGAATTGATATTAAATCATAAAAATCATCCATCGAAGGACAACAGATTCCTCATAGTTTAAGTGTTTTTCCGTATATGAATAAAGAACTTGATGACAATATTGAAAAAAAAAAATCTGAAAACCGCAGAAAGTCTCCCAAATGTTGTGAGAAATGAAGAACAGATTCCATCCAACATATAGATTAAAACCAATGACACGTAACATGATAACGCTCAATTATAAAACAGTAGAAAGCATAGCTATGAATAACAAAGGTAAAATTAACATTTCTGAATGCAAATCCCAAGTCTCTCAATTTTTCAATAAAGGCCAAGGGCACATATAAACATCTGATTTATTAATAGTTAAAAACTCGTAAAAAGCCTTATGAAGGTCCAAAATTATAAATAACCAAAGTATATCAATTATGATAAATGGAAGAGAGAAATTCTAAGATTACTAGATGTATTCATTCGATTTGTATCAGATAAGCATAAAATAGAAGTATCCACGTATACTCAGTGGAAAGAAAGAGTAATTGAAGCTGTCAAAGAGAAAATATTACGCGTTGAAAAATTCAAACGCCCACAAAATCCAACCATGTACTAAGAAACTCACAAATATTAGAATATCGTAGTGAACTTTGCATCGGGGTAGGCTATCAGTCCGATTGACAAAGCAACAAACACATTATATTTTATATGCAAGAGCTACCATCCAAACATTACAGTCAGAATTTGGAAATATTTGTTCATCATCATTGACGCACAAATGTCAAGAAAAGGCCCGGAATATATCATCCTCAATAGCATTGGACCATGTAAAAAAGTAATCTGTGGTGGAGGTGGAAGATGAATAAAAAAGATTAAAGACAACGTCAATAGAATGAACGGTTCAAGAAAAGTTGGCTGCTGCAAGAACCTAACCAGCAAACGATAGGTAGCCACTTTAATGTAGCATCACTCTTTCCCATTGAGCAAAACAACCCGACGGAAGGCAACGGACCAAATAACTGCTTAATTCTAACATTCTCACCATTCCAATTCAATGTCCACATCTGCTCTATTTTTCTCAAAACTGACAATCTCTCTCTATTACCACTTTCTTTACTTCCTCTACATGTTTGTGTATCTATCTTTTCCATCTGTTCATTTGCAGGTGTAATTCTGTATGTATATTTGCATATGCCCTTTTAATGTTACCAAATGGATTGAGAAAACCGATGAAAGTTATTCCAAAGTTATGAAGTGAACACAGGTTATAGATATTTAAAGAGAATGCCAATGTATAATGCACCCTATTTCCACACATAAAATAGCTGATTACTTTCAGCGGAACAACAAATATTGAATTAAAACTCGAGACAATGATTAATATTAACGTATAGCAAGAACTGCTAAACGAAGTTTTTCTATACTTGACTGATATATGAACAAGGTGTGGATCATAATAATCGTGTTATTTATGTAGTTTCTCTTCACAAACATGGTGGATTCTCAAAGTCTGTAATAGAAGCTTGATCAAATCATTTTTCATACAATCTATCTAATTTTTCTTGTTATTATTTTGTTCAGACTTCTTTTTGACCGACCTGCTAGGTTCACTATCAATACTTGAAACTGGTGGAACAAATATTCTCCTATTTTATCACGGATGGGTCACCGGAAGAAGACTGGAATGAGCTGCAAGCAAGAATAAAAAGGAGATTGCGTTTGGTTGTCCAAAAAAAGCTTTCAAATCGTTGAATATTTATCAAATAGTATACCCAACTGAAAAAAACAAAAACAAAACAAAACAAAAAACAACACATTTGCCTTAGACTAAATATTAGCAGCTTTTTATATTCTGAATACCATTGAAACTGTTTGGGCGTATTTTGAACCAATGGAAATTCATTTGTGATGAGCAAGCCGTTATTACTGGGTCTGATTAATTTATCATCGTTTGTCATTATGTTCCCAGTACCATTTTGCAAAATGTTTTGAAGTACTTTTGGTGTTGATTCGGCTCTTCATTTCTTGTGGATGAATATTGTGCTTTGTTTCAGCAACAATCAACACCCTTTACTCTTTGTGGTTATTTAAAAAAAAAGGAAAAAGAAAAAAAAAGCAACATGGTTGAGTATTGAATCCCTTGTCCGGTATCCCAAGATCGACGTTGCTCGTGACTGACCTCGGTTGGAGAATTTCGGTACCTGGTAAACGATCATCACACTGCCACTTCTTTCAGAACATTCTGACCCGTCGTCTTGTAGCGGCAAAGTAAACACAGACTGGTTTCCTATATCATAATGGAATATTTCACTTTTTTAATGAAATTCCAAGTACAACATATCTGCTCGGATTCCTACCAGACTAGTTTCAGGCATCATCACGTATAAGAGCACTATAATTGCATCTATCATAACAGTGGTTAGCGAGTTGGTCTTACAAAATGTATAGTGTTTAGTGAGTCCTATCTCAAGAGTTTGTTTCAAAGAATGAAAATAAAAAATACAGGTGGAATATTTGTATAAGAAGGCGTCCGTGAATGCTGTAAATAATCACAATTTGGGATCGTCAAAATTTGTACCATAAGATGTATATCTTGAATAAAAAGTCAGGTCACTGTGTCTTTGTAAATCAACAAAATGATACATTTTTGAAATTTTCTATTTGCGAAGAATTCAAAGGATGGCGTTGGAATTTGCACCGACATCTTCACGGACTCTTCTTTATTTTCAAGATTACTACACTGAAAGACATACATTGTGCTATCCCAAAATCTAAGAAACCTACAAACATAACTGAATCGGCTAATCTCATGTTCATGGGTCGAAAAATTCAATAAAATCACCAGAATAGTCCTGAATATTATAAATAATCAATAAAACCTTTAATCTTTTTTTTCAATTCATCGTTATTACATACATTACATATTTTGCACTGCCAGATTATGTATTTCCATTAAAAAAAGCAGATAAGCAAAACTATAGATTTCTGGAATATCTATTGCATGGGAAATCAAAAGATAATGCAATCATTTGTGTAGACACTTACATGGTCACTGTATCAGGTTTTCGGTTTCAGGAAATGCAATAAATACATAAATATGTAAGAGCGATGAAACTTGATTGAAAACCATTAAATATATATTTACGATGTATATTTCTTACTTGAAATACATAATGCACTCTATCAGGTTCACTGCATGTTTTCGTTTGGATCCGTTTTAGATTAGTGCACCAATACATTTTGGGGTCTTCAGAGCATAGGGAGTAGAAAAAAATTGAGTATTCATGTCCATATATGGACAACATTTAAAATTTCA
Organism: Thysanoteuthis rhombus; assembly: GCA_963457665.1. Taxonomy (NCBI): domain Eukaryota; kingdom Metazoa; phylum Mollusca; class Cephalopoda; order Oegopsida; family Thysanoteuthidae; genus Thysanoteuthis; species Thysanoteuthis major. Next base: position 62,795,247 of record OY735199.1, on the reverse strand, counting down.
AAATTTGTCTCTAATCAATCTAAAAAACTTAACAAAGTATACTATTCTCATGTTTTCTGAGTGAAGGAATTCCATAAAGGCCTACAAATACTTGTCGACATCAGGGAAAAGTGGTAGTAATTGACCACGGTTATCTTCACATTTGTGATATAACCTTATTACATAAGTACATAATACGAGTTGCAAGTCTTACGAAGTTAAAGGTATTGATTTATAAAGCAAGAAAGTAGCTTTGTGAGTTATCAAATACAGCTTATATGCTTTTACAAGTCTCTATCATTGTTCCGATTGACATTATCGGCATTAGAAACAGCCTCATTTCCGCAGCCAAGTCGTGTCTCCTGTATTGAACACATCCCTATTGTTCAATGGACTCCGGGGTAACTTTCCGATGTTTTCTTGTTTGTGACCACTCCCTACTGTGGATGCTCACGTTAAATCATGCACAAAAAGTTGACCAATGAATCCCTCATTTTGTACGTTAGTGATCCTACTGGGATGATGTTGATGTCCAACTTCCACCTAGAGTTGAAACCTTCAGTTTTGCTTATTTTAGAGAAACCTCTAACATTGCCCGCTTCAGTGAATGCATAGAAAACCAGAAACACAGCTGCTTTGATCGGACTCCGTACAAACCTTATCGGCTCAATCTCTGATACCTGATACTATATACATCTCAGTGCGTTTGCAGAACTAGCCATAGTGTGCAGCAGTCAGAACCAAGTCAATGGTATCTGGACTGAAGAAGATAGATCATGATAGAAGACAGCAATGTGGTACAACCTCTGCTGTGAAAATTGTCAAGAGCCAGCGTCCATTTGGTGTCTTTCTTCAAAATGCAAGCTACAACTGCTTCTTGTACGACCTGATGTGATGATTTGCTTTTGGGAATTATTCTAGTGCAAGGTATTCTGATCGTTTCTCCTCTTTTCATGAGATATGTCTGTAAGTATCTCATTGATCTGTGCTTAATATGTATAATCTCACCAATCTGGTATCAAATGGAATGCCTAATCATTTCACCCTTTTTTTTGTTTCAAGTATGCTTTGTAAGTGTCAGAGAACAGAATAGACGGATCGAAATCTGCTGTCAATACCTGCAGCCTCTCATAATAGAGCACAACCTCTCTAACTTGGCTGATAGTTCCAAGTTGATAAGCCATCTGTTTGACAAACACCATTTCATCGATAAGGGCAATTTCTGGACTCTCAGAGGCTGCTGAAGATGTTTCAGCTTCACCAACATGATCATCAAATGTTACTTTTGATGGAATTCATGTTTCTTATCTCAGCTTTTTTTGGAATGCATAAGATTCGATCTGCTATTAAATTGTTTGATGGATCTGTCTTGTACAGACAACGTCCATTGAATGAGAGTAAAGTCGTAGTAACCGACTACATTCTCATGATAGCTATCCTGGTTTGATCTAGTTAGAACCATACACCATTGACAGAGACAGGCCAAAAGAAAAAGGAAATTAACACTTTGTCCCTTGTTTTGGTCTACCTCTTTATCGGTGTCTGAAGATCTCCCTAGGCTCTCTGGAGCCAAGTTTCGAAACTACTGATAGGTAGATGAAATGATGCAAAAAGCGATCAATTTGCATTAAATGCATATGCACTAGTGGTGGTTAAGTTTTGGAAAGCTAAACAAGGTTTCAGGATGATGTTTATGTACCGTAAAATATATCGGGCATACTATGGAGGAGATGTTTAAGGGCAGACTCCGGACACACATTTGAGCAATTAAAGGCTGCAGTGACCATGAAATTTATGATATAATGCATTAGTTAAAGTGTCGACAATATTCCACCAATTTTTATTGTTCTATTCCATTATGATGCCAGTAAATATGGTTGATTGGCCTTGATTTACAATGCAAAAAATATTAAAAAATTGAATAATATGTCAAAGTGGATTCATCCCTATAGCTAAGGTGATCTTACATTGGCTTTTCCATGGGTGATATTCGTTGGATCCGAAATACAATACCACTATAACATTCAGTATTGTAAAATTCGAAACATAGATTGAAACTTTAAAACATGAAAAGATGTTATGTAATCCAAGTGTAAATAACATGTTATGTAATATTAGTTGTGAGTTTGAATGTGGATTTGATGAAATGATATCAGAACTCCTGAAATTTCATTGAATACATGTACACTTACGTTCATCATTATAATTTTCATAAGATTATATTTATGTAATCCCATGGCCCTGGAGCCCAGTTCCGAAACTACTGATTTTAAATAAATCCCAGAAGACCAAAGTCCCAGATAATATTTATGTAACAAAATCATTATGTCAGGCATGCTCAAAACCCCACCAAGTTGAATGCTTGTCTGTTCAATGAAGGAAAATGATGAAAATTTAACTATCATCATTCTATTCTTCACTTTATATACGATTTCCAAAAATCGTGATATGTTCAACAGAAGCATATAACTTTAAAAAAAATATGACATCCTTTCAGGTTTGTGATTTTTAGTGGCTCTGAAACACCAACCATCGGTCAGAATAAATTAATGCCTTTGAACGAAAATAGATAGCGAAGTTCCTCAGTGCAGTGTATTTTATGTGATAATGCAAATGTAAAGATGACACTTATACATTACTGTTTTTTTTTTTCAATTAATTTTTTATTATGCTGAGCACATTTTTGAAATATTTATTTGATTCCTTTATCAAGGAAACAGAGCCTACCAAATTAAGTTTGTTGATTGACTACAGCAGAGATTGCGTGAATTATTTATCATGAGGCATGTATTTTGAGAATAAAAAATGATGACTATGCTGGTGCCTGTGTGAATTCCAACACTATATTTTCCTTACCCATGCTCTGAATATTTGAGAAATGTATAGTTCAGCTAATCTACAAAAGCTTCGAACGAAAATGAATCGTGAGCCTGACACTGCAAAATGTATTGTTACGATAATATTTTTGTGTTACTTTTGAATTAATTTTCCATAATACAGCATAATACAAATTTTAGGCTCCTATTGGACCTTCTCATCCTGGAAAAATAGAGTCACCCTCTTCAATCAAATTCATTGTTGGACAACAAGCTGTGATAGCACAAATTATGCATTTACGACGGTCATTTTGAAAATAAAATACAAGAGATACGCATGTATCTATACAAATAGCAGAATGATCCGTTTAATACATCATGCTCTGAAAATTCCAGGAGTTACCTTTTGACTATACATACAAAAACATTGAATGAAAATACATTGTGAATCTGACACTGTAAAATATGTATTTCATTTAATTAGTTATATAACAAATGCAGAAATAAAGTTTTTAATCACATCTTTATTGATCTTCTATATTACTGAACACTATATTAAGACTTCTATTAAATCCCTGGTCCTAAAAAACAAAAGATTGGACTATTGAATTGAATTCCTAAGTTGACTGAAAACTGGAACAGCACAAGATATGTACTTCATGGAAACAACTAGGAAATCCCAGAATAGCAGCAACTCATGTCTTTAAGCAAGTTCCTTTACTGGTTTTCTTGATTCCCAAAGCTATGACGATTCGAAATATTCATAGTTTGGCTATTTTACAAAACCTTCAAACAAAAATACAAAGTGAAGTTGACCCATAAATGCAATTTAAGGTTATGGAAATTAAATCTCTGTACATGCATATGTCTGCACAAATGCCACCGTATAACGATGGCTTATCATTTCATATGTATAATAAAACGCAATTTATGATTTATAATACACACACGGACACACACACACACACATATATTTATGCATGTGTGTACGTGTGTGTCTATGTACACGTAAATAATGATGTGTACCATAAATACATATGCACATGCATTTTTCTATTTACATTTATATTTATGATATATGTGTGTTCATATTTATAAATGATATTGGTAAATATATATGCATAAGTATGAGTGTATTTTCTTATATGTATGTATACATATGCATGTACACAAATACATGCATATGCACACACACATGCGTGCACACATATATTTTTAATTTCGTTGTATCATAATGAAACTCTGTTTGAAATGATCTCACCGTATTATCCGGTAAATTTGCCCCAGAATGTGTTGCTGTTGGAATCAAACTTCCCATCAATGTAGCATTTCTAGAAGCTGTTTTGTTCAATGGTCTATACTAAATGATACTTGAACTGTTGAATAATGGGAGTTCATTTACAATAGAGTTTCTCAATAATGTAACGCAATTAGTAACCATTTTGTCAGATCATATATATATTTCTTAATAACACATATATTTGCGTTAAAAGAGACGGACAATGTGAAAACCAAGTTCATCAAAGTAAGCCTCTTCTCTTCTGACATGTTTAGTCTTAGACAAGCATTCAATAAACAAAAAAAACGAAAAAACAAAATCCGTGTAATTTGCTAGAGGGTATATAGATGTTTTGGTGTTTAGAGACTAGTGGATGGAATCGTGTCGGCGGAGACTTATCTCTATGACTGTAAACTTTGTTGTTGTCAGTAGGAAGAAACGAGTGGATTTCTGGTCATCGTTTGTGGCTAATGGGATAGACATGGAAGAGTATTTATATACTTATACGTGTCATCACGTGCGTATGTACGGAAATAGACGTTTATCTCAATTATCAACTGTGCACGCTCTGTGTGTAAAATGATTAACATTGATTTGTGCACTTGTCCCTTTATAGTGAGTATTAATGAGTGTGTCAATGGATAGGTTTTTTCATGCCTTTTTTGTTGTGAGTTTTATAGTTGGAATTCGAAGGTAGATGTTTGTATCTGAGTGGCTTAGATTCATTTTAGGTTCTAAAGAAGACAGATCTATGAGAAAAGGGATCCAGTTTTTTGTATTTGTGCCTGTTCAGCAAGCCTATCGGAGATAAAAATGGTCAGTTAGAAGAATGGTGATTGGAGATAAAATCATAAAAAGTCAATAATTACATTCCAAAAGTTTCTAGTATCACGTAGGTTTGTCCTGATGCATTTTGATGGTTGCCAGCTCCCCTTTTTCCGAGAACTTGCAGCGGTACTAAAAAGCTGTGCATGTTTTTTTTTCTTTTGAGGGAAGAAATAGGGATATATCTGTCATGAGTAGTTTAGTAAGAGTTTTGAGCGAGGTATTTGTATCTGAAATGAAAAAACATCGTAAGAACAGAGGTTCAGGGGTATTTATATCAGTATTTTCAAATATCAGGTTATATATATATATATGTGTGTGTGTGTGTGTGTGTGTGTGTGTGTTTGATTTTTCTCTTTGATCATGGTTAATTATATGTAGTTACTTTTTATTGTTTGGTTTTGATTATATTGTTTGTTGATATATACATATATATATATATATATATATATATATACATATATATATATATATATATATCGTGTATGTTTTGTCACGTTTCATGTTTATGTGTTAGTCCTCAAATTTGTTATCATAACACTCTTTTCCCAGTGTTTTTAGCATTTCCCTGTTTTGATGTCTGCAATTTGATATAAGCTGATTTCCTTTAGATAACAGCTAGTCATTTTCTGGGTATGATATTATGGCAAGTTTTTCCTCCAGGCAGAGTATGCATTTCTGTGGAATTGTCACTCGGTATGACAAGCTTTATCATTTTCTATTTTTTGCTTGTTCGTTTGTCTTAGCAGATGTATTTTCATAGTGCTGTTCAGTTTTCATAATCATCGCTGTTAAATAATCTCTCCTAATCTTTCCGACCATGCTGTCTCGGCTGTTCCTATGTATATTTCCATTTCAATCGGGTCGTTATTGGTTTTGACTGTCGCCATATATAATGTGCTTCTGTTACTACAGTTTGTTCAAAATGAAAGTTCGTTTTTTAACATGCAGTTACATTGTTGTTGTCGGTTGTCTTCGCCTGTTGATGGAGTTGGAGTTTTTCAATCATTTTTTGGTTCTTTACGCAGCAGTAGCAACTATTTATCAGTTTTATTTCATTGCAAAATATATGTAAGGTTTGTTTAGGGGAAGTATCTGTCTACTAGATCCAACAACATTTTCCTTTTTTTGTTTTTTACGTTTTTGTCAAGAGTGGGTTTGACCAAATTATGTTTCTTTTCCTTCTTTTTTGTGCTATACGTTAGTTTTGATTTGAATCCACTGTTTATAACGCTTCATTGTTTGTTTTTTTTTCTTGTTAAAAAATATCTTCATTTCATAAATCATCTCTCCGTATCCTGCTAATTTCTTTGGGTATTTAATTTATCATCGACTGTGGGTGATTAGATGAATGTGTAAACTGATGGGTTATCAATCTTCCCTATACGGTTTGTATGAGCCTATTCCTATATCTAGTGATAGATATGGATGTTTGCTGTTTTCAGTTGTTTTGATATCTTCATTTTGAGTCCTATGTTTTAAAACTCTTTAAAATCATTTCTTTTTTTTATTTTGTCAGATTGTGGTTGCTTTTGTTTCTCAGTATAAGGCCATTATCTCTGGATATTCCGATTTCATTTCCGTTTATTGTATCTGTTAGTATGTCTTGTTTGCATATTTCTTCTTGTTCTGATGTGACAGAGCCACCTTGGCAATCGATTACAACGTCGGAGTTGTTGATGTTGCTTTTCTTTATTAATTGAACGTTGTTGTCGAAGAGTATTGTCTTTTTTCTTCACAATTCTGTGGAATTCTACGAGTTTTATCGCATCGTGTAATTTGTTTCGAATGTCTAGTCTATTTTTTTCTCTTATATTTTTGAATTTTATTCTATTGAATCTTGGGAGCTTTTCATTGGTTTATTTTCAGTAGTTTTCTCGTCTTTTATTTCATGTCTTGAATTATTTCTCAGCTAATTCTGTCAATCTCTGAGTTGGTGTGATTGACCATTTTTTCTTGTTGTTTTAAGTTTTCCTTATGGACTTTAATGGTTATGTAGGATTGCAACTTTGGTAAAATGTTCATCCTGTTATTTAGTTTTAGTTTTTTGCTTCTGAATTGATTGTGTTGTCTTGTATGCTCTGATAAATGTCTACTTGGATTTTGTCATTTCCTTGACATCGCCCTTTAATTTATTTTGGGAATTTTCTGTGTTTTTTTGAAGTTTATCTTTTTGTCAATCATATCGTTTTAAATCCATTCGGATTGGTGATTTCTATTAGCTGTATGAACATATGATTTGTTGGCATCGTGGTTCTTTCAAGTGACATGTAACTAAATGTTTTCCGATGTGTTGGATTATAGTTCCAACTTTCGTAGTCCTAGTGATATGACAAAAAATCTACAATACAATGCTGATAGCTCTTTTAAGCTTTTGTACTTTATACTTCAGAACGTTACTTCTTGTTCAGCTGACTTCAGTTTTGTACCTCAAAATCAAGGGGTTTTCTCAAAATCGTTGCCCATGGCTATACAAAGTAGAATTTATAAGTCAACGACAATCGCAATTTTCAGGGAGATATCATGTGACTAAAAGTTCAGCAATTTTTTTTCATTATATTTTTGATATAGGAAGATATGAGTGACTCATTTATCATTACAAAGATACAGTTATTACTTCAAAATGATGAAGCAGTTATCTATTATATCGTTTTCAGGAGACTGTAAAATCATACTAACAAGAATTTCTCACATTATCATTGATTATTATTAGCGATTTTGAATCTCATTAGGAACGTCCCACTAGTGGCTTCTTGAAATAAGGCTAACTCTAATGCTGAATATCTTTATTACAGATCGATGACACGAATCATCTGGAATATAGACAACAAATGAAAGTAAGGCCGTAGAGAGCAGAGACTGAAACTTTGTACAAAAAAAAACAAACAACGGAGTTTAGGTACAAAACAGTACAAAACGAATTATCCACAATAGAGACAGCATTTTTCTCAATTTTACGCAGATTGGATCTGCAAACATCAAATCAAAGAAACAACAATAAAAAGCAGATACTTTTTTTGGCATTTCAGATCGACTTCTCTCCCAAAGAAAAAGAAAAAAAATGTAAGAAGTGGGTTAGCAGAAATCTTTGCCAATGCTGTTTTTAAAACAGTCACCTGAACATACTCTTGACTTCTGTGCATTCATATTTACAGGTATATGTCTTTGGAAACCGAGACTATCAGCTACTTATCATGTCGCACACATTACGATTTGTACCTGTCAAAACAGTCAATACTGTCTGCCACCCCGACCGCTTGACAACAAAAAGAAAAGCCCCCGGGTTGGTGTATGCTTTCACTATGTCAATTCCAGCAGTCTCTACTTTGTGACGTGGATATATGTGTCTCCGATGAAGACGTGATTGTGAACTGGCATATAAATACATGCGCGTGTGTATTTGTGTTTGTGCAGTATCGTCTCCGCAGGTATGCACGTTTCTGTTGGTCTATTCATGCGTTTGTGTGTCTCAACCCGCTTCTGCAAGTGAAAAACACTAACTTGATATATTTTTCGTAGTTTTTGCTTCAATCTTTCATTTGTTGTCACATGGAAAATAATAAGGGTGATGAAATTTCCTGGGAAAGAATACCAGAATAAACTTGACAGAAAACTCTTCTCTCTCTCTCTCTCTCTCTCTTTCTCTCTCTCTCTCTCTTCCTGTTTCAAGTTGATAAGAACTATCCTTATGCGAGTCGAAGTGAAAATAGATCATAGACATAAGGGACGCTTGCGCTGTTGAGATGACTTCTATCGTTCTGTTAAGAGTCTTGAAACAATGTTTATGCAAACATATAATTTCCCAACCTATCTCTTCATTGTTCTGTTTGAAAACAAAATGATAAATGCATTAGAACAGTTTATGTTGAGTTCAGTTGAGACTAAAAAAAACTTTAAATTAGGATACTTAAATTATGAAAAGAAATGAGCTAATGAAATAGCTTCCAAGCGCCTTAATGTCTATTCATTCATAAATAACATCGCGATTTTATACAGGTATATGCAAATATACTTATATTTATTAGATTATGTGACTTTTCGTTCCAAACAGTTCATTGCAGCCGGGAATAATGATTCGAGGTACCCTTAAAACATGTACGTTTGGAGCATACGGAAATAATCCGAAGTGATTTGTAATATTTTAATGGCTTTTGAGGTGGTTCTATTTACTTAGTGACTATAATGCTGACTTGGACGCTCAATTTATATTTCCAGTGGAGAGGCGCATGCTGTCATATCAAGACACATACCATCCACATTTATCTTTGAAAGGAATTTCTTTATATCACTTCATATTTGGGGAAAACTCATTTTTTTCCCCCAGAACAAAAAATCTGGACTTTGGTCGGTGGGCGTTTTCTACGATGTTACTTTACTGGAAAGCCTTCATTGTTCAAACGTTTTTCGGAGTCATGATATAATGTATGGGAGGTTATTTAGATCATATAGAGGTAAAATTTAATCCCACTTCCGGTGGCTAAGATAAAGGGAGAGTAGAGTTTTTTTGTAGAATTTTCAGGTGCATTCGACAATTCTGTCTCTGTCTATTGTTATTTCAGTGTTTTCTCCGAGCATGCTAGTTATTCGTTTTTGTTCTATGTTGTTTTAGAGCCCTGGTGTTTTTTGAGGGTCATTTCTATGATTGTTGTCGTAAACCTTCTTTAGTCTTATTCTAGTTTTTATTTGGATGTTCTGTTTTGTTCAGTCACCTCTATTTTCCCCTCCTTTTTGGTGGTGGTTTGAAGTTTCTATGCTTTTTTAGTGAGTTTCCTCGTTTCTTTGGAGATGTTAGTGAGGGTTTGTGTCTTTCTTGGTTTAGACATTGTGGCAACTTCTATTAGAGGGGTTGTAATTTTGCTGAGAATTTCGTTGAGTTGGTGATGTTTTCATCAGTGAATATTTTCTATCTGTTCTTCAATTCTAGCTTGGAGGTTTGGGTGAGTTTAGTTGGTATATATAGCCGTTATGATACGTTGTGGACCATTTTCTATTAAAAAAGAAATAAAAACCCTACACAATTTCGTACTTCAGTGTGTTTGTGAGAGTTTACAATGTACCAATGTATGTAAACATTACTTTTGTGTTCCTAAGCTCTTTCTGCTTTCGGACAATGCTATGCATGTATAGTTTCTTTCTGATGATAACAGTTTAAAGAAAGCCGAACATATTAAACCAACGGAAATAAGATATTTTCAAGATCTTGTTTTTTTTTAAAATCAGATATTTCTCGGATTTTGCATTTAATTCCCTGATTTCCTATTTTCAAAATTTTTTCCCATCACGTTTAGTGCATTTGACCAGTCATTCTATCTTTGATAATATTCCCCCTTCTACTTGAGTATTTAGGTCAGCTTGAGTTTTTGCACCAGCTTTGGTTCAAGTAACGGAAAGACTCTTGAATATTCCTGCATGCACCTTCTTTTTTATGTTATACTCTAAGAGGCTTTTTGGGTCATTTGTCGCGTGTCTATAACAATAGGGCAACTGATAAAGTCGCAATTGTTGAAGTTCTCCGGAAAACTCCATACGTGGAAAGAAAACACCTATTTGAGTATCGGAGATCGGGTCGTGTAGTTTTAATGTAACTTTGAAAGTGTCCATAAGGGACTTTGATACTTTCAAACAAACATTCACTATTAATGTTACTTGATCGACTGCAAACACTACTGAGTATGTTCATGTACTGTGCGACAATTCTATATCTTCTTATCTAACTCTGGAAAACGGATGTTTATGTATTCATTGGTATATGATGATAAATACGAGCCATAATGATGAGAAATGCCTACATTTTACACAACAAATAACTGTTTTGCAGCAAAATCTACTCCCCTATCAATGCATGTATTTCTGTTATGAATGATCGATCAAATAGTTTGAAAATTACGCAATGGAAGTGTCGAATCGATTTTATATTTTAAGCATGTATTAAACAAAGGACTTTTTTATCAACCCTCATATACCATGGCTTTGCATCATCAAATCCAACTTGGTTGTTCCATTCCAAGTTGATTACTTTTTATACCCAGTCATATGTATGCTTAATATTGCAATGAGATATTTTTACATTGACTAATCATATGATTTCTAATCATATTAATCTTTCCCAAAGAGTATGCTGGTATTTGCCCTGTCTTTGCATTTACATTGTTTGTTCTACTAAATTTGTTTTACATCAGAATTATGGGAATCTCAATAATAAATTCGGTTGGGCAATCTCGCTTTTCCCCCCACTTATTTTGCATCATTGATTAAGGTTTTTATTATAAATCCTTCCCCTTCATATAAGTTAGACGTCGTCTGTTGTTGACATTACTTACATTATGCCTGGCATACTCTTCATATATGTCAATGACCCATTTTCATAACCAAATTGTCTTTTTATCTTCCCGCTTTTACGCATTCTAATGTCGTTGGAAAAATGTAAATATTAGGATTGGACGAAAACTGCAGTCATAAATTTGAAGTAAATCGGGAATATTCAATTATCCACATTTCCTGAGTTTTATGGAAATACAAAAAAACAAAAACAAAAAAACAGACTAAATACGATGAATTATGTTTTGATAGACTGTATTTCTAAAACTCATGTGGATGATTGCTCGTCTTGTGTGTGGCAATGAGTGAGTAATATGTATTTTCTTTATTAATGTGCTTGTTATTTATCAGGTTTCAAGTATTTCCATTGGACATTTGTCCAAATTGTGAATGAAAATACACTTTCAAGGAGAAAGGCATCTATAATATGATACAGTCTTCTCGGTCGATTGAGTGAACCACGCCCAGAGAGTGCCGTGAAGAGTATTCGATGAAAAGACTATAGACTCTCAGATGTCTGGACAAAATCAATTCTTATGTGAACATACACGCAATAAATCCCCGTGAGAGAAAAGGATGTCTGCCCCCCCCCCAAAAAAAAACACCGGAACAAAGCGTTCACATATACATTCGTCTACACAAAGCAACATATATGTTGGTTTGTGCACGTGTGCACACAAACACCCACCCATAAACACACTAATGCACACACACGTATATATATATATATATATATATATATATATATATATATATGTGTGTGTGTGTGTATGTGTGTGTATGTGTGTGTGTGTGTGTCTTGTTGCACTGTGTTGCGTCAGCATATATTAATATCATACATATATATCCATATTCACATATATATAGATAGGTATACACATATATTGATATCTATGATTATCTTTGAATATGTATACATATCTATATACACACACATATACATATATATATATATGTATAGAAGCATGTTGATATATACACTCAAACACCAACACATGCATATATATATATATATATATATATATATATATATATATATATATATATATATATATATATATATATATACATACATATATGTATATATATACATGTATATATATATACATACATATATATATATATATATGTGTGTGGGTGTGTGTGTGTATGTGTGTATGTGTGTTTATTGAGAAATGCGTATGAAGTCAAACAGAATTCATGTAAAATGCGTTGTATCAATTCGAAACCGTATTGGAAATGAATTTTTATAGACACACTCACACATAAAAAAATTATCCATCCAATCTGGAATTTATAGAATCATATTGTTCCATAGTTAATGTGGTGAATTTTTCCTAATTTGAGACTTAATGCGAACTCCTTTGAAAATTAAATTGCATTGATAAGATTCAATAGAATAGTAGAAGGACCCGAAAAGGAAAATACGTGATTGCTATATATAGCGATGATTTATTCGTTCTGCAACCATGGCTAAGACAGCTGAACTTGAAACGAAGCTCCAAATTGTAATAGTTGGTATACACAAGTATGGTAATGGATATAGAGCACTTTCCAAGCATTCAGATATTCCTAGATCGACTATTTTGAGTACTATCATGACTAGATGAGACTCATGGTGTGGAGAGTAAGTTGAAGACTGGCAGAATATAGTTCAATTTTGAGAAGATGGAAAGAAAAATGTTGAAGATGTCTTGATAAATTTTCAGTTTACTGCAAAAGACATTGTCAATGATGAAAAGACAGCAGGGCTGGATGTATCGACGAAAATGGCCACTAGATGCCTTTTTTGAACATTGGTTAGAGCTTGTCATCCAAGGAAACCCCTATTGCCTAAAGCTAACATCGGAAAAAAGCAGATTGGCCCACGAAAGATCATTGTATTGACTAGAACCAGGGAATGGAGGAAACGTTTGTCAGACTCACAGGTATTTAGGCGGATGGGAGATTTGACATGGAATGCCATTTAAAACATGGTGTATGTATATCTATGGAAGTGACAATCAAGGTAGTGCTACCAGCTGAAAAGTGGTTTCCTTTCAATCATGTATATAAAAATACTTTACATTGATGATTAAAAGTGTTGGGAAAAAATCTGATTGGAACTTGATGTTATACGACGTGGGAAAATTAATTCTTTGGTTCAACATCTTAGTAGAGCATCGACTTGAAGAAACTTTCTCCGTCTACAGATTGAAACTGACACTACAAATATGATATTCACATGAGTAAACATTTAATAGAAATGATTTACACTGCTAGGGTGCAATTTTAATACAACAGTTTCGTTTTTAAAATCTGTGAAAGGGTTACATGGTAAACAACTGACAATCACAACAAGAGACAATTCATACATTGTACAATAATAACAGAGTATGCATGGAACAGGAAAAAAAAACACTGAAGAAAATTACTTGAACTGCATTGACTGATATTTGGAAATAGGTGACCGAAGTGACACTTGAGGGATTTGGAAAAAAAATTGTGGAGTTCAAAGCTGCGAATCTTTCTAGAATATATACACATATATATGACCAATGAAATATCTACTTCAATGGAGAGTTGTTCTCAACCATTGAGCATGAAGAATCCAATATATATATATATATATATATATATATATATATATATATATATAGCAACGCTCTGCTGAACCAATTATCTCATTGGCTGCAGATTCGATTCTTTTTTTTACACTGCCAAGGCCAATTGACACATTTTCTGTGTATCAACGTGAGATCAATTCAAATATAGTTTTAGATAATATAATCCATTATTTTAATTATATATCTATTCCAAATAATATATATATATATATATATATATATATATATATATATATATATATATATATATATATACACACACACGCATGATCACGCACACACATTTATATGTGTCTCTGTGTGTTTGCTTTGGTCAACTTAAGGAATGAAATCATAAAAATGACCAGTCATTGTCCTTTCCTCTTGAATGCAATAATTGTCAGTTTGGACATGCATATAATCTAAAATCTCTTGTTGAATTTCTTGTCAGAGCCATCAAAGAAATCAAATCTATGTAAAAGTTTGTCAACCTCATTTATACCCTTGCAATCATCATCATCATCATCATCATCATCATCATCATCATCATCATCATCATCATCATCGTCAATAATCATTTATCGTCCATCGTATGACATAGATCTTCCCCAAGATTTGCTGCTCCCTATTTCTGGCGTTACTGAGCCATTACTTTCTGAATTTGGCATTATGTCTGTCCGTGCTGTATTCGGATGGCTTTGAAATGCATAATGTGACGTTCACCAGTAGTCAATCATTCCTGCAACATAACCAGCCCATCGCCATTTCAGTTTATTTGTAGATTCAATGATGCCTTGAAATTTTATTTCGTCCCTGATATACTTTGCACTTTTGCAGTATCTCCATGTGAGGTTGCCCATAATTCTTTCAGGTGAACATTATATCCTTCTCAGTATGCTGGTTTGTCTCTTGGTTAGGTTCCATTTTTCATCTCCATGTGACCATTGGTGGATTAATTGGTTGTTCAGGATTAATGGGATCTTCTTTTTTTTGCCATCCTACAGTGATTTATCGTATGATTTATTCTTCTTTTGATGGGTTGGTTTCATGGAGATGTGTTGTTCTGAGTAAATGTTGTATACTTTTTCCAGTTTTGCGTCTTTGAGATTAATAGTTGTGTTCTTATTTCTGATATGATTGTAGCGTATACTCTTGGTTTTGCTGAAGTCAATTAGTTTCTTCATTCGGTTCATCTTGCATTAGTTGGAGGTTGCATAGGATTCCTGCAAAAAGGGTGATGTCGTCTGCAAATCTAAGGTTACTCAGATATTTGCTATCTATTCTGAATCTTCTATCATCCCAGTCTCGGTTTCAGAAAATCATCTCGAGCCAGGCTGTGAAGAGTTTGGGTCCATTTCTACGTAAAAACATTATGACTACCGTGTTCCAGTCTTCCAGGAATTCAGTTTGTTTTAAACAAAAGTTGAATGGAATTGCTATCCTTTTTAGTGTTGATCTTACCAACTTTTGGGGTTAGATCGGTGGTGATATTATCTTTTCCAGGGGCTTCTTCTTTTCTTGTTTGTTCGATTGTTTGTTTTACCTCCAACGGTGTGACTTCTGGGTAGTTATTGGAATGATTTCTTAAGTGTTGTATATCTTGTTCGATGTTTCGTAGTCTATATTTTGATGAATAATGTTTTTGTTAGAATTCTTGGGCGTGTTTGACAATCCTGTCTTTGTCAGGTCTCCGTTTTCTTTGAATATGCTAGTTGTTAACCATCGCTAAATTAAAAACCATGAGAATCACACATTTATATCAACTCATATTTTCTGATATCATCCATTATGATTTCATGAAAAGTTGACGAACTAGTAATGGCTACAAATCAGGGAACGCTGAAAAACGAGGGAAATCTTGCTCGTCATCTTAAATAGAAACAAGAAAAATTTGATTTTTATTTGCATCATGAGATGTACGACCATTGTCATGATCAGTATTCTCCCCAATCGACTTTATTTTATTTGATAATTTTTTCTCTGTCATCTTTCCAGGTGAAATCTCAACCAGCAGCAGCAGCAGCAGCAGCAGCCAGATTACTTTTTGCTGAATCATGCCTTCCAGTAAATCAATCAGCTTCTTCTGCTTAAAAAATGACTTTTGTGTCTAAACTTAGCGGCTGACATTATGTTTGCTGACAATCGCTTCCTGTCCCCATTCCTGGCCCTTCTGAAACCACAGTAAAAAATAGACTCTTACAGTGTGATAATGACCGTCCAGTAAATACTTTCTATATGTATTTGTAGATAATTTGCAGTGTACTGGCATTGGGGAGGCTTGGAAGCACATGAAAATTTTGATAACGCTGTATTATACTCATTGAAAGAGATACATTTCGTTTCACTGCGTAATCTACTATGTCGTTCGAAGTCATCCTGCAAACTCTAGATTAGTGCGAACGACTCACATTTTGCTTCGAACGCCAAAGGAAAAAACAGGATTCATTTTTCTCCAGTTGAGTCATTTTTGTATATTTGTCTCAAACATCAGTAGAAAAGCTCTACAATTTCATGGAAGGATCAGATGTACCTTCCCACGAACCACTGGAAAATAATTCAATTTGAATCATGTTATTTCGGTAAATTTCTAAAAATTTTGTCAGAATAGTATTTCTGCTCATAAATTGTGAAAGATTTCGTACATATACTTTACACCTGGTACATTTTTCCTCTTCAAATCAATTACTCTTGTTAATGCACAAAGAGACAGCAGACAACACATACGTGGAAAACTGCACGGATCAGTGATTTAAAGTATGACGGCTGAAAGTTCAGTTTATTCTCATCTTCTATTTTCCACTAATCACATGAAATCTGTTGCTGATAATGGAACGTCAGGGGAACAAAATAAAAGTTTTTCCTGTTCTAAATCTCTGCAGTGATGGTGACTTTGGCTTACATGACCACAGTAATAAAGAAATATATTGGAATCGAAGTTACAAGAGTTAATATGCGAGACAGGTGCGTTTATCAAGAAATAGTAATTACCAATCAAGTATAAGTCATGGATTCTTTGTTATGATTGAACTTACTGACTAAATCGTCTTAGAAAATCACGTTAAAAACTGTCCCATAGCTGGTTGAGTAGCAATAGAGCATACGGTAAAGATCAAATTCACTATATAAGATTTACCAGTGTAGTCTGCTTATGATTAATCTATAGCAGACGCTATTTTAGTGCAATGACGATATAAAGTGAGATCACTGAGAAAATCCAACTCCCTCCATAAGAGACTTGCTTGTTAAGTTTTGCTTCATAGTAAATACCCATGCTATTTACTGATTTCTTTAATTGGAAACCTACAAATACTGCAGCCAAACAACTGCTATTCGGGCCTAAATCAAAATGAAGTTTGAGAAAATGATAGGAACATTCAGTGACTTTTTTGCAGAGGATAGAAAGAGAGAGAAAGAAGGAGAATGAAAGAGGATTAAAAAATGGACAGTGTCCTCCGTGGAAGGAAGTGAGACGAACAAAGGGTCAGATTTCTTGTAGGGCAAAGTACGTGAGAGTTGTATCATTATATACAGAAAAGAGAGTAAGAGACAAACAGAGTGGGAGGGAGAGAATGAAAAAATATGTAAGAGAAAAGGTTAAGAGAGGAAGAGAGGAAGAACGGGAAAAAACATTTACTGTGGAAAAAGACACCCTTACATGAGTGTTTTACCTGTGAGGAAGAAAGTAAGAGAGTGATATGGAGGGAAAGACAAAGAAATCGAGAAAGAAAAGGAGAAGAAAAGAAACTTGAATATCTCTCAATAGCGATCTAAATAAATCACATTCAATCGCGCAATTTCGGATTTAGCTGTGGATTGCACAAATAGATTAATGATTATTATAGAAGAAAAACTACGGGCGATTTTCCATGCCAACAGGATTTCTTCCTTCGAGATAGCATTATCATTCACATCTTAATCTAAAAGAGAATCTGAGCCACCATTTTAATTTACATTAGCTTTTTTAAAATTTTATCCCTTGTCCCCTCGGTCGTTGATCACGCACTTCATTCAATGGTTAGATTTACTCCGGTTTCTGCAACTAATTCCAGTTTCGTAATAACAAATGATCATATAATGAATGTCTGACCTGCAGATTCACTCTTATGAATGCCTTTATCTGATGAGCTTTCCCTGATGATGGACTCTGACGCTGAGCTTGATGGAAACCACACTCTCATTTGCAAGAATATTCTATACAAAGTTAGAAAAACTGGTGCTTGTGTAGAAACTGTGAAAAAATGTTGTAAAAACATGGAATTTCAATTGATTTATAAATTTTGAAATGACTGAAATCTTAATATTGGTATCCAACATCGTGATCCAGCTGCATTTCTACCGGGGAAGTTTATTTTCTATTTGAACAAACAAACAAACAAATAAAAACGGTGGGATTTTGTTCAAAATTATTTAACAGATGTACCAGTGGGATAAGAGTATCGTTTTTTGTTTTTTTTTGTAGATGGGGATTCAACTCGAATTTTCATGCGACGATGGATTTAATTTATTGTGATTTTATGAATCGATGATACGACTATAAAATGTAAACACCAGATAAGTTAATCAAAGAATGGATTCGGAATCAATGGGTAGTCAAAAGTTGGAGTAAAATGCCTGGAAGCATCTTCGTTGAACATGTATTGGAACAGTTTCACCTCTATGTAATTTTCCTATCAATAAATACACAAATATATGATAATTCTCTTCAATTTGTGGGTTTTCTTTCATCAGATAGAAATTAAATTAAGTTGCAAACACACTGTTTTAAGTTTTTGTTCAGTTCCATGTTTGATCAATTGTTTGCTTCGGAATATATGACGAAGTAGAGTACGATGAGAAAATAAAATAAATTGAATGTAAGAACTTCTAGAAATGCAAGAAAAAATAGGAAAAATCAAGTTCTATATCAGGAAGTCTGTAATTGTGACTTACGGCCAAAGGGTTTGTCTATGTACTTTAATAAGACACCTTCATATTGGACTTGATCTAATTGAACAAATGTTACCGAATACAAATAGAGAGTCTCGTTAAAATACAAAGTGTTTGCGTTCAAAATCAAAAACCTAAAATGAGACATGATTTCATGTCCAACATTTTTTAATATATTTTTTCTCTTTCTTCTTTTCCTACTTTATTCCTTCCTTTTGAATGCTTGATTTTATAGCTTTTGTCAGTATTTTATTACTGTTCGTCATGTTATGTTTTCTGTTGTTTCGGTGATAAAGCAAGATCCGGAAGCGGGTAATTGAATATTCGATCGACTATTGGTGTTGTCATGGGCCGGTGGAATCAAGCACAAAATTTTGAGTTCATTTCTTCATGTACGAACTACTCCATGTTAGGGAACTATGCGAATGTCTGAATTCGGACATTATATGAAGATCTACATGAGGGAACAATAGAGTTTTTTGTCACCCCTTGAATTAGATGATGTATGCAGTTTAAAAAAAAAACAAGACGGAAATAGTCATAACCTACAAAGGGATTGAATCATGAGACGATCACACTAAATGGAAAACATTCGTTTGGAAAATGCTCAGGGGAGACAAGTTCTAGTTGGTACATTTTCTGTTCAGATGATTGTAAATCCTTGTGAGATTGATTCAATAAAACATACATATGACCAAAAGTCATCATGATAAAAAGACTTTTTTGGATCGGTCATTTTAATTTACATATACATATAACTTATAAGGTTGATACCTTATGTAGCTCCTTGACCTCACCACTCCTCCATTTACGCTACCCCTAACATACCAAAAAATCTAACTCCACATCACTCCCCAAGACCAACTGCTACTGCTGAACCAAAGACCTGATACCTTACTGGACATTCTCCCACTCAGCAGGGGGCCTCCAGCAGCCCTGACAACACAATTTACCCACAATGCATAGCTCCTGACAGTGGACTCTGGTTCCACATGGGGAACTTTCATACACACTCACGCAGCACACATCACTGATGATGGGAAGAATCCCGAAATATGTATGGACAATTTACTTATAAGGATTAATAAACCTCACCTCCAAATACTTCACTCCCGAGTCTGTCTCACTCTCTACAGTACACATTATATATTTATATATATATATATATATGTATGTGTGTATGTGTGTTTGTGTGTGTGTGTGTGTGTGTGTGTATCGGTTATATGCTATAGTTTTCAAAGGGTGTGGAAATATCATTTACATGTATAGATTTATTATTCACTCTTCAAAATATTCTCCCTGATTTTGAATGATCTTACATCAACTTCCAGATGAATCAAAAATTAACCATAATAAAACGATTCTAATTTGAACTCAATAATTTTAAGAAATCTATCGATAAATCGTTCGAACCGCTGACAAGACAACAAGTGTTGAATAGAGAAAAAATGGTATAATAAATTTGAAAATTAGGATAGCGATTATCCCAAGATAAAATCATGCTACAGAAATGTATGTTATCTTTCCGTTCCGGCACATGTTTTATATGAACCAATGGCTTACTCTCGCGTTCCACTGTAACATATGTAGGTAACCTGATGTAAACCATAAAAAAATTCCCATAGAAACTCTGATAATAGTAACAACATTTTTCCAAGACTAGATTCTATCTCTTTTGATATTTAAGAGAATACATATCTCATTGACTTCTTTCCGTATCGATAATGAGGCAAAGAAGAAAATGTTCAAGCAATGGCTAATGTTTCTGTAGGCTCATGTTCAGTCCAGTCATTCAAATTTTCTTAATGTTTGCAAGAGCAGGGAAAACATCAAATAGGCTTTCATGATTCTAATGATGTGCAGGAATGCCACCCGTAACATTTAAACGACTGACACACACACATATACTCACACACACACACACACACACACATATATATATATATATATATATATATATATATATATATATATATATATATATATATAAAATTCAACAGGATAATCATAAATTTGTTATTTTCATTTGAAACACAGTTTGGACTGACTCACTGTTTCATACAGTGAATATGACATTCGACTTTGACTGCATATACCAAATAAACAATGGAAAAATTTTGCATCCAACTAGAGGTCAACTCAAATAAACACTGTTCTTTCAATCTGAA